>BLBF01000006.1:28817076-28871606 GCA_015471245.1 Laticauda colubrina
TTTTTTTTTTTTTTTTTTTTTTGGTGGGGGGGGGGGGGGGGGGGGGGCTCTTTGGAATATGACCAGTCAGGCTTAGAATATGGCATCAGACCTTGGCTCATGGGAGAAGGGAAAATGGTGGTTGTCTGGGAATCTCTGATAGTCATCAGGGATGCTGCTCTACAAGTTGCCAGTTGTGAAACTCTATTCTTGAATTAGTCTCAAAGAAGCAATTGGAATTATAGTTCTTGTACCAGCCTCCCTTGCTCTGTGGCAATATCCCTGTCTGAGTACTGAAAGCCATTTCAGGATTGGCAGTGGAGTTTCCCAGATTTATGGTTCTGAGAGACTTCAACTTGCTGTTTCTGGTGTGGATTTCCAAAGTGGCCTGGAGTTCTTGGCCTCCATTATGGACATGGGCAACTTCCAGATTGTTTTTGACCTAACTCATTCTGACTTGTTTTTCTTGTCAGTGTAGTGGCAACATGATCTGAGAGGATAGCTTTCTCTAGTTCCCATGTCATGGCCAGTTCACATTCTGGTGACTTTGAGATTCTCCTGTACTATCCCCCTCTGCAGGGAGGCTCAATCCTTTTAATTGGTCCATCTCCAGTGACTCCTGGCCCATCATTCCTATTACTCCCCATGGCTCAAAGAAGAATTGAGGGAGCTGAGGGCATTAAAAGATGCCTAGAGTGCTGATGTAGGCAAACAAAAAATGAATTTGACTGGACAGAAGGTTACCTTAAGGTATACTTTGTGATGCTAAGGGCAATAAGGCATCAATACTTCTCTCTTTTTTAGTTTTTCCACAGAATGCTGTCCAGTGGTCCTGTTTAGGGTCACCCAGAGCTTCCTTGGAAAGAGTGGCCTGGAGATCCATATTCATGGCTTGCAGAAGAATTCTCCAGGCTTCTGGAAAATAAAATCACTTGATTTTGATCCCAGTTGGATACAAAACATGGTGCAAGTCTTGTGGAGATGCCCAGAGAGCAAGCTTATCTGGATATGGTTTGATTTTGTTGAACTTGAGAAAGCAGACAGTGTCCCACAAAATGCAAATGTCACCACCTGCAGATTAAATCCATGCCCCTCCTGGCTGGTTAAGACTGCCCAGGAAGTGTTATGCGAATGAGTCCAAGTGATGGTGAATTCAACCTTGTTGGGAGGGTGTTTCTGGAACTTTTAGGGAGGCGCCACTGTGCTCTTTATTCAAGAAGCCATAATTGAACCTCGCTATCTGGACAACTTTGTTCAATCTCCTACTTCCCCTTTTTGGGAAAGGTGGTTGAGAAGGTAAGCAGCATTCCAACTCCAGAGGATCCTGGAGAAAATTGGTTATCTGCATCCTTTTCAGTCAGTTTCAGGCCCATCTATGGAATCAAAATGGCATTGATTGCACTCATGGATGATCTCTGGATGGAATAGGATGGAGATGGTGCATCATCCTTGCTGTTCTTGATCTTTCAGCAGCTTTTGATACTATAAACGATGGTATCATTTTTTGAGCTGATTTAGGAGTCGGGAGTGGGTGGCAGTTATCTACTTGTTTACCTCCTTCCTCCAAGGCCAGTCCCAATCAATATTAATAGGAATACCACAGGGTTTGGTGCATTCTCCTATACTTTTTAAATCTACATGTGCTGATGGATGAGATCATCTATTGTCATGAGATTGATGATGATGCCAAGCTATACTGTATATCTCCAGTATACAGTACAGCTGAAGGGTATCCTGTTGTGGATACTTTTTGTGGTGCTTGGAGGCTGTGGGGGCCTGGATGGGGAATAACAGACTTCAGCTGAATCCTGGAAAGATGGAGTGGCTGTAGGTGGGCCCCTCTATATCCCTGAGTTTATAATTTTTGATCTTAGATGGGCTACTACCAAGACAGACTGAGTAAGAGGGCCTTTGCTCAGCTTCATATTGTGTACTACTTACATTGTTTCTGTATAGGGAGGCTCTCCACTTGATCACCCATGCTCTGGTCATCTCCTGTTCGGATTATTGCCCTACATGGAAAAAGACAAGGCTGCCTAGGGGACCAGCTTCTCTTCTGTTGCCCCTGACCTGTGGAATATTTTCCTCCTGAAATGAGGCAGGCCCTCACTCTCCTGGGCATTAAAACATGAGTCTGAGGCCTTGCGTGGGGAACCCAGGGAAGCATGCAGGTTGGTTGATGCCTTGAGAGTCCTCTCTTCATCAACTGATTTTTATCAGGACTTAATTATTCTTACCTCCCTCAAAACATTTTTTTGGGAAATTTTAATTCTTACATTTTAATTTTTATATAATAAAACATAATAAAAACATATAATGTTTTTATATGCTTACAGTTTGTTATACATGGCCTAGAGGCCATCTTTAAAGAGGATGAGCAGTTCAGACATGTAAAAAATAAATAAATAAAATAAAATAAACAAGCAACAGAAAAGCATGTGAGCCGAACTGAAGTAATAGTAAAGAAAAAGATCTAGCAATCTTCTTCTAGTCAGTTTAGTTAAGAATTTGAATTTATGGAAATCCTGTTTGTTGCTCTTTTATTTGTTGCCTTGTAGATGTTATTGATAGTGATACATGCAAGTTGGTTTACTCTGATCACTAGAAAATTAAACCAACAGCACTGAAAAATTATAAATGGTCTTGTACACTATAAGTGTAAACTGTTACTTCAGAAATCACATGTACTTATAAGATCTCTCCATTCCCAATATGAAGTGGTATGTAAACTTAAGTAAATAAAATAAGAAATTCAACTAATGTGTGCATTGTGTTATGTGAAATGAAATGCTGCTGAAATGAATGAGAAATTTATAGATGGAAAATTTCACAGATATATTCAAATACAGTACCTTAGAAAAATCTGAATTGTTAAGGTGACTATTGAGAACGAAATAAGGAAGTACTTCAACAGCATTATTAGCAAATTCTGTCAAGGGCAGAAAAGGGAGAATCATTCAAAATATTGGATGGTAGAAGGTGGGTGACCTGACATATACTCTACAAAGATCAAATAACTTCTGCCAGGAAAAAGATCTATAGAGAAGAAGGGATGTGCATAAGTGCTCCAACATGCCTAGCATCCCTGTCTTAATGTTACCTATTATTTGTATCTATTTCATGTATTAATAATCATGTTATACTGATATACATTATCAAAGGCTTGCTTGACAAAATAAATAAATAAGAATCTGAGATCTCTTTTCCCAGAAAAAAAAGGAAGGACAGGCAAACAAGGCCAGCAAATAATTAAGGCACTTCTATTGTAACAACACCAGCAAGTAAAAAGCACTTTTCCCCAACTGGATATAAATATTTGCTTATACCAGTTCATGCTTGAACTATTTTCTCCATTCTTCTCTTTGTATTTGTGTTACAAATGTGAACATGGAGCCTCTGCTTCAATTTCATTTATCCACAGCCCCTGCCCAGACACCATATTTAATGTTTGATTGATGCAAGCTCTTTGGCAGACCATTTAAAGCTTAAAAGTGGCTGGAAATAAACAAGCATAATGCAGACCATTTACTGCATCAAGAGAATGGTACAAAAGTATGTACCAACAACAACTTACGTGCATAGAAGGATTAAAAATAGTTGCCATAAATTGCAGCAAAAACTACACAGATTACACAGAAGACTGAAATTAGGTATCAGAACTTGCAATGCTAAAATGAAACCTAGTATTTATATTTATTTTTTCCACCCTGCAGGATGCCAAAATGATTATATAGCCTGAAATAAAAATTATAGTATTCAGAATTATACCTTTTAAAAGCTGAAATGAAATGTAACTTTCCCTTGAGAATGAATGTGGCAAATTCACAGAGGTAGATGAGGTTTCATTGCAAAATACCATAGCAAACTGAAACTGAGAACAAAGAATTGAAAGAAATCAAAAGCAAAGAAAGTATATATAACTTTCACTGCTGTCCATTTGGATTTAATCTTTCTCAAATGTCACCTTTAGTGCAGCAATTTCTATTTTTACAGGAGATTAAATTGCATTTACTAGAAATTGCATTTAGGTCTGAGACTGTCAGTCTTTAATTATATAATTTTAGTCTGAAATGCCATTATATTTTGACAAGGTTCCTTTGTTTGCATTAGTGATTGATTTTACTGATGGAGTTAAAATATTGTTTGACAGAAAGACAAGACCGAAAGATCCCAAACAAATATATGCATGCTCATGCATGCAAGGCAATAAGAACCCTATTCTGGACCATTTTGACTATTTCAACCTGCTTTATGAAAAGTAGTACCCAATCTGACCCAACTAACTTAAAATTCTGAGAGGTGTGATCCAATGTGACCATGAGATTAAAGAAGCTCATTGGAATTAAAGACTTCAATCCAGAAAACCTTCCTTGATCCTTTAAGTTTCAGTTTCTGCATAGTGAGTTAACAAAAAGAATGGAGCAGTTTAATGGATTAGGGAATTGTCAATAGGCAAAGAGGTACTTATTCTTTTTTCTATCAGTGTGATAGAAGGAATGGATACAAGTCCAGAACTAATGGCTATTGATTAATATGACAATTATCTACCTGTACTGTGCATTAAACTAAAATACTAGAACTGGTCACTAGAATGAATAAAATGCAGTAGAGGGAAGTTCCCTGCAGGTGGGTTCCAGCACAAATTCAAAAGCTCAGAGGAGTAAACTTCTGGTCCTCGTGATCGACCCAGATTCGATCTTGCAACATTATTCTGGGACACATATATTTGCCTTCATTCATAATAATTATTCTCATTCAATTTAAAAAAGGAAATATTTTTCAACAATTTCAAAGAAAAAAGAATTGCAGATGAATTCTTTAAAAAGCAAAGTAATGTTCTTGTACTTTAGCTTTGTTCTGAAGTTATCACGTGTGACTGTGTTCTTTAGTTACAATCTCATTATAAATTTGAATAATTCCTGGATCCCCACACTTCAGTTAAATCTCAGATGGGATACCAGAGAAACCTCTTCCAACAGACTTTTAATGGCATTACTAAGAATTGTGTCCTTGAAAATATTGCAGAATTTCTTCTTCCTCTGCACTAAATCTTCCACCTTTTTTCTGCCAAATTCAATGAAGTTTTGAAACATAATTTGAATCCATCTTCACTGCCAATCTTTCTATTCCTTTAAAGTTCAGTTTATCATTTAGGACAACTCCAGAACATCAATTTCCAGGAGAGAAAAGAAGGAAATTTCCTCCTTCTCTTTCCTCCCTGGTACTTGTCAGAAGCCCACAAGAACATTTTGCTCGAATGCAATGCTAGTGATGTATGATAAGTTTGTACATCAGAGAAAGAACTGAAAATAAATTTGATCAGTGACTGTAGCACTACTATGGTGTTTTCAGACTTTTACATTATATTTAAAGCAGATTGGGAATGCTTTAATAGGTAAGATCATTTTTCTTCAATAAGAGGCTTTCCTTCTGAGACAATGAGCAAGCTAAAATTCAAGCCTTTATTGTCAACATGTGTACGATGGGATTGGATGAGCCTTTGTTAGTACAGTCCCCCCCTCCAAACACAAAATACAACCCAGCTATCAAGATACTTGTTGGATGTGATAGCAAGATGCTATGTTGGATGTGAAGCGGCGACTGTTTGGATAAAACAGACTACTTACCTATCAAAAATGTGTGTTGCAAAGCAGTCTATGCTTATTTTTATAATCTTTTTTTTAGTATTTTGCTATTTTGTAATGATTTGCTCCAATTTTCATTCTAAGTTTTTTAATAAGTTTTTTTTTTTTTGAGAGGGAAGAAAATTTTGTAGGACAGCAAATATGACAAAAGTATGAATATTTCCCCATTAAATAAGCACTTCAACTTCATATGTAAGCTCAAGAAAGACAAATAACTTCTCCCTGCTTAATATCTGAGTAATTTTGTTCCAAAATCCAAATCTCTGCCCCCTCCCCCCCAAATTTATGGATCCAGCTTTGCCTTTCTCCACATCTACTGCCAAGAACCCTGTGATGTCTCTAGCAGAGCAGCTTTAGAATGCTGGGCTACTAGGAAGGCACAAGCTTTGGTGAAGGTTATTAGTGGCTCATTACTCCTTTCTGGGCAGAAGCCAAGATGCAGGAGTTTGCAAAATTACTGAACTCAGCATTTCTCTTCTGCTGGAATGAAAGCTGCCCCTTATCTACAAATAAGCTGCCCCTCTGTGGCTTGATACCTGTAGCTTTCTGCAGTGAAACCAAGAAAAAAATGAACCAGTTTTGGCATACTAGTACATACAAAATTTCATAATGATTGATAATACTAGTAAAATAAATAAGGGGTTTTTGCTGTATGGTGGGGAAGAGGAGGGGTAGGATGATGTTTCACATCACTTCGGTTGCTTTTTTAAGCAAGTTTTCTTCATTCCATTTTTCAAGCATTATTAAGTATTAATGTTTATAGATTTTAAAAAATTGTGTAAAACAATTGAATGACAAGACAGATACCTCTACAAATGTTATATTATTACTTTCCTTCCTTGTTTTGTTTTAGGAAAATGAGACATACTGTATTCTTCTTGCCAACAGTAGCATAAAGATAATGACATCTGCCCCTCTCATTTAGAGAAAAAGACAAATCAAGAATTTGTCCACACTTGCCAAGACTGTGAGGAGCTCAGTGGCTCATGAGATTAGGACATTGAACTAACAATTGGTAAGCTCTTGTTCAAGACCTGGTTTCTGCTGTGGGACTGGGTGAGTTCCTGTCACAGGCTCCAGCATCTGCCAATCTAGCAGTTCGAAAGTGGGTGACCTCGAGTAGATAGAAGGGTACCATTTCAGTAGGCAACTTATCAGGGACATTAAAGAAGCCCACCAGGCAACAGTGATGTCACTGTTCAATCATTTCAACCTAGAAGCACTTTGATGCTCCCAACATGAATATTATAGTAAGGAGCTAGACTTTTGTACTGTGAGGCAACATCAACATGTGTACCTATACAACTTTTGCAGGCTTGCCTTAGCCTGGCTCTAAAATTGCCTATCAGTGTTTTAGCTAAATCTAATACAGATATAAACAAAACATTCACCCAGCCTTACTATATTATAACATGCTTAAGAAGTGTTCTGGCATTATTATTGGGCCAATCTTATTTGGTCAGTCACTCTTAGCCCAACCCACCTCATAGGGTTATTATTGGGAAAACAGGAGAAGGAGCATTATGTATGTTTGCTGCTTTGAGTTACTCATAATAAAGGTAGAATAAAAATCTAATAAATAAATAATTATCTCATGAAAATAAGTCTGGGGTTTATTCAGTGGTGGTATTTAACCGGTTCGCACCAGATCGGGCGAACCGGAAACAAGGATTTGGCATGGGTCACCAAACTAGTAGTAAGTTCTGGCTGGCCATGCCCCTGACCCGGTCACTCCTGGCTCACTTGCTCCACTCGCCCGATGCTCACTCGCCCTACCTGCCTGATGCTCGCCCCTTAAAGTATTTCTTTTTTTCCCCTTCCGACAATCAGCTGTTCATACGATCAGCTGTGTCATGATTCCCCTTGCTGAGGCCCAGGAAGGCAAAAAATAGAGAGAGGTGCTCAGCCCCCCCCTCCTCCATTTTTTGCCTTCCTGAACCCCCAGAGAAGCCTTCTGGGAGCAAAAGCGCCCCCCCAGAGGCTCTTCTGAGGCCTGGAAGGTCCTAAAACAGAGTGTGAAGGGTGCTGCATACCCCTCCCATGCTCTGTTTTTTTGCCTTCCTGAGCTCTAAGGGAGCCTTCTGGGAGCAAAAACGCTACCCAGAGGCTCTTCTGAGGCCAGGAAGGTCCCAAAACAGAGCATGGATGGGTGCTGTGTGCCCCTCCCATGCTCTGTTTTTTTTCTTCCTGAGCCCTATGCGAGCCTTCTGGGAACAACCCCCCCCCCAAAGGCTCTTATGAGGCCCAAAAGATGGGTGGGGGGTGACTGCAAAACAGCAACAAAAGCCCTGCCCACCCAATCACATGGCCATGCCCACCAAACCACACCCACAGAACTGGTAGTAAAAAATTTGAATCCCACCACTGAGTTTATTTATTCCAATCCATGAAAGGTAAATTGGGAATATCGATCTGATTTATTATACTATGGATTATATGTATATTATAACTATTTGCTTATATATACTCTTCTCTTAAATGCTTGTTTTATTGCCACATAAAAGTGATTTATAAAGAGGATAAGTTTTATTTGCCAGATTGATAATGCAATCCTATATGGGCATACTGAGAACAGTTTTCCATAGGGCTGAAAGACTGCATAAGAAACTAATTTAAGCAACATCTCCTAATACCTGCTGTAAGTTATTGTCTTTGACCAGAGATTCCAGCTTCAGAATATAGGTTTCAGTAGTGTATATTTTTGCTGTTTATCAATGATAAAGCATACAAACAATACGAATCACTTTTATTAAACCTCTACTGTTTAACAGTATAATTATGCCAACCTCTTATAAACTACAGAGGATAATAAAAATATTTTTTTATTATGGTTAACTAAAGTCAGAAGAACCATATGCCCAACTGGTGTAAATTCCCAGACTAGGAAAGATAAAAATCTGCTCAATGTGTGAATTATATCTTTAGAATAATATCATGAGATTATCTTAGAACCTTGGAAGATGTAAAAATATTTCACCATAGTAATGTAAAAAACTGTAACAATAATAAAATAATAGGTTTCAAAGTATTTGTAAGGAGACATCTTAAAACAGCCGTTATCAGCTGGCATGAGTCACAGATCAAACACAACAAAGGACAACAAAACAAAAATTGTGTGAGTGGTCAAAATATGGAACATAAATATGCATGCATGAAATAGAGCAGAGAAGAAATGACACAGAGATGAGCCAAAAAATTGGATATGAAAATACCAGGCGGATAGTCAGGCACAAAGCCAAATGACAAGTCCTATGCCAAAATAAATTTTATTTTGTTAAAGAGACTAACAGGCCTGAGTGGATCTCTAAGTGTATGTAACCTGTGATTCCTTTGCAGCTGCATAAAATAGAACCAACAGAAAACAAGACTTGGCTCTTGATGCTGTTACCAAAGGGGCAAGCAAGCCTACAATTGCAGTTTATACTACAATATATATAGATTTAGAAGAGGTGATGAAGATCTAGTTTTCTTTACACTTTGCCTCAGATTCTTCAGAACTTTAAACACAGAGAGCCTAAATACATGCCAAATTTCATTTTAGATCCAGGCTTAATATTTCACGTTAATTTGCCTTTAATCTTCTTGTTTCTCATTACCGACTGATTTTCATAGTTAGGAAAAGAGAACACGAAGGGCAAAGGGTAGGAACAGAAGGTAGGAATGACAGGAAAGCATAGTAAGATAGTATTGTTGACAGCATCTGATCCACCAGATTAATGTATTTCTAAGAAGATTAACCAAATCCCAAATGCTCCGTGACAGGTCTCTCCTGTAAGCTTCTTGCTCCATCATGTAAACAAAGGCTTCCTATTAAATATATTTCCTGAACAAAGACCTACTGCAGATAGCCGGTCAAAATGTTGATCATTTTTCTATATTAATAGAAAAACCAACATGAAAAAGTCATAGAAGGCAGAAAAACAAAAAACAGAAAACACAGAGAGCTTTGAATATATAAAAATAATTATTTCATTCATTTCCTTTTTTGCTTATTTCTGCCTAGTATTATCTAGGTCTCTGGAAACGGGAGGGCAAATAGGCACACAAAACCAGAACCACCTTAGTAGAATCAGTAAGCAGACTGGCTCTATTTGGACAGGGCCATGAATTACCTCCTCAGGCTTTAGCTATACAAAATATCCTCCACAACAACAGCTATAATCCTTAGCAAATGAGGGGAAATACCAATAAAAATCCATTAAAATAAATTCCACAAAAAATAAAGAAATCACAGCCCTGCTGAGCCTCCTAGACCCCCTCAATGAACATTTCTCTCATAATGTAATTATATAGTTAAAATTATATAGATTTTTTCTCTTTGCCACAGATTTGGTTCACTAAAAAAAAAAGAAACTCAATATTAAATTATGCAAAGGAGAGCCATTTTGGCAGTCAGTGGCTCCTATTAGTAGCAACTTTTTATGGATAAATCTACTCAGATATGATGTTGAGCATCATTCATTTACATCCATATAAATAGTTTAGCAATACAGATCTCAATAACTCATAATGGGGTTTTTTGTACCAACTTAACATTATGAACTCGGGGCATTTATTTATTTTTCTATAATAGCTTCACACTAACTCCTATTCATGCATAAATATGTAAATGTTTTTTATTCCCAAGTGGGACTACAAAGGCTCCAGGAAAGTGACTAAGGTGTACACATCCTGATTAATGGCTGAGAATCTTTACTGATCCTAAAAATACTTATGTGGTAATACACATATCTGTCTTTAACCTGCCACAAGACTCTGTTGTCTTTGCTGTAACTATTTCACCTACTACCATTTTTAGAACTGCAAAATTATGTGTGGCTGGGCTGCTATGTCTTTGTGTGGGGAAAAAAAACACTGAAATGATAAGTTGATTGACAACCCAAACTCAGCTGAGAAAGTTACTTTCTACTTTCAATGATGGGTGCCATTTAACACTGTTTTCCAGGGAGAGATCTGAAGTGCCCTTTGACTATTCCATTATATATAATAAAAAGTGGAGGGGATGATTGTTTCATTTATATGATAAAGCATGCTCTAAACCTGACTCTTGAACAATAATTTACACATTTGGATGGAGAATGAAGAAGTCTATAATACACCAGTAGAATTTTTCTGTATATCTTTATGTTGGGTTACAGGGATCAGTTTATTTCGTTTCATAATACTTTAAATTCTGAACAAGAATTAGTCAGAAACACTGGTTGTGACAAGTCTTATTTTGATGAAATAGGTTCACATTAAAAAGATGGCATTCCTACCACCAGATAAATTAGATAATATTAAGAATAAGGACAATAAGTGTTTAATACATCCCAAAATGGAAAATCCCAAGTATCTGAATTTAAAGTCACAGCTACCTGCAATGTGAAAACAAAAAACACAAAGCAGACAACGTGGAAAATGTTATGTCTTCACAAAGACTGACTGCTTCTGTATCACATCTTTTTAAGGATACCTTATCCAAGACATTTAGCAATATATTGTAATGATTTTGTTGTTTTGTACAGTGTTCCTCTTTGCAATGGATATCTGGAATAAAAATTTAATGTTTTCAAAGAACTCTATTAAAAATGAAAAACAGGAAGGTCAGCTAAAGTATTCTACATAGAATTAGTTAATATTTCAAAGGACAGATTCAACTGGGAAAAAGGAAACCTGAGCTGACATTGCTCAAGCATACAATTTTGTTATTTGGGGACAGAGAAATGTCAGAAAGAATGCAGATGGGTTAATACATTAAGAAGACAAATAAGGAGATATGGATTAATTAAATGTTAATTTATCCATTCAATCCAGTTAAGTATAAATATAATACCCTGGATGTTGTTTAGCTTGTCTTAACTCATATTAGACTTTTGAACATCTGACAATATTATGCATATATTCAGATCACACCATATTCATGAAAATATGAATATGAAGATATGACTCTCTGAATAGACTCATTAAATTCTTGTGACTGTTCAAAACAGAACTGCAATAAATAGCATTAATAACAGCAACCTGCATCGTTTAGTGAAACATTTTATTCCTGATAGTACAGATAGTCGTCAACTTACAACAGTTCATTTAATGACAGCTCAAAGTTATAACGGCCCTTAAAAAGTGAGTTATGGCCATTTTTCACACTTATGACCATTCTGCATCCTTCTGACAAGCAAAGTCAAGGGGGAAGCCAGATTAATTTAACAACAAGTCATAAAATGGGATAAAATTAACTTACAAATTTCTCACTTAACCAAAATTTTGGACTCAATTGTGGTCATAAGTTGAGGATTACCTGTATCTCAACAGATTCATGAAAATCTAGTCTTAATTCATGTGGTTGCTAACTATCTATAAACACATATTTGTTGTATTTTTTCTTTAAGCAACTTTATTAAGTTTCAAAAAGAAATAAAATACAAAATAACAAAAAAGAAAAAATTGTGACCAAAAAAATAAAAAATATTTCCACCTTTTTAGTAGATATAAATATGCATTATAATAGAACAACCACTAATTCTAAATTAAAACAACAGGACAAAAATGTCATATAAAAATGCAGATTAAACTATCAAAACAGCATTAGAATTATATAACAAAATAACCTATTTCTAACCATGGCTCCTGTGCCGAAAATTGCGTGCGCGCCAGCATCCAAAAGGCAATGCACACACCCCTGCACCCCCTGCATCTGAGCGTGTAAGCCCCATGCATGTGCCATGCATCTCTGCATATGCGTGCAAGACCCCCCATATGCCATGCGCGTCTGTGCATATGTACGAGACCCCTGCATGCCCCATGAATCTCTACACATGCACATGCATCTCCTGTGTACCCCCCCATGCATGCACGCCAGATACCCGACAATCAGCTATCGGTCAGGCGGCAGGCGCGCATGCGCAGTGGGACTCTTCCAAGCGACCTCTCGTGTGCTGGCAGAAGTGGTTCTGCGTGCCACTTCTGGCACGCGTGCCATAGATACACCATCATGACTCTAGCCTCTACATTGAATGTGTCAGCACTACTTATACATGAATACAGACATTAACCTCAAATGCCATTTTTCTTAATCTTTCAATTTAAAGTTATTAGTGTTTGATTATCCTCACCATCTCTCCCCTCTGCCACCTTTATGATTGATAAAAAGTCTTCTTACAACTTGCAGTTGCCCTGTGGAATTCCCCATCCTGCCTAAAGTAATTTGGATTTTTCAGATGCTCTTGATAATCTCATAGCTATTAACACTCCATGAGACCAGATTATAATGGTCATAAACATCATTATTCATTTTTAATTTTAAGACAGCTCTTAAGAAGTCTCTGGGGCAATGCTCCCATGAGCTACACATTTTATAGGTATCATGAAGCCAAAGGAAACATTTCTACCTTTAAAGCCTGTTTACTCATAATACTGCTATATATTTATCATCTGCAATCTATGAACAGAAGACCATCCTACTGAGATTCAGAGATTGTCTTTTCCTCCGCTCAGAAATGGTTTGCATTCTGTACACATAGTCCTCGAGAAACGACAGCCATTAACATTCAATGTTATGATGGACACCCCAAAACTCCATGAGATTCAGTTTCAAAGTTATGAAAGCTACAGTGCCTTGCAATCATTCACTCTTACAATAGATCACAGAGATGGTTCAGAACCACCACCACCCCACCTGTCTTCTGCCATCCTGCTCTAACTGGATGCTACAGTGCTTGGGCCTCCTCCCCATGCCCGTCATTACTTGAGACACTTCATTTAATGTTTTCCTGACTTTCTTATATTTTATAGTTTATTAGTTTATAACATAACATACAAAGAGAATACAAAAGCAAATATTAGGGAAATTAGGTAAGGAAAAGGGGAAGTGAATAGTGGGGGAAAGAAAGGGAAAAAGGAAAAAAAAAGGCATTGGCTTCCGACTCTTTTATGCAGTTGAATAAGCCATGAAGATCTATGCTCAATCTTTTACTTTTCCATAATAATAAAAACTAACCATTTCTGTAATAACAAATGTATCTTATCAGTAAAACCCAAGATCAAACCTTCATCTTTTTCCACCTCAAGCACAAAGTCCAGAAGTGGTTTCCAAGTTGAAGTAAAGATATTTGTATTTTTTTCTTTAATCAGAGCAGTCAGTTTAGCCATCTTCTGCTAACTCCATCAGTTTTTGCAGCCATTCATCCATTGTGTGCGTCAAGGTGACCTTCCATTTCTGTGCATAGAGTAGTCTTGCTGGCGTCAGCATATATAACATCAAAGTTCTGAATTTCTTCCCAGGTTTTGTTTCATTAAACACAAAACAAAAGCCTCTCAATTTTTTATTATATTCACTTTAAAAAATTTCTGTATTAAGCTATGAATCATATTCCAATATTTCTTTGCTTTATCACATGTCCACCATAGATAAAAAGTCCCTTCTTTACATTTACATTTCCAACACTCATTTGAGGTACCTTTATACATTCTTTTTTTTTTTCAAGAAAATTTTATTGATTTTTAGAAACAAACAAAAACAAACACAACACAGAACATGAAAACATAAAACCTCTTTTCTGAAAGCAGCCTGATCCCGGGTTACATCTCTTTGTACAGACACCAATTCAAATTCATACTCATTTTTATATACCATTCCATATCTTATTACCATTCCACATTTTCTGTATAGCTTCTCCCCTCTTTTAACTTTCTTAATTTTATTTTTATTTGTTTCATCTCAAATCAGATCATTATATTTATATTCTTTGTCTGTCCTATTTCAGCTGTCTATTATCTTTTCTCATTAAACAAAATTCCTCCTGTGGTCACTGATTGGAGTATGATGCCTTTATATCTTTCCCCTAAAATTATAACACTTAATATAAAACGTAACTTCCATTCGGATTCTGCATAGTACATTAAAGCTACACGCTACATTTTTTAAAAAAAAGAAAAAATATTAATATATAATATAATTAAAACAACAATCTATACCAATTCAATTCTATCATTAATGTTAATATTCATTTAAATTTTAAACATTTAACACATTACTTTTCAAGTAGGTATCATGCTTCTATGGGAACGCTTATAAATTTTCCATAATTACTTCCCCCCCACTTCATTTGCATTTTAAACCATTATGTCATTAAAATGTTCCCATTCCTTTCTAAATTAATTCTCTCATTTAATTCATTCTATTTATTTTATTCACAAGTGTTTCACTAAATCATACGTTGTTTCCAATTTTCTAACGTTATTTCTAAATACAAATATAACAATACAATCATATGAACCTTTGCAGAATCACTTTTTCAATTAAACTTTTACCCATTATCTCTAAATAAGTCCTGTTTCTTTACATCTTGCTTCACACCCTTGTAGCTTCCCTTCCCTTCCCTCCTTCTTTGCTTCTTCTCTCTGCCCTTTTTACTCCCTTGTCTCTCCACCTCGATTTCCCTTTTCTGTATTCCCTTTTTCTGTTGCTTTCTCACATTATATCCATTATATCCTCCTCCTTTGCTTCTTCTCTCTGCCCTTTTTACTCCTTTGTCTCTCCACCTCGATTTCCCTTTTCTGTATTCCCTTTTTCTGTTGCTTTCTCACATTATATCCACTTTTCACCCTATTTTTCCCTTTTTTGGTTGTTTTTTTTAGGTCTCAAATTCTCCATTCTCTTTCCCCTCTTTCCCCTTTCTTCCCCAAGGAGAGTTACTCGTTCATTTAAAATAGCTTCTTCTTTGTCCCAATCTTCTTGTTGTGTAGTCTTTTCTTGTAATTTCTCATAAGTAGAGATCGCCATTTCTAAGAATTGAAAAACGGAACCAAGAGAGCCCTTCCCTTCTTGTTCCTCTTCTTTAAGTTTTTTTAAATTCTATTTTCAGTTCATCCACAAGTGATGCCATTGTAGAGTTTTTTTTTTCTTTTAAAACAACCACCCAAGTATTTTTAATCCTTCAAATATTGTTCCAAAAAGTCCCAAAGTCAGCAAGCAATCCAAATACACACAAGCTGTTTCTTTTGACACCTTCTTCCTTTTTTTACTTTCTCTTCCTGGGGTTAGTATTTAGTTACAAAGTTCCAGTTAAAATGTATCTTTTAGAAGTCCTGTTAAAATTTAACTTTAGATTCTTCTCCTCCTTCCAAATACTGTTCTTATTCTCTTCCTCTCCCTTCCCACTTACAGCAAAAAAAATATTAAAAAATCCTTCTTTCCTTTTATATTCAGAAATCTTTATTATCCCCTTGGCATTAAATTTTCCAACTTAAATACCTGGCGATGTCAAATCAAATTTTTCGAATTTCTCATTCATCTCTGTTCGCTGTCAACGTAAGGAAGGAGTGAAAAAAATTTTTTTTTCCCTTTTTGCTTTCATTCGCTGCTTCTGAATCTTCTTTGGGAGCGATGTATCCTTTTTTAAAATTTGAGTTCCAGGATGCCTTAATTGTTGTTTCTTATCCTGGTCAGCCAAAACTTTCACTTCAGCACTTTCTTCCTCCTGCACATTCTTTTCTGGATGAGGGCTTCTTTGAGGCGGACATTTCTGACCGCCGCTCTACCGCCTTCGGGAAAGGGAGTTTAGCCAGCTGGGGAGGAAAGATGCGGCTTTCCTCGACCCTGCTGGAATCTCCCCCATCTTCACCGACCTCTACTGGTTGGCTTAGTCCCGAATCCAGCTGGCTCGGGGCGCTCCGGCAGTGCGCCCAGGCAGAAACCACGCCTGATTGTGGATTCCTGCCTGCCGCTGAAGCCCTGCAAACTGGAAGTCTTCACCTTTATACATTCTTGACAATTTATCTGGAGTTAATGTCCTGACTTACAACCCTAAAGGGCAGCCTCCATTACGATTTTAACTCAAGGACTACATGTACTTTTAAAATGAAAAACACAAACTTTCAAAAAGCCACAAATCTCTTGAAGAATCAAAACCTTTCATTTCAAAGAAAATTCTACCTTTTGGAAGTCAGTCTCTAGTCTTTAAAGATTACACATATACATAGATATGTGTAGGACTATATGCTTATTGTTAGAATAAATATTTGGATTGATTAAATTATGTAAGCACATGGTTTTTTTTTAAAAAAAGATCAGTTATATTTCAAGAATCAGTAGACAACCTATAGCCCCAGCCTAAAAGTTATTTTCAACTTACTTCTCAAAAAGATTGGCATAATTTCCATATATTCTGAAGCAAGAAATATTTTTAAGCTCTGTATAAATCATCACACCTTAAAATGCTACCAAAATTTTCATCAGTACACATGGACACTGCTTCTCCAAGGCTTGTGTGATTTCCCCCATCCAATTTGGCCAAGCTTTGCAATCTATCTTGCAAAGCCAGCATGTACAGGTAGTCCTCGACTTACATAATTAAGCCCAGAATTTATGTTACTAAGTGAGAAATTTGTTAAGTGAGTTTTGTCCCATTTTATGACTTTTCTTGCTACATTTGTTAAATGAATCCACTGCAGGTGTTAAATTAATAACACTGTTGTGAAGTGAATCTGGCTTCCCCACTGACTTTGCTTGTCAGGTCTCAAAAGGTGACCATGTGAGCCCAGGACACTGGAACCTTCATAAATGTGAGTCAGTTGTCAAGCATCCGAATATAAATCACATGTCCATGGGGATGCTGCAACGGTCATATGTCAGTGGTGGTATTCAACCAGTTCCTCCCGGCTCTGGCGAGCTGGTAGGAGCGATAAGCAGCGGAGATTGTATCAGTTCTCTCTGCCGCTCCGCTGTTGGGCCCACCATCCAGGCTTCCATACTCACTTTTATCTGCTGAATTTGAAGCGCAGCTGCTTTGCGCAGCACAGAAGAGTGCTGTGCGGCAGCTGCTGAAGCAACCAGGATCGCGCAGGCTTGCAGGAGGCAAGTTAGAATGCCTCTGTGCCTCTGCAAACAGCATGCTTGATGCACACTTGCATGCAAAGTGTGTGCAAAGCGCGCCCACCAAGCCAAGCCCACCAAACCGGTGGCAACAATATTTGAATCCCACCACTGTCATGTATGTGAAAAATGGGCCCAAGTCACTTTCTCCAGTGCTGTTGTAACTTCAAACGGTCACTAAACGAACTGTTGTAATCGAGGACTGCCTGTAGTTTTATGCTAGTCCAGTACGCTAATGATTTACTTATCACTGCCCCATGCCTTCTTGCCTGCTTAGATGCCTCCCTAAGGAATAACTACACTTCATTCAGTCTACTCATTCCTTTAGAGTAAATTGAGACAATTATGATAGCTTAGATAAGATTACTGTCATCAGGTCCTTAAAATTCTTTTTATATATAAATTCAGTCTCACTGTCTGAGATTATGGGGCTTTTTTTTTTTTTAACAATCCAATATAATTTTAGTAAGTATGTCCAAATAAATATTCAAAAGTGACTTACCTACTTTTTCTTTTTCATTTCTAGCTTTCATAGTTGCATGTTATCTGTAGAAACATCATTGCCTTTACTAATTTGATCTTCGTATCTTGGAAATGTCCTTATCTTTTCATGAACTTGTCTCCATTTGTCTTACATTCCTAAGTTTTCTACTGTTTTCACTTCTTTGCAATCAGATGTACCCTCTGTAACCCTACTAGTTGACATCAGTGTTGTCTTATTAATACTCACCATTAATCCACCTTCTATTTTCATTTCATAACCGGCTCTATTCAGTTTTTTTATTTTGTTTATGCTTTCTTTCTGTTTTTAGAAAAAAAATGTGCTATCTGCATCCCTCAAATTGTTTAGTGTTTTGACGTCCAATTTTGATTCCTGTTCTCATATCTTATAGTCCTGTCATTTATATATTTGCTGAATAATTTAAACAGATATGTGGACTATAAGCATCCTTGTCTGTCTCCTTTCCCTATTCTGAACCCCTTTTGTTTTTTCTAAATTTAGTTCTTATAATAGCTTTTTGTAAAGATTCCTTGGAAAAATAATCAAATATTCTATTACATCCTTTATATTTAGATGCTTCACATATAAAGCATGAGTTACAGAATCAAGTCTTCCTTTAATCAATGAAGAAAACATGAACCATTTCCTTGTAATTTTTTTTTGCTCTATTCATTATTAATCTTATGTCTAATTACAAGTTTAACTGGCTTTACTGAAATCTACCTATTCATTTGTCATTTCTCTAAATGTATTTCTATTTTTTTGGTAAGATTTTACACCAAATTTTACTTTCATGGGGAATTAGGATTAGCATTTAATGCAGGCTTTTGTGTCTTCCTTCTTGGTAATGAGCATATATCTTCCAACTTGGATAAAATGAACTAACTCTCCTCAATACTTTTCATATGGAAAGTAAATTAAATTGTAGCATTTTCTCTCTAATGCTAAGCTTTAAGAAAAGTAAACAAAATGGCTAAACATTGCTAAAACTTTCACTTACTCCTACAAATATCAATTTTAAAATGTATTGTTTACATTGGTAAATTATTTTGCTGCTATAAAAAACACTAATTTGAATGTTATCAAAATTCAAAATGTACGCAGTGGAATCAGAGATGGGTATTGGATTGCAAAAAAAGAAATCCCTGAATCTTCTCATTTTTCCTGTATATGTAGGTTAATTGTGAGTTACACGAATCTATTCCTTACATATTTATGGACTTCTAGTGGACTTTATTCTAATACTGGAAGTTGGTGGATAGTAGTGGAAGAGTAATTGCTTTATTTTGCCTTAAAATTAGAATCAGAATTCAGAAAGGTACCTTGGCATCATCACAAACAACATGCTAACCCCAAGTTCCAAGCAGAATTTTTGGTAAGATCTTTCTAAAAAATAATCATTGCTAAGCAAGTTCTTTTCTTTTTCACTTTGCTTAATTGCTAAACAGTGCTAATCTTTGGAATATGCTAATAACTTAAAATGTGTCATGTAACCTGTAATTTGAATCTCCAAACAGATTTGAAGAAACTAGGAAAGAGATAGCATTTGGCCTCCAAATCTAATCATCTGGAACATGGGTAGGAGGAAACTAAAATTTTCCCTTGGCAATTATTTTCAAATCCCTCCAAAGATAGCTGGCTACTTGTAGTATTTCTTTTATAATTAAAATGCTTTTCAACAATGAAGACATATATATATTTAAAGAAAAAGATGCATGAATTTTGAAATAAGAGTCTATAGAATATGTTGGTTCTCTTAAATTAAGAAATAATTATGAAATCTGATAATGAAATGAAGAAAAATCTAGTCAATTATATTCAGAGCACCTAAAAAAGAAAATGGTTCTCTTCTGAAATTAATATTTTGATTTTCCATCTAACTGAGCATATGTATATGAATCCATTTCAATTTCTAATTTGTACATTTAAAATGTATGTTTTTCAGTTTATCCCTAATTTCTAATTTACAGCTTTAGAAGCTTACATTTTTTCAGGAACTCTTTCCATTGCTCACAAAATCATGTCAAATCTGACTAGATGTTGTTACATGTTCTCATATTCCATGTCAGGCTGGAGTAATTCAGATAATACTTTCAAAATAATGTTTATGTCTCAAGCCTAGTCACGAAGCTATTAATGAGAAAAATAATACAAAAAAGCAGAGCACATATGAGCTCACCCACAGAAGAGAAACACTGCTTTCTCAAAAAGTCTAAAGCAAAAAGAAAACCAAGGAAAACTATTCTCTTCCAGTTGAAAATTCCTGCTGAAGTTACCAATTTGAGTTGGTAGGCTAAGTGAGTCGATTGTTCACGAAGGGACATTTTTTGCCAGAAAATGGAAGTAAACCCTGCTTTCTAAAAATAAATGTAAATCAGAGTTATATGACCATGGGATGCTACAAACAGCTGTATATGTGGGCCAGTTGCTGAATGCTCAAAATACATGACCACAGTGACAAGCAAACATCAGAACTAGGAATCTGGGTCATCAGTCCCTTTTTCAAGGTCTGTTATAACTTCAAACAGTCACTAAGCAAGGCTATCTATATTCCATTCAAATTACTACAGTCATCACAGAAAAACACAAATATGTGTATGGGCAGCACTGGCATCTAGTTGCATGATCAATAAGCCCTCTGCTAAATTCATAGACACTAGTGAGATAGTCTGTGACCAGTTAAGCAGGATTACAATAAAGGAATATTATGCAAGCAGCCTAACTTTTAAAAAGAGCTTTATATATCCTCTAAAGCCCATATACATAAAATATATTTTTCACCTTCAACTGCAACATTATAAGAGCACACAACAGATATAAACTTAATATAAATCACTCCAAACTTGACTGCAGTAAGTATGACTACAGCTAGAGTGGTCAATGCCTGGAACATACTACCTGACTCTGTCGTCACATTTCCAAACCCCCACTCCTTTTCCCTCAACTAACCACTATTGACCTCACTCCATTCCTAAGAGGTATGTAAGGGGTGTGCATAAGAGCACAATTGTGCCCACCATTCCTGTCCTATTGTCCCCAATTATTTGTATCTATTTCCTGTATTTATACTTATGTTTATTATTTTGTAAGCTATTGACAAATAAATAAAATAAAATACAGTATACTGTGGGGTCCTTAGTGTTTTCTGAGCCTGATTGTTTTATTGCAGACATTTCATTACCAAACTAGGGAACATCATCCATCAGCGCTAATAGGGAATGGGGTTTGCTCTCATTTTGCATATTAGTGGCTTGCCCTGTCAGTGGTGGTAGGATTTGTCTTGGTGCCTCCTTGTTTGGCTGTTTTTTTTTACTGTTACCTTGTTTATCTGAGTTGGTAGTTCGTTGATTGGGTAACTGTTTGCATCTTGACTGTTGTCTAATGTTAATCTTACATTATTTTCTGATCATCTGGCTGTTGATTGCTAGTGAAGAAGTATTCTGGGCTTTTTGTTTCCGCTTTGGCTTTTTGATCGTATCTTTTGAATATGTAGATGTTGCTTATCTCTATGTACCTGTTTAAATCTTTTGGTATTATCACCAGGTTGCATTTTAGCATTTAATAACTATACGCCTTCACAATTTAACTTACAGCTTATTCTTGCTTACATGCTACTGACAGATTGGTTGACAAATTGTGATTTTAGTATATATTTTATTTGTTATTTTATTACTTTTTAATTCTAGAATGTTTTAACGAAGTACCCTTGAAGTATTTTTATTGTACTAAATAAATATATATTTACTTATTTGACTGTAATAAATATTTGCTGTCAATGTGCCTCTTGATGGCTGAATTGTCTTGAGTTCCTGGCTTCATGGAAATTCTCGCATTTTTTAACTTGATTTACACTGAAACCTACTGTCAATAAACTGCAGCTACACTAAATAATAATGAACCAGTGATAATAAAATCTTCCTGTAGTGCTGCACATTTAAATTTTGCCCTCCTAAAAAGATTAATTTTACCTTTCATACAGAGCACAAGTTGTGCCATTTCTGTGGCAATGCATGATTGTTAAGCCGTGGTGGTGCAATGGTTAGAATGCAGTACTGCAGGCTACTTCTCCTGACTGCTAGCTACCTGTTTGGCAGTTCGAGTCTCACTGGCTCAAGTTTGACTCAGCTTTCCATCTTTTTGAAGTTGATAAAATGAGGACCAAGATTATTGGGGGCAATATTCTGACTCTATAAACCACTTAAGAGAGGGTTGTAAAGCATTGTGAAGCGGTATAAAAGTCTAAGTGCTATTACTACTTTTTTTCCCTTAATGAAACTTTTCTGGAAAGAAAAATAGTGGACAATGTAGTAATAAAATATAGAAGGATCACAAATAGAGGACAAAATAGTCTCAATTATTAATGAAATTGTATGAAGCAAGCACAGCTACTGTGATATAAAACTGACATTTACAACCCCTTCTAAAGCCAAATTAGATACTATGACTGTACTAGATTTTGGATCTGAAAAGAAGGTATGCTTTGGACCACACAAAAAGCAGTGATTCGCTCTATTTGCTTCAAAATAATTTGAACCTTGAACAAAATAGATTTTCAGAAGCAAAACTGTATGTACTTTCCAAAAATAAAACTACAGACTATCCAAGTTTTGAAATACTTTTTAACCATTGAAGTATGTCCTCCATGCACAAGTCAGTATTCTTGCATTGTATACCCACACAAATGGCAATTTGGTAACTTCTTTGGTTAACCTGGAAAGAATGTCAGATAGCAATCTACAAATAAATGCCTTCATATTTTAAGCAGTCTCTCTCATAAGTGTTTCAAAAAGATATTATTCCAATTGTAGAAATTTTAAAGGCTTATTAGCAATGTACCTTCCTTTAGATTTCTTGGAAGTAAGTGAAAGTGAGGCTGCCAACCAGTCTCAAGAAAGGAGGTGTGTGTGTGTGTGTGTGTGTGTGTGTGTGTGTGTGTGTGTGTGTGAGAGAGAGAGAGAGAGAGAGAGAGAGAGAGAGAGAGAGAGAGAGAGAGATGTTCTATTAGATATGAAGGCTACAAATAAAACCTAAGTGGCATAAAATTTAAAGCATTATCAGATTTTTCCAACTTATTAATGAGACTGATATGGAACTCTTCAGGATAATATAAACACATGCAATTTCACCTTCAAGTAAGATGGAAATCTTGATGGAAAATCTATGATAGTCTGTGATCAGAATGTAATTGTATGTACATTGTCTGTTACGCTATGCATTGTACCATCAATTGTAAGACATCTTTGAAAAAAAGAGAAAGATGTAAAACAAATTTATTTGTCAGATAGCTGCTAAGACATTACCTTATTAAAAATAGATAGTGAATTATGAGTTATCTTCATGTTTAAATTATAATACAAGATGGTCTGATATACGTTATTAGATTATAGCATTTATAATCTGAAAGCCTGGAAGGGCTGATACCAGTGTTTTTCAAGTTTAACAATTAAGATATGTGGATTTCAACTCTCAAAATCTCTAGGTGGCATGTTAACTCCATACATCTTAAAGTTGCCAAATTGGAAAATGCTGGTCTGTACATGTACTTTCTGATGAGCTATTGTTTTCAACAGAGAAATAAATGCATTTGATTTATCTATCCTCTTGTATAAAATTCAGAGAGAGTCCCATGTTCCATAACAATTACAGAAAGTTATTAATGTGGATAATATTTGACAACTTCTCATGGGACACAGTAATATTGAATTAATTCACAGTTCCATTTTCTCTTAGATCCTAGAATGGGAAGTTATTGCACTGCATATAACTATCATTAATCAGGCTTTCACCGCACTTTTTTTTCTCAGAATGTGCTCAGTTTACATGTAAAGGGATCTATTTATCCAGAGCCTGAAGGGTAATAGGAAACCGAAAGGCCAACACTATATATATATATATATATATATATATATATATATATATGTATGTATGTATGTATGTATGTATGTATGTATGTATGTATGTATATATATAAAGAATACCGTATATACTCGCATATAAGCCGATCTCACATATAAGCCGACCCTTAAAAAGCTGCCCCAAAATGAGGAATTTTGCAAAAACTCGCATATAAGCCGACCCCCAAATCGACTTAGCGTGGCGACTTGCTCCATGCTCCAGCGTTCTAAAGTCGGCTTATATGCGAGTATATACGGTATATCAAGGTCATATACAGGACTTAAATCAAGGTTTTGTATTTCTTTTCCTTTAAATATATCCAACATATATTTCAGACAAGACAGTTAATGTGGATGTTTCTGCTTCCTTTGTAGCAGACTGATCATTACAAGATAACAAGAGACATAAATAATAAGCTTATCTTCTGTTAGACAGTAGTTAGGTGATTTACCTGCAAAGGGGCCTTGGGATTGCCTGAGAAGATGGTTCTTTTTAATTTGTTGGCAGTTATGTTAATAGGCTGCTGGTGTGTGCCTAGAATTTTCCAGTGTTCTTGGGCAGGTCCACTTTCCCATCCCTCCAAACAAATATAGACAATTTGGCCAACTTAATACATTTCCTAGTACAGTACTTGAATTTAAAAAAATCTGATATCTCTCATCCCTTATCAATAGTCAAATTATTTTAAAAAATCCCACATCATTCAATCCTGATCAGCAAAGATCTATTAAGAGCTACCAGAAATATGAACTTACATATTTTAATTTTAATCAAAATATTTGTTTTATAATCCAAACTCATCATTTTCTCGAAGAGACAAAACTGAACAAATCTCTCCCTACTTATAAACAAACATTTAAAGCCTCATCATACAATCCCGGTCAAAAAGAAATCCTGTTATAACAAGTATCAGAAACCACAACATGTACATTTTAAGTCTTATCAAATAGATTCTTCTTTATATTTTTAAAAGGCTTAATATTTAGTTCCATCAAGTAGTGTCCCACAAGTTGATTTCTTCTTTCTCTACTTCCTGGAACAGCTTGATCAGTTCCTCTTTGTCTCTTTTCACAGAATATTTCCTTGGTTCCACATTTTGCTTTTGTAAATCCAAAATAAGAAGGCCTTTCAAGGCGCCCTTATGATTTATTATTTGTATGTCCCCTTTAATTATTAAAACATCAACTGGTTTCATTTGTAAATCCATTTTGACATAGTTTTCATACTTCTGCTAACTTGGAAAAGGATGGGCAGTGGTTCTCTTGTTGAAGTAACCAGCAATGTTACTAATTCTATTTGATAGTAATTGTTATAGGGAAGATATGTTGGAAGTTTTCATTTGGGATTCTATTTGAATGTCATTGTCATATAATCTATTAATTATTCTCTTTTTTTAACTGTTCACCTCCATACATTTATATTTATTGTAATGGCTTGGACATTTTAGCTGTACATAAACTAAGCTAAACACAGGAAGGACAACAAGTAATTCTCAGATTACAAGAGCAACTGGAAACAGAATTTCCAACATTAAATGATGCAATTGCAAAGAACAGTATCATGTGACCACTTAGCAATCCTGGTCACCCCAGTTGCCAATGTTAATCCACATAGATCATGGCCACATAGATCATGAAATAGCAAGAAATGGGACTCTCAGGCAACCAGTCCAATGGGTATGGAGGGGATATGTGGGTATTATGGGGGCGGAGGTGCACAGCAGGCTACAATGTTGTTGGGTATGCAGATGTCTCAGTAGCGCCATGGCCAAGCAATAGGAAAGACGTGAGTACATGAATACTGAGAAGGGTGCTACTGGCAGCTGCTATAGCATCCAAGTGAGCAAAAAAGCAGCAAAAGCAGGAAGGACTTCCAACTTCCTGATAGCTTCCTCTTTGACTGCTTCTGGCAAGCAGCAGGGAATGTCAACAGTTACAACCATGAGACTGTGGCTCATTGTGATATCACAACTGCAGACTAGGCATCAAGAACCCAGAAAATAATTTAACCATGGAACACTGCAATAGCAGAACTCCAAAGCCTAATTGTAAATCCTCCTCATTCAATTCTGTTGTAACTTTGAACAGTCACTGAATAAGTGGTCCCAACCCTAGGAAATACCAAATGCAGGGGTGAAATTCAACCACCTCGTAGTACCTCGGGAGAGGCGGTAGGGACGATTTGAATCGGTTGGTCCTGCCCACACCCGCCCACTTTCTTCCTTTTATAGACTCAGTCCCACCAAGCCATGCCCACAGAGCCAGTAAGAAAAAAATTTGAATTTCACCCCTGACCAAATGGCACTTTAAAGTGAGATGAAAAATTTATAAAGTATATGATCACTTTTTTTCATCAGCCAAGTTTTCAAATTTGTTTTCCAAAGCAGTTTCTAAAAGCAGGTGTCTTGTAATAGGATGTGTGGATAACCCTGGGGAAGAGGGGTAGAGATGACTGCCTAGGAAACAATCAGACAAAAGAGGCAGGAGTCCCATTGGAATATCAGTCATAGAAAGACATTTAGGTAGGATGTGCCATAATTGATGGTTAAAAGTAGTGACAGGAAGTTTATATCTTCAAACTTGCAAATCTCTGTTAATATAGCCTTAGAAATGAAGTAGATTTGGCTCATCTAGTTGGGTTTCCTGTCTGGTTACCTGATAGGGCTGATATACCTGTAGAAAGGGCAGAGCTCTCCCAGCGGGAAAATTCAAACCCTCAGAGAAAGGTACTTTCAGCCTTTTTACATACCTATTCTGTTTCTCTTAAAATTTCTCCAGTGTTCTTTTGAAAGAATTAAAGAAGGTAGCAATATTCTAAGATTCTTTCAAGATATATCTAAAGAGCAATTAGCTTTTTTTAAAGACGTATACACAGTATTGGTTTTAGCATCCAAGTAAAATTAAAATCAATGTGTAAGGTTTCTTACTGTCAGAATAAAGATGCAATAACTAACCTAGCTATATTTCTTATAGAGTTGGTGCAGTCTTTTATCTTTCTTGGGTAAATGGCCAGCACTTTTTGTGAGGGAGTGGGTAGTAGTCATGCATACTATTGAAACACCTATTGATCTTGCTAGTTCAATTACATATTGACTTTTGTGTGATGCTGAACAACTCTTATAGCCTAGAAAGTAATTCAAATTTACAGCAAGTTTCTTTATAGAATATACTGGCTACTGCATTTCAGCCTCTTTATCTATGTGGTTTTTCAGAAGCCAGCAAAAAAATAGGACTCTTGGGGAGGTTCTGCAAATTATAACACTCATAGAAGGGCTGATTCTGAATAAAATACCCTGAAGAATGATTTTCCTTCAACTTTCTCTCATCTCTCCCTCTCCCATCTTTCCTCCCCCTTCCCAATCCCTCCCCCCTCTCATTCATGTGTGTGTGTGTGTGTGTGTGTGTGTGTGTGTGTGTGTGTGTGTGTAACAAAGATGAGCACCACCCCTAGAGCCAGTAACAACTAGCAGGTATGTGTGAGGGAAACCTTTACCTTTACCTTATACTGCATTAGCTATACCAGGTAGCAAACATAACTCCTCGTTACTTCTCAGCACTACCCTTTACTGTTTAGCAGTGGCTTGGATCCATACTACAGTAGAATTCTTTTTAATCTAACATATAGACCAGTCCCAAGCAGTCAAGATTCGTAATCATGATTCTCAGATATTAAAACTACCTCTATATTAAAATGCAGTTTATAAATTGGGAACTGAAATATTTTGATCTTCATATTGTTCCACTTTCTCATTTAATAATTTTCCTACTTGCTATTACATGACATACAATTTTTTAATTTTCCACATGTACTGATCATCACAGACTCATGAGCTCTGAGCTTTAAATCAAAATTATTTATTTCTTTGTTTTGAGTTTTAATGCAGCTTTATAATACAAAATGAGAATGGCAGCAGAGAGACTTGTTAGTTGCCATGTTTTAAAAAAAAATCACATTCAATACAAAATATTATAACATAAAAGGTACTTTTGTTGTTAATTATTTCAAAATATTAAAAAATACCAAAATAAACCCTTCAATTATTTTATATAGGACTACATATGGTATCACTATATCTACCGCAGATGAGAAAGAGGATAAATATTTCAGCTAGAGTTCTATACTTTAATCCTACTTGTACTACTAAGGGATTATGGTACCACCATTATAAATAAACAAGGAAAAAAAACTAGTTATACTGAAATGACTGTACTGAAAAAAAAGGGGGGAAATTGCCTTGTCTTAGCTTCTGTTCTGATAGTATCAGCACCTTTTTTCTTTAACTCCAGAGAGAAATTGGGGAATTCGCTTGCCATGTCCTGCTTTGGTAGAATTAAGTATACAGTATCACTATATGGAATCGTGCCATCCAAGTTGCCAATTCGTGGGGGTGGGGGTTTGAATACTCAGCAGAATTGTTGTTTCCCTTCCAGGTTTCACAAGTCCAGTTCTTTAATTCAGTTGCTATGTATGTGCTCTTTTTAGAAAGTCCTGAGCATCTATCAAAACAAGGGCTTTATAAAGCTACTTCCAGTTCTAAGGCTCTATGATTTAAAACATAACCCACAACCTTTTGGGCTCCAGGGACCGGTTCCATGGAGAAAGGTTTTTCCGCAGGTAGGAGGAGGCATGGTTTTGTGTGCTGCCTGCATCTCACAGGTGTGGTTTTGCTTGTTTGCACAGCTTGGTTGCTGGCATGCCATGGATGAGGTTGGGGACCTGATTTAAAATATAAATCCAAGCAATTTTTTAATATGCCCAAAATTAGGGAAAAGGATGATTTCAAAAAATGATTCCGAAAATACACCCCCAAAAAATCATTAGTATTAGCAAGAACTCAATTTTGTACCAAGACCTTTCTACTGTACTACTTCATATCATCTCTGGTTTTTATATACAGGAGAATTTTTTTTTTCAATTTCTATCATATTGTTGACAGATGGAAGTTTATGAAAGCTGACGGAAAGTTGTGAAAAAATTTGAATCAGGAAAGATTTTAATTCTGAACAGTGAGCATGTGTTAATCTGGATAGGGATTGTGTGAACAAAAAAGTAAACAGAAAGAGAACACCATGTAATTATAATTAAATGTATTTTGATATTAAATGACAAGATTACTAGGATACTTTAGAGTGAGATGGCACTTTAGATTTGTATAAGAAATGAGTAGACTCTTCTGTTTTGTGAAAATTATTTCATTTCCAGTTCTATCCAACAGGAATAAAATAATTCTCTTACGACTACAAGACTACAATAGAAAAAGAAAACCTATATCTAATTCCAAATTTCTGAAAGGAAGGTACTTATTGATACACAAACAACAGATTTTTTGCTTTAAAGTTATTGATTTATATATACAGACATATGAAGACTTGAAAAAAATGGGCTTTTCCCCCCTTTGTTTAGCCAAGGTCTTGTTTCTTCCAATAATTGAAAATATTAAAAAAACATTTTAGAAAGAATAAATAAAACTCAAAAATATTTTAGAACAATGATTATGACAAGACAAACTATTCATATTGTATTGTGCATATTGCTATCATTTGTCTTTAAACTTATTTTTCCTAACTTGTAGTAAACTTTTAGATTATTTTACTTCTCTGCAACAAGAATTACGATAAATGTACTGATTGCAAATTTACAGAAATCTCATTTGAGCTATCTGCATGAATTATTTTTTTTGTAAAAATACACTTTTGACAGTTAAATGTGTTTGGTAATTTAGTCCCATCTATTTTTTCCACATAAAAATCATGTTGTGGGATAGTATGACCTAAAATCAGAAATGATATTGTCTGACATAAATATCAATATTTTATAAAGTTTATAAGGTGCTGAAGCAATACAGAGTAGTACAGAATTGTTATCACTATATAAATAATAATCCAACTATCAGTAAATAATGAGAATCAAACAATTTTTTGTGAACAAATATGTAAGATGCTCTAAAACAGCAAACTGAGATACTAGGAGTTACCATCTCTTCAAGCATTGTGACTGAGTTTCAAAACTAGAGCTGGCCTTTGAAAAGTCAGTTTTGCAATCTGCAGCAATTAGTTTGCATAAGGAGCCATGGAATATAAAGGGTTATTTTCACTCTAAGCAACACATATTTTTCAGTTAATGGTCTTTTAATTGCCATTGACTTTAATTGACGGATGACAGGCTTATGGTGACCATTCCTGCTCTGTTCCCTATCCATCTCCCCTGAGGTCAGGAACAAAGTAAATTCCATTATCTGGAACCTACTCCCCCATTTGCATCAATCTCCTTTCTGACCAATGGAGAGGTCATTGTAGAAAAGAAAACTATAGAAGTGAAAATTTACATTATGAAACTTCATTTTGAAAGAAGCAAATTGTATTCACGGACTGCTGCCACTAGAAGGACTCAACCTCTGCATAGCATAAAATTATTAGAACATTATTTAAAAAGGGCGTTGGTACTTACCTGATATGCCCATTCTCTGTGAGCTGTGAAGAGCATCCAGAGATGGGAGGTGCTTCAGTCTCTTCTGGAAAGGCTGGGCTTAAAACTCCGGGACACTCCTCCTCCTCTACGGAACTCCTCCTCAGTGTCCCCCAATTTTGCGAAGACTGAGTGCCAAAGCCCGGAACTCATCACCTGATTCAGATCCCTGACTGGAACGGAACCCCACCAGATGGAAAGAAATGGGTGGGGCTGGATGCTCTTCACAGCTCACAGAGAATGGGCGTATCAGGTAAGTACCAATGCCCTTTCTCCCATAAACAGTTCAGAGCATCCAGAGATGGGACATACCAAAGCTTGGCCTGTCCTTAGGGAGGGACTCTGGAACGAAATCCACTCCTATAATCTGTGAAGCCTCTGCAGGACTCTTCTGCCAAAGGAAGCGTCTGCTGAGGCGTAGACATCAATTTTATAATTTCTGACAAAGGAGATGGTGAAGCCCAAGTTGCCGCTCTGTAAATTTCATTTATGGAGGCCTGTGTGGCCCATGCTGCTGACGTTGCCACACTCCTTGTTGAATGGACTGGAATGCCCTTAGGAACTGAGATGGACTGGCATTTGTAACTTTCAGCTATGGTGGCTCTCAACCATCTACCGATGGTCGTGGACGACATCTTTTGTCCTAAAGTGGATGGGTTGAAGGATAGAAATAGAGCCTCCTGCAGTCTAGATAGATGCATAAGGCCCTTCATATGTCAAGCCTATGCCATTGATGTTCCAGCCTATGAGATGGTTTTGGACAGAAATTTGGAAGGACCAACTCCTGCGCTCTGTGGAAGGTTGAATTTACTTTAGGAGTGAACAATGGATCCAAACGTAGAATCACTCTGTCCGCATGAAACATGCACAGGTCCTTACACATTGACAATGTCGCCAATTTGGAAATTCTTCTGGCTGATGTGATTGCAATTAGGAAGGCCACCTTATATGTCAGGAATTTAAGACTAGTGGTTCTTAGAGGCTCGAACGGACCAGTTGTAAGAACGGTTAACACCTTGTTGAGATCACAGGTGGGATAGTGGTGAATTACAGGAGGTTGTAAGTTTGCGGCACCCTTGAGAAAACTGCGGACATGTGGATGGTGTGCTATGGAACAGAGGTCCCCCCAGGTTATCACCGAGGCTAAAGCCGCCACCTGTCTACGTAACGTATTTGGAGAGAGGCCCTTGGTCAACCCCTCCTGTAAAAAGCCCAATAATTGTCCTATTGATGGAGCAGTTGGGTCGATCCTAGACCCCTGGCACCAATGACAAAAGGCTGACCACGTGGCCTCGTATATACAATTTGTTGATGCCCATCTGGATGCTTGAATCATGGCAATAGCATCCTCTGAAATTTGTTGGGCCCTTAAATGGCTCCGCTCAACCTCCATTTGGCTAGACTGAGCCATTGTGGGTTTGGGTGGAGTATCGGCCCTTGGGAGAGGGAAACCTTCGATGGTGGAATTTTCCAAGGTTGTTCTCTCAACAGGTCCTGTAAATCTGCAAACCACGTTCGCCTGGGCCAGTAAGGGGTGACCAATATCAATTCCGCTCGTTCCTGCAATAACTGGGTGTTGAGAGGAGAGGCAAATAGATTGACTTCCGGGTTTCCAAACCTCCGCACTGCTTCCTGGAAGACAGACGGGTGGATGCATCACTCTGCCTGATCTATCATGGCCCTGCTAAGCCAGCCTGCTTGTGTGTTTAATGTCCCTGCTATGTGTTCCGCCTTGAAGACAGATTGGCCTCGGCCCATTTGAACAACTTGGTCATCTCCAGCATCAGAAGTTTGGAATGAGTACCATCTGTTTACGTGGGCCTTGGTTGTGGTATTGTCTGTCAAGACAAGAACGTGGCATGAATGGAAAAGGGGTAGAAAACTGCACAAGGCCAGGTGAACTGCTCGCAGTTCCAACAGGTTGATGCTTTGTGATTGTTCGGAAATAGACCAAATTCCTTGTGCAGTGTGGGATTGGAAGTGAGTTCCCCATCCTACCAGGCTGGCATCGGTTGTGACCGTTACCCTGTGAGGTTCCTTGAAAGGGCATCCCCTGTTTATCATTTTTTCTGACCAGCAGCGGAGCGATCGGAGAATGTTGTGCGGTACCTTTATCCGGACATTGGAGGTGGCTCTTCCGGATCGCTGGAAAGATAGCAGGAACCATTGCAGCTCTCTAGAATGGAATTGAGCCCAAGGCACAATGGAAATACAAGAAATCAGTTTCCCCAACAATTTAGACAGCAATGCCAGGGAAACCCTCCTTAAGGCCCTGTTCTCCATGGCCAAAGACTGAATACTGCTTAACCTGTCCTGAGATAGGAAAACCTTGCCCTCCACAGTATCTATCACTGCTCCCAAATGAACTAGCCTCGTTAAGGGGATCAAGTGGCTTTTATCCCAATTTATGGAAAAGCCATGACCCTGAAGGGTCTCCAGAGTAAACTTGGAATCCAATTTTGCTTGATATCTGGAAGATGACAAAATTAAAATATCATCCAGATAACATTGTAAGCGGACAGATTTGATTCTGAGCAAGGCAGCCAACGCCGCAAGGATCTTGGTAAAAGTCCTAGGGGCTGAAGCCAGACCAAATGGCAGGGCGATATATTCATAGTGCCAGTCACCATAGCAAAATCTAACATATCTGTAGTGGGCAGGTCTGATTGGTATATGAAGATAAGCCTCTGTGAGATCTATAGAGGTCATGATATCATTCTCTCTGATGCTAAGCAGAATGGATTGGAGAGTAGTCATCTTAAATTTTCGATAAACCAATAATTTGTTCAAACGTTTGAGGTCCAGAATTGCCCTCCAGCCCCCCGAACTCTTTGGGACCACGAACAATAGAGAGTAACAGCCTTGACCCCGCTGTTCAAATGGGACATCTCTAATGACCCGAATATGCAGAAGATGATTGATAGCCTCCTGCATCAATGCCCTCTTAATGGGTTCCGAAGACCTAGGGCTCCTAATGAAAAAGTTTTTTGGGGGGGAGGATTGAAACTCCAGTGCCAAATCAAATCTAATAGTGTCCTTGAGCCAGGCATCAGAGGTGGAGCTGTCCCATTGATTGGCAACAGTTTTAACCGCTCTCCAATGGGAACTGCTGTCAAGGGCTCACTTGGGGCGATGAAAGGATCGGCCTCTAATGCCTCTGGGGTTTCTACTATTCTGGCCTACCCACTGACCTCTATCGGAAGATTCCAGCCTATCTTGCCTAAAACTGGGTCTGTAGCCTGATGTTCTCTGAGATCTGGGAACATAGGGGCCCTGATAGTAGGACTGAAAGAAACCCCTTCGAAAAGACTGGGGCATTCTGTTTTCAGACCTATGAAAAAGAGGGGGAAGCACTTTTTTCTTGTTTCTGTTTTCTATAAGGAGGGGCTCCAAGATACTGTCAAATAATTTATCCCCCGATATTGGGGCTGGTGCCAACTTGCATTTATGCTTGGTATCCGCCTGCCAATGTCAGAGCCATAGCAGTCTCTGTACTGAAACGTGAGATGCTATGCCCCGAGATGAAAATTTGACTGCATTAAATGTGGCGTCGGCGGAGAACTCCGTGGCTGCCATAATTTTAGCTATGTCCTGGTGAGCTCTGACGTTTGAAGCTGACAATAAATCCCTCAGGTGGGAGAGCCATCATAGGGAGGAATGCGTAAAAAAGGATGCAGCTGTAGCTGCCTTTATGGTCCAAGCATCAGAAACATGCGCCCTACAGAGTGCTAACTCTGCCCTCTTTTCTTCTGGTCTCAGGGCTTCCTCGGCCTCATTAGGGAAGGTAGAAGAAGAGGCCAGTGCCACAATGGGTTATCCACCTAGGGCATTTTGAGAAAATTTGCAAACTCTGGTGCCAAATTAAAATATCGCTTATCGTACCCTGTTAGGGCTGGGTATGATGCTGCTGATGCCCATTGATTTTGCACTAACTAAGCAAACATACGAGGGACAGGGATAGCTTCCACCTCTTTAGTCGGTTGCGAGAATATTAGGTCCTGGGATTCGTCCTGAGACCCTGTTGGTAGTGGATGAGGGTCTGATGTACCTAGTTTAGCAGTGTTCTTTGCTTTGAACAGTAAAAATTTAAAGAGGTATGGACGAAAAAGGCCAGAAAAGGTAGGTTGGTCTGGAATGAGGCCTTCGTCATCCAACATTCCCCATTCTAGTGGGTCCGCCTCTGACAGCTCCAAGTCCATCTGATGGATTGACCCCCCCCCCATGGAAACCTCCTGTTCCTCAAAGTCCACCTCCTCCCGAAGGCCCTGGGCTGGTATGTTAGGAATATTGTGGAATACCTGTGATTGATGTTGTTGGGTATGCCCAAAGGAGCGGGCGGACAAGGATCCCGCATCCGAAGTGGTCGATAAGTGTCTGGTCCAGATGGATAGTTGAACTCCAGCCGCAATGCCCCTTTGAATCGCCATCTCCATCCATTGCCTCATTTCGATGGGAATAGACTCAGGTAATCCCTACTCCTGTCTTAGGCCAGCGGCCGTAGGGGTGAAGGTTGCCTCAGGAATTGGCCGGCCAGTGCTCAATGGAGGAGATGTGCCTATGGGAGGGTTGTCTAAGAACATCCTGTTTGGGCTGGGTAGATAAGTCCAAGGGCCCCATCAATGGGTTTGGGTTCTGATCAGTCATGGCCCTCTTTTCTGCCTCCCTGGCTTGTTTTTGCATTTGTCTTTCCAATGCTAGGTGCCTTCTACGGGCATCTTTATCTGCTGCCTTAGAGGCCTTTTTGGGGCACACAGGCTTGTCATGGGGCTTACTTGGCTTGGAGCTGAAAGCATTGTCACATTCCATTTTGGATGATGGATTGTCTTGCCTCTGAATGTCAATTTAATTTTTTATTTTTTTTATTTTTGAAAAAAATTATTATTATTATTGATATTGATAATATCCCCTGCAGTTGAAATCAGAACTCTCCTCCAGGAAAGTAAAACTGTATATTTATGGGAATAAGATATTAAATGGTGAACAGTATCTAAGGGTCCCCAGCAAGGGAAACCCCCAAGTGCTCCAAGTGAGAGAAGGACTCCGGATCCCTGGTCCCCAGCAAGGGAAACCAGCTATTACAGGCTCTGATGCCTGTCAGAGACAAACGCCCCGCAATATAACTGTCACTCGCAATTTCCGATTGAGTCAATGATCCAAAGGCAAATACAGAGAAATGCCTGCAAAATGGGTAGTTTAGTTCCAAGTTAGAAAGAGGAATAGGTAAACCCAGGGAAGGCACAATGGAAATTTAATGTCTCGGTCCCTAGCAAGGGAAACCAGCGAGAAATGGAGGCTGGCAATTACTTTCTTGGTCCCTAGCAAGGGAAACAAACAGTGGAGGCTGTGGTGATTAGGCATGAAATTGAGGCAGCCATTGAAAAGGGCGGGAAGTGGAATCACCGGTTTAAGCCTGAGCCGTCTGGAGAGCCACTGCTGCTGCTGCTGCTCTAATTCAGATTTAAAACACTGCTGTTAGAAGGAAATAGTAAGGCCAGGAAGTTGCGGCTGTGAGCGTTCCGTTCCAATCGTAAGCAGACGATCGGAAAGGCAGATAAGGCTGTTTGCTGAAGAGAAAGCCTCAAGCTCCCTGCAGAGAGGCAGGCTCCGCTAATTTGAGAGGGAAAGTGATCGGAATGGAGAAAAAGCTATTTTCTGAGGCGAAAGCCTCAGGCTGCCTGTGGAGGGCAGGCTCTGCTAATTTAAGAGGAAAACTGTTTTAAAATTGTTAGTTTTTACCTAATTCGAGGGGAAAGCCTGAAAGACTGAATTAGATGGTGAAGGGTTTTAAAGATCCAACCTGAATTTGAGCAAAGCCATTCCAGTCAGGGAGTGCACAACCTCTTACCACGAAGGCTGAGCTAAAACTGGGGGATGCTGAAGAGTTCCGTGGAGGAGGAGGAGCGTCCTGGAGTTTTAAGCCCAGCCTTTCCAGAAGAGACTGAGCACCTCCCATCTCTGGATGCTCTGAACAGCTCATGAGAGAAGGGAATAATCTGAAGTTCTAACAAACTCTAAAAGAAGCTATAAAAATGAGGCAACTCAGTCAGTAATCCAATATACAATATTGGGGTTAGAGAATAAATCCCATGGGGCTTAATTGATTTGTTTGTCTCAATTGCATACAATTACATAGTAAAGCATCTTCAAAACATTTTCTAGTACCTGATGAATTTAATGTGTGAAATTAAACTGATCTGCAAAATGCCAACTAAAAACTGTTCTTCTCTCTCTTAAAAGCATATAATTCCTTTTTATATCCTTGAAAAGGTAAGAATTTAAGACTAGGCTATTTAGGCGAGCATTGCCAACATTAGCTAGCAGCAATTTCAGTAAATATTCTTTTCTAAAATTACCACAGTCCCCAAGGATTTGGTTTAGGTTTTTCTGTATTAAAGTGATATTCTGTGTTACAAAATTATGATGAATAATTTTGATTTTTCCAACAGAAATAAAAGTTTCTCCAACTTTTTCCCCCTCTGTTCTGAAGTCAAGGTAATGTCTTTTAATTTTGGTTTTCAAGTTTTTGGCTACAAGTTTAAACAGTAGGAATGGTTCCAACATTAGACAATTATTCTTCCCCTACATATCCTCATGACCATCATTACCTCAGCTTAGATGTAACCAGGACATGATGTAGGGAGATTATTGCTACTACAAGAAGAATATTGGTAAATATTACTGTTTTTGCAGAGAATGAAAAAGAAAACTCTAATAAGTTGTCTCATAAATCTCTAATAAAACATTAACTATGCAGATTAATATTGCATCAATAGTTATTGTTTTTATAGAATAGTAACACAGCAGCTCAGAGAACAGCAAAATACATTTCTGCTGGAACGATCTGAGTGGAATAGAAAGTCATTGAAAGATCACATCCCACAGTATCATAATCAGCAGCCACAATACTACTGATTGCAAGTTACAAGATGCTTTCTATTCCTTTCAGTTCTTTTGATCTATAAAAAGAAGACAAGCATTTCACTTTCCATAGCACTATCATTTCCTCAAGGGTTTGATGGACATTTTCTCAAGTACTGCCCAACTTGATAAGCAAACAATATTCCAATCATGATGATACACAGAAAAGAAATAGGGAATGCTTTGTTGATTTTCAGGATCTAAATATAAGCATATCGTGATAGAAAAATATTTTTTTACTGCCCAGATTGCTTGTTAATGGTCCGGGATAGTTGGTAGATATTTTCTCAATAGAAATCCTAAGCTGCTAAGTATGTTGAATAGCATTATTTTCAAAAATATTTCTCTTTGTCTCTCACATACTGGTTTAGGAAAAAGGGTTACATGGTCATATACATATCATCTTCCCTCTCTCCGTGTGTGTGTGTGTGTGAGAGAGAGAGAGAGGGGGGGGGGGAGAGAGAGAGAGAGAAAATAGGTATTTGAGAAACAGAAATGAAAGTTAGGAGTCCTGGTCTGTAAAATGACACCTGGAACAATTTTTAACATTCAAGATGATTCTTGCTTAAGCAATACTGAGAAGTAATACTAAATGGTATATATACAGACTTGTAAATAAGCTACATATTATTAAATTTATTATTTTATGTATTATTACAATATGTATCTTGCATTTTGTTCCTCAGAAACCCAAAGTACCATTCTCTCCACCAATTTTCTACCACACAATCTGTGAAATAGATGGGACTGAGTCTTTGGTATGAAGTCACCCAAATAACCTTCATGACGAAGGAGAAATTTTAGCCTCGCTCTCCCTGTTCCAATGTCTTAGTCATTATAAAATACTGAGACCCTTCAAAAGAAAGCAAATTTTAGTACTGCCTTTTGTGGAATATGTAACCACAACTATACCATGTGTCTAAAGCATCTATTAATGGATTTACTGCACAATTCAGTAAGGATACAGTTAATCAAGACGATCTGCTGCATAAATCCTTTTCAAGTCCATAAATATTTATGTTCCAAATAATTTATTAATCTTTCAAAAAACTAAGAGTTGTGACATTTTATATTGCAAAAGATGTTTAATTCATATTTCTTCATCGAAAGGAGCAAAATGTGTTTGAGCCTTTTGTTTGTACAGGTCGTCCTCGATTTACAACACTTCATTTAATGACAGTTCAGTTGCAACAGTACTGAAAAATGTGACTTATGACTGTTTTTTAGGTACGACCTTTACAGCATCCCCATGATCATGTGATCAAAATTCAGAAGCTTGGAAACTGACTCATATTTATGATGGTTGCAATGTTCAAAGATCATATGATCACCATCTTGAGACCTTCTGACAAGCAAAAGCAATGGGGAAGCCAGATTCACTTCACAACTGGATTACTAACTTAGCAACTACAAGTGATTCACTTAACAACTGTGGCAACAAAGGTCATAAAATGGGGGAAAACTCGCTGAACAAATGTCCCACTCAACAACAGAAATTTTGGGGTCAATTTTATTGATTTAATGTATTTTTTTATTTTGTCAAAATAATTATTAGATAACAGGTATAAGTATACACATGGTTATAAATAAATGAAATGGATACGAATAAGAAAAAAAAGAAACAATAGGACAGGGACGGAAGGCACACTTTGGTGTGCTTATGCATGCCCCCTAATTGTGATCGTTAAGTTGAGGACTACCTGTAGTAGGATAGTGTCTGGTTGTGTATGGTTTTCTTACAGTGAAATGTTGAGATATGAAATGATTTTACATATATTAATTAATATTATTTTAGGGATCTATTTGAACTTTTTGTTGAAACCTGCATTGGAAAAAGCATTATTTACTGAATTTGCTTATAAACAGCTGAGTTATGTGATGAAGACTTTTGTACTTGTTATTTAAGAAGAGATAAAAGACAGGGAAACTTTTTTGTTGTGATGAGGTGGAAAATCTTTTTAAGGGTTTTTTCCTTCCTATTTTTCTTTCTTACTCATTTTCTTATATCTTCTACTATATTTCTGTTTTCTTCTTTAGTTTGCATTATCTTTTATTATTGTAATTTAAACTTTTAATCAAATATTTTTTAAGAATAAAGGTGCACAAATGGGCTTAGGTTTACATTTTTTTCAAATAATATTTCAATAAGAAGGAAAAGTAGTCCTTAGTACTTGGAGAATATTATGTTAATTAAACTACTATAGCAAAAATCTAGTAAAAACATGAGATGAACACAAAAACTAAAATCTAATTCTTAGTCTAAAATTATTTAGTAAGTTCATGTTCCTTCTACTTACACCAATAAATATTCATACTACATGTAATCACTATTGCAATTAAGGACATTGCCAGAATCAAATCACTTTCCAATAGATTTCTTATATTTGCTGGCTATAAAAGTTGGTCTCTTTGTATTATAGTCATAAACCATAATACTAGCAGAGCTCATTTGCATACGACATACATACTAATATAAGGAAAGCAGACTTAAAAATGAAACAGAAAATAAAAATAAATCCACTAAGATCTACAGGATTGCTAACATTAAGTATTGAACAAAACAAAGAACCCAGGGTTCGGCTTTAATGTAGCGGTCAGGAGAACAAAAACAAAATACATTCATTATGAATGTGCTCCATTAAAGGACTTTTAAAGAGTTATTTTAAAGTGGTACAGCCAATACAAGCCTGTCACAGATTGGCATCTTTCATTTGAGCGGTCAAATATCTAGAAAGGAAATATGTAACATTGTAATGTGACATTGCATTAAGCACTTCCACACCTTTACTCCATTCTACTCCACCCCATTTCATTCGCAGCCACTAGCAGGGGACCTGAAAAATCCTGAATAGGAGATTATAGTCATTACAGGTTTCCAATGAGGTTACAGTGGTTTGCAGCTCAGCATTCACTTTTATTTTTAATTAAGCTATGTTGATGTGATTTCTCTCTCAACAGTCATAGACATCCATAAGGAGGGACAACGATCAAATGTGTCTTGTAATATTGGAACACATTCTCTACCACTTGCATATTTTTTACATCATTTTGCAAGTTCCAAAGACCCTTCTGAATTCTGTCAATGAAGATGCCCTCCAAATGTCTGATTGTGCACACAGAAGGTTGCAATAATTGTTGCTCAGTGACTGCAATATAATTTACTTATCATTATATCATGGTCAAGATTCTCATGTAGACAACAAAAGGGATTGCTAACTTTGGGAATGAAGAACTCAAAACAACATGATCCTTTTAAATATTCAGAGATTGCTTTTGGTGGGAAATCAACACTCGAAATAAAACTCTGTCCTATGACAGTTTATTAACCCTCTGATCTAATTAAACAGAGAGTTGCGCTAGTTGCCCTAGAGGATTAGTCCTCTAGAGCAGAGCATTATCCAAGTTAATTTAGGAGTATGGCGATATTGATATATTGCTAACAACCAGCTCTCTTCCCTCCCCCCAAGTAACATCAGACCCAGAAGCAGTTGCTTTGGTTCTTAAGTACTGTTTGGGTGATGTACAATGAAATATGCTAAAGGTTAACAGTATGAAATTCGTAGCATGTCACTCAGAAGTGGTGGTGACCAGAAAACTTTCCATGAACCAACAACTGTCTATAGATAATGTTTATCCTTCTGCACTCAATCAATTTTCTACAGCCAGGGGACAATTCTTGAGATTAATTTACTTTTGGATGCAAGGTTGTATTGTATAATCTCTTTCTGCTGCACATTTTCTGGTAGGAAAAAGAAAACACCTAATGGTAAAGCTATGATAGTGATCAAGGCACTGGAACCACCATAATTAAATTCTTCTTATAGTATGTCTGCAGAACTGTGTCAAAATCTTTTACTGAGCCACAATGTAGCAGGGTATCTAATGTGAATTTGGGATGATATGCAATTCTGAATTCATTTTTCCAACAATTTTGCCTCCTGAGGCATAAACCATGGATCTGTACATTTTCAGTGATGAATGTCATTGATTTAACACCATGGCCAGGATATACGGTTACAAGTTTTTATTAGTTTATCAAAATATAAAATATAAAGAAAAATGAATATCAGAAAGTAGGAAAGGGAAAAGGGAAGAGGAAAAAGTGTAATATAAAAGGGGAAAAAGAAAAAAAGGTTCTGCCTTCTGATTCTTAGTGCACTAGAATAAAATAAAAACATACAATCTCAATTTTTTCCATTTATAAAATAGTATATACACTAGCCATTTCCATAACAACAAATCTATCTAATAAGCAAAACCCAAAGTCAAAGTTTCACTTTTTTCCTCTTCAAATTTCAACTTCCCCTGAAATACACTTGGTGTTCTCAAACAAAATTTTGTCATAATGTGAGCCATAGTGCCACAGTGGTTAGAATGCAGTACCACAGGCTAACTTCTCCTGACTGCAAACTGCCAGCGGTTCAAATCAAACCAGCTCAAGGCTGACTCTGCCTTCCATCCTTCCAAGATCAGTAAAACCAGGACCCAGATTGCTGGGGACAATATGCTGACTCTGTAACCCGCTTACAGAGGGCTTGTAAAGCACTGTGAAACGGTATATAAGTCTAACTGCTATTGCTATTCCTGGATGAAATCGCCAGAATTCCATACACTTCCAATCAGTAAAAATAATTTGTAAAATGAATTATTTAGGATCCTCTAAAATAATTCCCATGACAGAGAAATCCCCTGAGGATGAGCTCCAGCATGAATCCAAAAAAGCAGAAGACAAAACCTCTGATCTTGATGACTGACCAAGATTGGATCCTGCAACACTATCCTGGCACATGTATATTCGCCTTCATTCATGAATTATTTTAATTTGATTAGGGTAGATTTTGACATCATCAGAATAATTATTCTTTCAGCACCATGTTGCCCAAATCCTAAAGTATGCCTCCTCATCCATCAGCCATGCTGTGATATTACAGCAGTTTTTAAAAAATCCTCTAAGTTGACATGCATTTACTGATGTTTCCATCAGTATCTTTTAGAATTCTTTTTAATGTAAAATCTGAAGCTTTTCTTAATTTATATGAAAAGGTATTTGAATGTCTTTCAATCTGATTCTTCTTAAATCGTTATCAATAAATTCTAGATGTTATTATAAAAAGTATATCAGTGGTTTTACTGTAATCACTGCATATACATTCTCAGATGCCACTCATTGTTCTCCCTTGTTGGACTCTCTAAGCCACTGCCCAGTCTACCATTCAGCAAAAGCAGAATAAGAGAACAGAAAGTCATTTTCATTGGCTTTTGAAGGCCATCTGTTCCCAGACTCTAGGGAGACTCCAAACAGCAGCAGCTGGTCAGCCATAGTGCAGGAGGGAGAGTTGGACTGGGTGGGGGGGGGGAGGCTCATCTATTGCCCTACTTTATATTGCTATTTGCATCTTACTATTTTTAGCCATTTTGAGCTTTTCTGTTGAAGAAAATATATGCTTTACAGTAATATATTATTTTTGCAAAGGGCTTCATTAATTTGTGAGAGGAAAGCAAATAATCAGCCATGCATTTACATCATTTCTGTCTCTGAGCTGCTAATTTTATGGGAGAGGCTGTTTAGGAGATTATATGCATCAACATTTCCTATGGCATAGGTTTTTTTTTTTTTAATGTACAAATTCACCTTCTTGCAATTATTTTTTTAAATAGCCTTGATGACCTATGAAAGATTCTAGCCTAGCCACCTACTTCTCTCCCCCCTCCCTTTTTAAAATTTATTCCTGGTCAGGGAATTTTATTCTTTTTAAAAATATATTTTTCTTTTCTTTTCAAAAAAGGAAGCATTCAGAAACAACTTTTCTCAGGTACAATGTGAAGATTCACCAAGTTTCTGGGAGAACGAGAAATATTATGAAAGTTTCTAACAAACAGAACTAACCATTAGCACAACGTTTTTCTCCCCCCCCCCCCAAATGCCCACAATTATACAACCTCTGTAAATGTGTCAGAGTATACCAAATAATAATAATAATAATAATAATAATATGAAACCAATTAAGAGCACTGGCACCATTGAAAAGGGGACAGCAGGAGTGTTCCAGGATACTGCTGCTTTTGTCAGACTGATCAAGTGTGAGCCATACCATTCAATATTGTGTCACATCCAGAAAAGGTATGTGCCCTTTGTAAACACCTTCTTTATTCTTCACGTGGATATCCACTGAGAGACAGTTTACAGATAGCCCTTAACTTACAACCACAATTGGGTTGTAATTGCTAAATTGCTAAATAAGACAAAATGTTGAATTGAATGCCTGATTTTACAATCTTTTTTGTCATGGTTGTTAATCATTTAAGTGAATCATGCAGTTGTTAAGCAAATCCAGCTTCTCTCATTGACTCTGCTTATCAGCCACCAACTCAGAAGATTGCAAATGGCAATCATGCAATCCTGGAACATTGCAACTATAAAGGCACAGTGGTTAGAATGCAGTATTGCAGGTTACTTCTGCTGACTGCTAGCTGCTTGCAATTTGTCAATTCAAATCCCATCAGGCTCAAGGTTGACTCAGCCTTCCATCCTTCTGAGGTCAGTAAAATGAGGACCCCCAGATCATTGAGGGCAATATGTTGACTCTGTAAACCGCTTAGACAGGGCTGGAAAGCTCTGAGAAGCAGTATATAAATCTAAGTGCTATTGCTAACCCTATACTATCTGACAAGCGCCCAAATTGTGACTGTGTGTCACAATTGTGACTGTCACAATCCTACAATGGTTGTAAGTGCGAGGTCACTTTTTTCAGTGCCACTGCTACTTCAAAGAGTTGTTAAACAAATGGTTGTAAATTGAGGAGTACATGTAATTCTTTTCCCACATATACTAAGAATTTCAAGAAGCGGATGTGAATCTCTAGATGATCTTTTCCCACATATACTAAGCTATATGCACAAGCAGGAATGGACTGCCAAATAAAAATAACCTCTCTCACCATTGTCAGTGTCAAACTGTCTTCAAAATGCTAAAGATGCAGTCTCAGTGAAAGGGTGTAATCCAATACTATTCCTCAGAATAGATACTTCCCCACGCTTCTGCCTTTGGTAACTCTATCCTTAACTGTATCTTTAAAAGAAGAACATCTCAAGATTTCAGAGCTCTGCCTAAGAACCAACTGCTCAAGGAACATTTTCTCTGTCAGTAATGGATCCCATAAAACTTCACAGCAGGTGTGAATCTAAGTAGTAATCAAGACCCACATTTTGACATGTTATTTATATACAACGAGAAAGAATTGCAAAAGCAGGTCTGACATAAAGGGAGTAACTGAATGACCAGTTGACAAGGATAAGAATGCAATGGAAAAAAATATTGCATGGGAAAAATTGCTACGTGTTTGTAGGTTTATTGTAAGGCAAAGCCTGATATTTTACAAAATAACATTAGCATACCTTTTGCTACTAGGATAGCATGTAGGTGAACTTATAGATAACTTGCTGTCTGATGGTTTTAAAATGTTGGAAGTAGTTATGTAATAGCAGTTGGGTGAGAATTTGCTGAAGTTGATAACAAGATGAAACCTGAATGATTGGGATAAAAATGCTATTTTTGTTTAGACAATTAAACAGTTTTAATGGGAAATAAAAAGAGAGGAAGGGGTCACACTATTTTCCAAAGCACCTGTAGGCCAGACAAGGAATAATTGATAGAAATTGGACAAGGAAAGATTTAACCTGGAAATAAGAAGAAATTTTCTGACAGTGAGAACAATCAACCAATAGAACAGCTTGCCTTTGGAAGTTGCAGGAGCTTCATCACTTGAGAATTTCAAGAAGAGATTGGCTGCCATTTGTCAGAAATGTTGTAGAATCTCCTGCTTGGTTGGGGGGTTGGACTAGATGACCTACAAGGTCCCTTACAACTCTGTTAATCTGTAAATTTAAAGACTGAAAGAATTCTGGACTGAATGCATCTTTTTCTAGGAACAAGCGGCTAGATTGAATGCTGCTTCATTTTAAAATCATTGGCACACAAGTCATTTCTGGTTCAGATCAGATGAGAATAAATCACAGGGTGATTTTTGTGTAATGCTCTTGGAATGTTCAAGTCTGCTTTGATAAATAAGTCAAAAACCCTTTTTACTGGACTAAAACAACCAGCTGAATCAAACTGGCCCATTTCAGTTCAAGGAGTGAAAATTTTATGAACCAAATAATTGAGGAAGCCTGAATTAAGGCTATATGCAACTACTTTGCCTAGGGTTAGTGTCGTCCTTTGCACGGCTCTTTAAATCTGTCAAATTAGCAGCTCTGTCAAATTCCAATGCATTGTTTCTAAATCTGCAGAGAAATGATATCTATCAATCAGTCACAATATTGGGGGAGACAGACTAGCAGAAACACTGATCAAAGGCACATGCAATGGGAGCTGAAAAGTTTTGACCCATTAAAACTAGCAAGCTAAAACTGCTGCTTTTTAAAAATCTATTCATGTTGCTGAGATATGAAGTTAATAATAGCGAACAAAGGAAACTGCTTTATATCAAATCAAATGTTGCCCATGATGGCCTATTCAGTCTGGCATAGGTGCTTCAGGATCTCAAGCAGAAGGATTCTCAAAGCAAAGTAGACAAGTGGAAGCTACAAACTTTCCCAGAAGTGTCCTCAGAGCGTGGTTAAAAAAAGTCATGGTGGAGTCTATGTTGGTGAAAATCAAATTCTCCCTTTTTATGATGATGACTCCCTCCATAATGTAAATGTGACCATATTTGCAGCCATTTGCAGCATCTCACAGTCACATGACTATATTTCACTATATATATTTCACTATATTTCAATATTTTTGTAAAAAAACGGCATTTCTTGTTTTTAACAAAACTAGTCCATAGCAAACAGTTCGCTTGATGAACCCAGCATTCACTTAAGACCAATTGCAAAACAGATTGTAGAAATGGGTTAATCATGTGTGTGACACACAACAAGGTATATATGGATTTTAAGTTCAGCTTTTTTGTAAACTGCTTGGGAAGTTGGTGGCACAAACATGCAAAAGCTATTAGGAAGTGTGTCATTCAGCTCTTTGCAAGTAAACTGTTTCATAAAACTGGAGCATATATCCCAAAACATTCAACTTTGATTCACCCCAATTTTCCCTTATCTCACTATAGTATTCTTAGGATGAATGAATCAGACAAGCTAATCCCACTGAGTTCCTGCAAATACCAGATGTTTAAATTATACTTGGAAAGCTATGGAATCCAATGTAGTACCTGCAGTTATATAGCTTGAGTAGCTCTATCCACAAAGTTGCTGCCATACAACCTAGCAGTGGTTTGTCTGAAAGCAGGATGTTTCAGATGCCTACTTTGATGGATTATGCTCCAAATATAACCCCATGAAGAGGAGACCATCCACTAGAACAACATAGCATACAAAAAAATGCTTATTCTGCCTCCTTTGCATCCGTTGAGTCCAAAGAAGCTGTTTAAGAATTGAAGAAAAGTTTCTGCTGTTTTGTTACTAAAACAAAACATCAGCACATTAGCACTGAAAAACAAAGGACCCTCTTCTTAACATGGACATTACCTGCCTTTTTCCCCCTTTTATAAAAACTGCAAAATCCTTCATGTGGTAGGATGAAGGATGCCATGTACTTGATAAAAGAAGAAAGGTTATTGTTCAAACATCCCTAAAAAAAACCTGGGGTAGCATCAACTGTTTTATTAGCAATATAGAGCAAATGGTATCTGCAGGCAAGACCAGATGGCATTGTTCCCTGGGGTGTGGGGAAGATGACTCTGCAATTGCATCAAGGGAGTGCACTGTGGCATAAAGCCCAAGCCACGGTAATGGAGGCAGATGGTATGCCAATGGGGTACCTGTATCCCCCTGTGCTAATAGTCTTCTTTAAAGGAATTTTTTTTGAAAAAAATCTTACACTCAATACCGAAAGAAGTAACCTATTTGTAGACCAGCCCTTGTTTATTTATTCTAATTTCCATTATTCTTTTCCACTTCAGTTTACTCTTTGAACATAAATATATGCATACGGAGAGAAAGAAAGGGAGAGAGAAAGAGAGAGAGAGAGAGGAGGAAGAGAATGAGAGGGAGAGAGGGACCACTCACTGTGGTAGCACAGAAGCACAGATCACATTTCACAGTTTGATGCATGTGTTCATCTGAGTGATGAGTGACATTTCTTCCTCACCCAATTTGAAAGATGGCCTTGGGGTGTCTTTCAAGAAATTTTGTATTTAAATAATGCTTTAATGCATTCAAAATACTACACATGCATTATTATCAATTATTCTTACAGGAGCTATTTTCCCCACCTTGCAAATTGATGGGAAAAGCAAGAGTCTTAGTAGCCTGCACAGTATCAGACAGCAAAGTTCTGGTCACAATCAGAAATTGTATACAAAGATCATTGTGTATTTCAATAAAGTAAAATGGTGCTTGGCTGACTTGGCTGCAACACAGAATTAAACTCAATGTGTATATCATTCTCTAACTAAACATTCACAAAAAATTAGTTATGTCCCCACTTATATTTACATAGCAACTAAGTACAAAATGCATAGTAATAAACTGTTTTTAATTTTTGAAAAGTATATACGTATTAAGGAAACCATCTTTAAAAAAACTGGTTGGAAAAATATGTAAATTAATAAATAAAATAATAAAATATAAAATCAGCACAATAATACGGTACCACAAAATAATATTTTCAAGCCTTGTTGATGTGTGTTACAATAATCTTTATGAACATCCAGAAAATTCCTGAAATAATATTGTCTTCAGAATTAAATTACAAGCACCACTTCTGGGATGTACTTTTCTTTATATATCAATGCGTAAGTATGTTTCACTATAAATTTCATTGATCATCCTCATTGTAGAAATGCCTCTAAGAATATAAAATAATGCTTAGAACTAAGTCTTTTTGGGATCATATACAAATCATCACAATTCTTGCTACTGCAATAATGATTAGAAGAGTATTTTAGCAGCCGTATTAAACAATGTTGTTCTGTTAACCATGCTTATCTTCCTCTGATACTCATAATAACGGAGGATGGGAATAGAAATGAGACTAATGTGAATTTTCTGAGCATCTCCTAAATTTCAGGTGCAGAAAGTAATTCAGACAAATGGAAGGAAACATTGTTCACTATCTTAACTGCCTTAACAACATTCTTTGTAATTTCTAATTATTTGAAAACAGTCAGTTGGTATATATTGGAAATTCTGCAAATCTATTCCTTGGAAACAGCGTTTTATAGCATCATCATAATAAACATACTGGTATATATCTAAGAAATGAGTTTAGCACAGTGTTCATATTTAATCTTACAAATGTATAGGTTTTGTATCCCTCAAATCTAAGCTCAAGGTGTTCAAGAAATAAAAGTGACCTTCAATATGTTTCTGACAATTTTTCATCCAGTTGTGGTTATTGGAATCAAAGTAAAGTGAATTGCTGTTTTCTTCTAAAAAAAATAATCAATTTTACAGAGTTACATAAAAGCCATAGGCTGAAAAGAATGAGCTAATAAGAATTACATATATTTCAACAAAGAAGAATTAATGTCAAAATAGCTATCATTGGGCTTTTAAATGAAGTTATTATTACTTTCTCCAAAAGAATGATGATTCTAATTCATTTGTTGGAGGATAGTAAGAATTAACTTTCTAGTTTTGGAAGCCTATATGCTAGAAAGAAGGTGAGATATCATATACAATACTCTAATTTAAAAAAAAAGGTAGAAATTAAGTCCTTTTAGTGAAGTCCTTTTACTACATTACAATGAAGTAGTGATGTGCAAAACTTTCTGTGTAAGAATCAGACAGTATCAGTATCAGACTGAGGCATGAATGCTTCAACCTTAGATAGACACAGAGCATACATTAGGATCATGCATGGATTCAAAACGCACATACTCTTGCAAAGGTATCACAATGTGGAAACAACAAAGAGATGAAATTATCATAGAATGGAAGAGTGAAGTAAAGCAGACCTAGGCAATAAAGATGACAAGAATTATTTTTTAAGAATTACTCCCTACATGAATTTACCTTCATCTCACTGAAAATAACTCTATGAGTACTCATCTCAACAATTATATCTATGTAAGTGAGACATGTATCATGTCAGATTTTATTCAGGTTTAAAGAAAATATTTATATATCCTAAATCATTAAAATTATGCTTTAATATTGACTTTCAAAATATGGCAAGACATTTTTTCAGGCCAAGATAACATGTGCTTTTGATAATAGAAAACTCAACAACTATATTATTTTATGTATTTAGCTATTTTATTCCACTGGTTTTATATTATTGCATTTCTAATGTATATAAAGTTTTAATAAAATGTTTTATTAACAGTTTATATTCTATCTAGGTTTTTTTATATAAAAATGCACACACTAATAATATACAAGATAAATGTTTAGGATAATTTTTCTTCACTTGGTTTTATTAACTGATTTCTGATTCCTTTTCCTGGGTGAAAAATCATTGACTCTGGAACATTTTCTTATGTTAGCTTATATAAAAATAGCTAAATAAATACATTTAAAAATTCATAACAGAAAAATGTTTTTAACGATGAAATATGTATGAACATTTGTTTGAATTTTTGTGCTGATCTTTTTTATTGTTACACAATATGATGCATTGATACAAACACTTTTTGAATTACCTTATAGTAAGAAAATTATCAAATATAAATCAATAATATCTATAGTTTCATATTGGAAATGATATGCAATTGGGTTCTTATTTCATATTAAATACATATTTTAAAAGTTTTACTCAGGTCTTATTCCAATTTTTTTTTAACTGTGTAATAAATGAAAACCCTCTAATCATCCATTGGCAACCTCTAATACTGTCATCTTATATGAAAACAATCTCTAAAATCTACATTTTAAATTGTTATCCCTAATTATGAATTTGAAAAAATCTTGACTTTCTAGAAATGAAGAAACAGAAAAAAGGAATACTGAGGGTATCATATTTTTGTAGTACCATCTCATTAATTCTCAAAACTAGTGCCTGGATTGTCTTTAAACATCTCTTGCAGATCTCTTGCAATTCTCAAGTGTTTATTGAGTAATTCAAAATATCTAAATGAAGGGCATTTTGGTAAAACTTTAACAGAGGATAAAGTCAAGAAATATTGTATTTGGTAAGTGGATCTTTTGCCTTAAATCGAGCTTAGTCAATTAATCTACTTACAGATATGGAAGCTAAATGCTAAAGATAATTCTTACTATTTAGCTGTTAACTGATTTCTGATTTTTTTCCATGATTAAAAAAGACAGTCTTGTTAATTAAAGTAAAATAGCTAAAGCAGCTAAAATAAAATATGCCCAGGTTTTAACCTAGATTTTGAAATAGCTATCTACAAAGTAGACAGTAAATTTTATACAGATCTGCCAACACCAGGCACAGAATATCTCTTCTTTTTAAAGAAACATTTTGGCTTAGAGAGTTCAGCACGTCCTAGAAATCTATTAAAACTTTCCTAATAAAAATACAATCAGCAATATTTCAGATGGAAATGTGGCCTCCTCCTTTTCAGATGGAAATGTGGCCTCCTCCTCCTTCTCCTCCTCCTCCTCCTCCTCTTTGTTATGGAGGATATGTATCAGTTCTGCCATGTTTGTCCCTAGCTTAAAAAGCCAATCATAATGTTTTGGCATCATAAGAAATCTAATTAAGGGTAGCTCATATAAAATAGAATTCAAGCGGGGAAAAAGGAAAAAAAAGCATATAAAAAGTAATGAGAAAAATAGCACATCAAAAATATAAGAATGAAAACTTGGCCCTGTCGCGATTGCCAAGTAACACGTAGTGCCTATCAGCATTCTTTTAATAATAAGGAATAGTGAAGTCTGAAGGCTCTCTCAACTCTTAACTTAAATATGCTACAATTTCATATGGCAGTTGATTTGTTATCTATGGTCTCTATCAGGCTGGATAACTAATGGCACCAAAACCACATTCATTCCAGGAATGAATCTGCATCCATCTGTACTATAGGACAACTTGAGAGGGAGGGGAGGGAAGGAGGGAGAGAGGGAAAGAGGAGGAGAGAGAAAGAAATAGAAGCAGAAGTAGAAGGTCTGGTTGGCAAATTGTTTTAGTTTTCACTCTTAATCCTCTTTCCATAATCTCAAACGCTAACTCTAAAATGTACCTAATTTACCCTTGAATATCGGCAGCACTAGCCTGGATCATCTAGGGTGGTTAGAAGGGTTAGTCTGGAAGCTTGAACATTTTGCTGCCTGGAGGTTTCTCATTGCTGTTGCTATCCTTAAAAAGACAGAAAAGCATTGAAAAGGGGACAATTGTTCCTCTCAATTTCTGTAATAACATTTGCAAACTTTTAGTGATCAAAAGAGCAAAGTGCAACTTTTATTCCAGAAAAACTGTTCATGAACTATTGAGTGGTGCGAAGGATAACTATTTTACATTAATTGATAAAATTATTAAAAGAGAATTCAGCTGATATTTGTTGCATGCATTTTTCACATGCACACAAAAGATTAAAGCAACTCTACTGTTCATTATATTATTTTTATTTTGTACAATTATACTTTTGTATTGTTGCATTATATTATTTTATTGTCACAGCATTTTTCATATTTTTATTGTAGATGTTTAGATTAGTACCTTCTCTGTGTAAACTGCCAAGTGTTTTTGTGGTGACATAGGAATATGTTTGATAAGTAAAAAGAAATTTCTCTTTGTTTCTTTATTTACGACCCAAGAATAATCAAATACAGCAACTAAAATATATCCAAAATATTTGCATGTTATATGTGTAGGACAAATTACTACAATCAATAATATGAAGAAGCTTTTATACTTTGAAATAAAATAATTTTATTTACTTTGAAATAAAATAATTTTATTTACTTTGAAATAAAATAAATAATTTAAACTGAAAGTTTTCCACAAAAGAAGGAAAGGGATGGTACCCAAATCCAGGTTCCCTTTAATTATTCACAAACAGAACAGCACATCGGCAAAGGAGGGAGGAATACAGGTAGTCCTTGACTTACAACCACAATTGAGCCCAAAATTTTCATTGCTAAGACAGTTGTTAAGTGAGTTTTGCCCCATTTTACCATACTGCCCCATTTTCTTATCACAGTTATTAAATGAATCCCTGCAGTAATTAAGTTAGTAAAATTGTTGTTTAAGTGAATCTGGCTTCCCCATTCACTTTGTTTGTCAGAAGGTTGCAAAAGGTGAACACATGACCCCGGTACATTGCAAGTGTCATTTATACATGCCAATTGCCAAGCATCCAAATTCTATCACATGACTATGGGGATGCTGAAAGGTCATAACTGTGAAGAACAGTCATAAGTTGCTATTTTCAGTTCCGTTGTAACTTTGGTCACTTCATTGATGTGTAATGGTTACAAAAATGTTGTAATGACTACCTGTAGACTTAAAAGATATTCCAATTGACCAAATTTGGAACAGTATACTTTTAATTTTAGGAGAAGTGTTGTTTTTGTCAACCAAAGACCATGTGTAAAAGAAATATAGAGTGATCCTTGCAAAGTACTTCTCACATGTTTATATAATAATAAAAACAAAGTACTTCTCACATATTTACATAATAATAAATACTTTTTTATTTATTTTATTTTTTGGGAAAATGTATTTTGCATTTGAAGCATTATTTTTACTTATTACTATTTTTAAAAAAAAACACTTTTTTTTTCATTTTAAACTTTTTAAAGTTTTTTACTGATTAGTTCTGTAGAACAAAAAATATATTCCTAAAATGGTTTGTACAATTTGCAATATATAATTTATTTTAGGATTAGATTGAGTACTAAACTACCAATTGTTCTGGCTTTATATGAAAGAATTAAAGTTGCCAACACACAGTTACGAGGGTGAGATTGACAGACAGAAAGACAAGTGATTCAATGAATATTCAGCATGAAATAGAAGCATAACTAGGAAAATCAGAAGGGCTTTTAAAAAAATAGCAAAGCAGAATAAAACAAAAATATGACAATGGTTGGACAATTTAAAAAGATAACAGACCAAGAGAGTCAGAAGGGACCTTACAGGTCTTCTAGTCCAAAAGAAGGCTAGCTATTCAAGACACAAGGACCAGCTATTGCCCATGTATGTATTTCTTCTGGTATGTCTTAATGAACTGCCACAGCCTTCTGATCGTAAGGCGAGAGAGCTCAACCTCTTGGCTACCATGCTGCTCATCCTATTGAACATGATGGCCCTTTAATTCTGAAGAGATATTTACAAGAAGTGCATTGTTTATAACAAAGATGTAAAAAGTGTTGGAAGGAAATCAATACAATTGCAGAAAACCAAAGAAGCTGATATTGTGCTTATTCAGCTACTGGATAATTTGACTGAGGCATTCTCTAAGGAGAGGCATTGGAGCATACTTATAGCAAACTTAGATGTTCTAGTGCTTAAGGCACCAGGCTATAAACCAGGAAACTGAGTTCTATTTCTGCCTTAGGCATGAAAGCTAGCTGTAAGTCTTTGGGTCAGTCCTTCTCTCTCAGACCAATTTAACTAAAAGGACTATTGTTGTGAGGAAAACAGGAGGAAGAAGGAATATTAGGTATATTTACTGAATTGAGTCAGTTATAGAAAAATAAATGAGTCATATAAATAAATTAAAAAGTGATTAAATAAAAATGAGTAAAAAAATGAAAAATGAACTGTGAACAGCATCTACAACTTCATAGAAAAAGAAGTCAATAATAAGCTTAAGTTCACAACTTGCAAAAGAGCAAAAACTACCTTCCACCTTGCCTTTCTACAATATACTTGGCTTGGTGGATACAACATTTAGAACACTAGTACCTAAAAATGCAAAATAGTAGTAATAAAATGAAAAAGATCTGGAAGAAGGTCTAGTTGACTAGAATTTGGAATGAACAAAGCAGTGTGTGTGTGTGTTGTGTGTGTGTGCATGGTATTAAGCTTTGTTCGGGAATTTTCCCACATCATTATAGTTGTGCTTTTAAAGTTGAAGCAACGTTTCGGCAGAATCTCATCTGCCATCATCAGGCTTCTGTATTGTGTTCGTCTGGCGATCACAGTACAGAAGCCTGATGATGGCAGATGAGATTCTGCCAAAACGTTGCTACAACTTAAAGAGCACAACTACAATGACGTGGGAAAATACCCAAACAAAGCTGAACAGCATACATGTAAGTATCCGCAAAAACTTAAGAAAACAAATATATATACACATATACATATACATACACACACACACACACACACACACACACACACACACACACACACACA
>BLBF01000006.1:28946606-28967964 GCA_015471245.1 Laticauda colubrina
AGGTCACAACATCAACTTCAATGGCACTAAAACCCTGGCCACTATAGAAAACCCCAGCCACAGAATCATCAGAGAAGCCATAGAGATTGAAAAAAGACCTGACAGCATGAATAGAAGAGATGATTCCACCAGACTGTCAATCATTTGGAAGCCTGCACTCTCAAATAGAAAGATCTCCATGCCACAAGCCAGGCAAACACCTGGGCAAAAACAGACTCCCTCTGATAGCTCCAACCCAAGCACCCCCCCACCAGGCACCCAGGTGAAACCCAGCTTGCTAATGAATAGCAGCTTGCTAATGAAGAGCAGCCGTCCCTTCACACGGAGCCAAGCTGCACTAAAAGCCTCCAACACAAGAACAGAGTGTTGCCAGCCAATCAAAGCCACAAAACAGACAGAAGAAACCAGAAACACCAATCAATCAAACTCCAAGTCCAATGAATACAGATCCAGGCTCCCAGCCAATCAGAATGGACCAGCCTCAAATTTGAAACCAGGAACTAACTCTGTACAGGAGCCTGAGGATGGCAGATGAGATTCTGCTGAAACGTTGCTACAACTTTAACAACACTACAATGACGTGGGATAATACCCGAGGGAAGCTAAACAGCACACATGTAAGTATCCGCGAAAGCTTAAAAAAACATATGTATGTATGTATGTATGTATGTATGTATGTATGTATGTATGTATAAAGAATTATTTAATGAGTGTAAATACCATTGATTACTAATCTCACAGGTGGGAGCTTGTCTCGTGTGTATGATTAGCACATGTAAGATAACATATGACTTTTTTAAGCAGTCACTTTTTTTCACTTTACCTTGGCTTTGCATGCCACTTGGTATATGCTGTTAGTTTAATTATATAAATCTATCCTGTCCCAACCAATAAACATATGAACATAGCTTAGCATATGACGCTGTTCTTCCCAAATCTCATTGTCAAAAGCTGTTTGGGTGCCTTTCCTATTGTCACCCTGTAGAGGTCTAGGACTTTCATTATAAACATAGAACCTTAGAGATTGTCTAGTCCAGTCCAGTGGTGGGTTTCAAAAAAGTTTCCTGTCAGTTCGTTGAGCATGCACTTTGCGCGTGCATATTGTTTGCTAATGACCTTCTTTAGCAATCCCTGTGTGTTTCACACCTGATGCGTGGCAATCTGCTGTGTCGCGCCTACCATCTGAATTTGAAAAACAAGGTATAAAGCACAGAAGGCCAAACAGATGATTGTTGCAGCAAACTGAACGAGTTCCTTCTCAGCTGATCCTCAGAGGTACTGGATCGCCCAAACTGGGCCGAACCGGAAGCATACCTCCCTGGTCCATACCCTTGCTCAAGGCAGGAGAATTTATATCATCCTAGTCAAACAGTTACCCAGTTTATTCTTGAAAACCTCCAATGATGGAACACGCGCAACTCCAGGAGGCAAGTTATTCCATTGAGTAATTGTTCTCAGTATTAGGAAATTTCTCCTTAGTTTTAGGTTGGACCTCTCTTAAACAAGCTTCCACCCATTACTTTTTGTCCTGTCCTCTGTTGCTTTGGAGAATACGCCAATCCTCTCTTCACTGTGGCAGCCCTCAGATATTGGAAGACAGCTATCATGTCAGCCCTAATCCTTCTCTTTGAAAGACTAGACACACCTAGCTCCCTTAACTGTTCATTTTACTATTTAGCCTCCCGGCTCCTTATCATCTTTGTTGTTCTTCTCTGCGCACTTTCTAGGGTCTCAGCATCTTTTTTATAAATTCACCACTTGATTATTTTTTTCAAGATTTTCCCAGATATTGAAATCAAGCTGATAATTTCTGGCTTCCAGTTTGCTCCTTTTTTGTAGATCAGAATCACATCAGCTCTTTTCCAGTCTTCTAGTAGTTCCCATGTGGTACAGGAGCTTTGAAAGATTACATTCAGTGACTCTGAGATTATGTTTGCCCACTCCTTCAGAACCCTGGGATGTAAACCATCTGGCTCAGGTGATTTGTATTTTATAAGGGATTCTCTTACTAATTCCTTGCCTATACCTGTTCAGTCTCCCTCGCTGCTTTTGATAAGTTGGATGCAAAGAAGGATTTAAACTGTTCTGCTTTATCCCTATCCATCACCTTCTTGCCTTCAGTTCCCATTAGTTAGATAGTTCACCTATCATTTCATTGACGTTGTTCTTGTTCCTTACATATTGAAATATATTGTTGTTATTGTTGTTGTTATTGTTGTTGTTGTCATTAATTGCCAGTCTTAGCTCATTGTGGGCCTTAGCTTTCCTGACTCTCTCCTTACAGATTCAAGCTATTTGTTGATATTGTTTTAATTATGTATCCCTTTTTCCATTTTTTATATTTGACCTTTTTGTTCCTCATATTGTCAGAGAGCAACCATGCTGATCTTGTTCGGTGTCTTTTGTTTTATCTTTCTTTGGTATTATTTTTGCTTGGACCTTCATTATCTCTTTTTTCAGTTGCCCAAGCATCTTGAACTGTTTTTCATTTTAAGCTTTTTATCCATTGAATCCTTGCTAGTCTGTCTCTTAGCTCAGGAGTCCCCAACCACCGGGCCCCGGACCAGTAGCGGTCCATGGATCATTTTGTACCGGGTCACAAAGAATGAATAATCATGATTAAAATATATAATATGTTTTTAGTAAAGAAATAGTAAAGAAGCCCTTTACTATTGGGGAAGAATTGATTTTGCCGGTCCTTGAAAAAGTGTTTCTGCGTGAAACTGGTCCCTGGTACAAAAAAGGTTGGGGACCAATGTCTTAGCTTGTTGAAGTCAACTCTCTTAAAATCTAAAATACCAGTCAGACTTAGTTCAGTTACTTGTGGTTGCATTACTATGACATGATTGCTGTCCCCCAAAATTCCTATAGTTTTACCTCCTCAGCCATTTCATCCCAGTTAGTAAGGATAGTTGTCCCTCTAGTTCCCTCCTCTACCTTTTGTATAATAAAGTTGTCCGGTAGGCACTTAAGAAATATGTTTGATCTCCCACTCACTGAAGAGTTTTCTTCCTAGTTGATGTCATGGTAATAAAGTCCCCCATTACTACTGTGCTGAGTTTCCTCCACACCTCACCTAACTGATTTTCATCTATTTCCTCCAGTTGGTTGGGTGGCCTGTAGAAAACACACATAGCAAAGTCATTTGTTTTTCCTTACACTTTCCATCTGCATGCTGTGCACCAGGATAAAAATGTTGCTACTACTTCTTTGGATTTCTCCATGGCAATAGAAAGTCTTGGAAAGTAAGGCAAGGAGGCAGCTCGGTGGTTGCAAGTATAAGAGAAGAAGCTAAGAACATTTTTGTATGTGTGCCAGAAAGACAGAACGTTTATTATCCCATTTGTTACTGTATTATTACATCATTGTAAAATGGAGATAGAATGTATTATCTTGATCTCTCTTTTTTTTAGGTCTAGTGAGTCCCTTGGAGGTCTTCATGAATACCCGGAGTGTTGAAGTTGCTCGGGGTCAGACGGCCATCCTGCCCTGTACTTTCACCACTAGTGCTGCACTCACTAACCTTAATGTCATCTGGATGGTTACGCCTCTTTCCAATGCCAACCAACCTGAACAGGTACAAAGTCCTATCAGAAAAACGGATGAGCTCCCTTTTGCTTCCCTTTCTTGTTTAAGATTATTTATGCCACATTTCTCCTAGTCAGACTAGAATTTTTCAACTGTGAAAAGGCTACACAAAACTTATCTCTGCAGTATATCAGATGAATAAGATGAATTCTCAATCTTGTACTTCCTTAAGCTTTTATCTGAATCTTGGGGTCATAGCTACTTTTTTTTTTTTTTGCCAGACTATTTCAGATATTTTGTAAATGACAAAATACAAGTGAGGGTTAAGGCAGATTCATCAGCACCATGATTTTTCCGGTTTGAGGAAATACAGGACGTTGCAGAAATCCATATTTGGAGCTCAGCACCTGATCATTGGTCTTATGATTTCAGCCATGTGGTACATAGTAGAGCTCTTTGTGAGGAAAAAAATATATGAAGTGATTTATTGCTGCTCTAACATGGTAACTAGATCATCATATTATAAGTAGCAAAAAATATTACAAGCTAGAAAAATATGTAGTTATCTCATTACTTTTTTATTGTTGAAACTTTTAATCTGCTTACTGATTCATTCACCTTTCATTTTATTTCACAATTGATATGGAATTATGGAAATTATTATTCTTATTTATTTCCATATCTTTTTTTTTCTTTTCTTTTTTTTAAACAAAAACCAGTTTTCTCCTGTCTGTAACTTCAGACAAGTGCTATCATGAATACTACTGGTTGGGAACTGAAGGAATTCCAAATAAAATCCTGTTTCTTGTTTGTTTCCATTGAAGCCATGCTGGAGCAGCCTTTACAGCAGGGGAGGGCAATTTTCCCAGGGTCAGGAGTCACAACTTGCTCCCTCAAGCAGCTGGAGGGCTGCAGGTGACATCACTAGGTAGGTGGTGAAGTCACAGAAAGGATTCCTGCAGGTACTCGAGTCCTGCTGTATAAATTATAGGGCCTGCTGTAACCTTTGCCTGGGCTATAATGGTTACAGACAGAGGGTGACATTCTTTTAAAAATTAGCACCATGCCTGTAAAATTTCAGTTAACTACAGAAAAGAGCTCTAGAGCACTTTCATTATTATAGCAAATAAATTTATTTTGTAAATTATTCCTTTTTTTCCAAAACACACACTGCTATTACAGGTATAAGATAAACATAGCATTTTTTTTCCAGAATCAATTTCCTCAAAGGTTATTGCTATTAATTTTCTATTCATGCGTGTCATACTAGGTGGCATGTGAACACAGTACCTTAAATTTTATTGAGAGTTCTTTTCCCCAGTTAGATAACATTTTCTAGATTCATGCAAAAACTGTCATCAAATTGAAACTGTTTTTAAAAAATGATAAAACACTATTATACAACTTCCTCATATATAACTTCCGGGAATATTAGCCTGTATTTCCCATTACAGCAGACTGCCAAAACTGCAGCCCTATATTCTTCATGCATTTAGACTCACTTGCTGTCAAATTGGCTCATATGATCAATCAGTATCTTCAGGAGAAAGAAATGTTTTTTTCGCCTTGTAAACACGGATTCTTTAGCATCGTAAATTTAAGTTTGGAATTTCAAGAGGAAAAAATTGAGATCCATGGAGTTCAGTCAGAAGGAACATCTGATTTCAAGTGAATTCTATTTCTTTAGAAATAGGTAATAAGTCTAGAGCATAAGAACTTTGATACTTATTTTTCTGTGTTAAGTTTTGTCCTAGTTCTACCTACAAACTCAGTAATTTGACACATTTATACTTATCTCTGTGCAATAGTAAATAATTTTTCTTTAAATTATTTTGTGATTTGGAATCCCATTTTAAACTTTTACAGAAACTTTTTTTTAAGTTGAAGCCAACCACTGCCACCTAGTGGTCCTTTGGACTTTTTCAGCTTGACTAATTTGCCAGGAGTTTCATTTGCCTTTTAATTTAACTTATAATATTTTGTTGAATTGAGCAGTTTTATAATTTTCAATATTGCACATTTCTGTTTTAATATATAAAGCTAAAAAGTTATTTTTATACATTATATGTACTTTTCTGACAAAAAGTTTGATTTTGTTTATTTCTTGTGTGATTGGCTGATACTATATCTTTTTGTGCTGTGTACAGAAACACAGATTTTACATTTTTATTTCCCCAATTATATCTATATAATGGTGTGCATACTTTTTGATTATTTTATTCTACTTTTCAATATGCATTTTTGTTAAAAAAAAAAAGTGAAATTTGACCATAAAAGAAATCAGCACAAAAACTTATCCATACCAGAAATAGAAGAAATGGTGTACAAAATGAGAATCCAAAACTCAGGTTTATGCTAAACTCAGAAGTGTTTTTAAATCACATCATACAGCTGAGATATTGTAATCAGAGCATAATAAGTAAAAACTTTCTTACTCTAATCTTTAGTTTGCATGATATGATGCCTTGTCTTTTTCAGGTTATTATTTACCAGGGTGGTCAGATTTTTGATGGTGCAGCCCAGTTTCATGGGCGAGTGGGGTTTGCAAAAACAATGCCAACCACCAGTGCCTCCATCTTCATCAACAATACCAAGCTCTCAGATACAGGAACGTACCAGTGTTTGGTGAATAATCTACCAGACCGAGGAGGACGGAATATTGGAGTCATTGGGCTCAATGTCTTGGGTATGATCTTTCTAAAATGGATGACAGATTTAAAATATGGAGGTGAACTGATGTACAACTTTCTTTTTAATTTTAATTGTAAGCAAGACTCTGGAACAGGAATTGCTGCCATGCCAGTGGTCCACCAGTTTTGCACAAGATAACTATAATTTACTTCAACTCTCTGATTCTTACCAGTTTCATTCATATCTGAAATAACACACCAGTAAAACAACGGAAAGGGATTAGAAGTCATAATTAAAATTGGTCTCTCTCTAAAACTTCTATGAACAACACAGCTCTTGGCATATTTGTTCCATTACAGCCACTCCTCATTTAGTGACTACCTTGGTTAGGAACCATTTACAAATATGAGATTAATAGGTGTTAATCAAAATTCATTTCCTGCCCAATATGTGCAATTATCAGCAAATTTCAGGTGCCTAAAGCCTGCCAGAGGGTTCTAATAAACTAATTAAGATCACAGAGCTGAGCTTGTTAACACAGTAACACTTTTTAGAGAAGTGCTGCCTGAGGAAAAAAGCAGGAAGAGAAAGCTTCTTTAACCAAAATCCTATGAGGGGACAAAAGTGGAGGGTGGGGAGGAAAGATCAGATGTGGCACATTGTAAGAGAGATCTTTGTCTGAATGAAAAGACAGCAACAGTGACCCTTGCAACATCTCTCTCTGTCTCCCCCTCCCTCCCTCCCTCTTTCTCCTTACTAAAGCCCATGTCACACTGAACCAACGGATGCAAAGAGGATGTAAAACGGACAAAAAACCTTGCCATCCGTTGGTTAACGCGATGTATCCGTTCTGTACTCACTGCCTCCGTTTGGCTTCCTCTCTATCCGTCCAGCATCCGTTTATGGACGTTTCATCCGCTCCAAAAGTTTTGGGCTGCCTAAAACTTTTGCGCGGAAAATGTATCCAGTTTGTCCATTCTGCATCCACTACGCATCCGTTACGCATCTGTTACGCATCCGCTATATCCGCTAGGCATCCATTCCGCATCCGCGCAACGCGCATCCGCCCGGACGCAGGGAGGAAGCGGAATGGACGCGGAACGGATGCAGAACGGATGCAGAACGGATGCTTAGCGGAAACAAAGCGTTTAAAGTGGAAAAAATGTTCGCAGAGGGGACCTATCTCGGATATTAAGGATGTCTAGAGGATGCCTAGAGGATGCCTAGCGGAAAACCTATACTGCCTATAAAAAGGGGGAGCAACTCGCCTGCATCGCACTTTCAGAACAGCAGCCCAGCGGTGCAGACCTCTGCAGCCTTTATCTGCCTCTTCCTCTTCCACAGCATCCAGTCATGTCCACCATGGATTGTAACAAACTCCTTTCGGCAGCCACCATCGTTCTGCAACAGTGCGAAGCCATCTGCAGGCTCTGTGAACACTACTGCGAGAAGAAAAGGAGCCACCCAAAAAGAGTCTGGGTCCGAAGATGGTTCGCCAGTAGAGCGGAGGACGGACTGTACAACAAGCTGATGGTGGAGCTCAGGAGCGAAGACACTCAGGCATTCCAGAACTTCATGAGGATGCCTCCAGCCATGTTTGACGAAGTTGTGCAGCGCCTGACACCCAGGTTGACCAAGGAAAACACCAGCTTCCGGCTCAGCCTGGAACCTGAGCTCAAGGTGGCACTCACTCTGCGCCACCTGGCCTCAGGGACCACCTACAGGAGCATGCAAAACGGCTGGAGGGTGCCATCCAACACCATCAGCATTGTGGTCAGATAAGTGGTGCAGGCCATCATCGAAGAATACAAGGAGGAGCTCCTCCAGTGCCCCTCCACTGAAGAAGGATGGAAGAAAAGTTGCAGAGCAGTGGTATCAGAAGTGGAACTTCCCCCACACCGTTGGAGCCATAGATGGCAAGCACGTGGCCTGCAAAGCACCACCCAAGTCGGGGTCCACTTATTTCAACTCCAAGGGCTTCTTCAGCATCATCCTCTTTGCCATGGTCAATGCTGACTACAAGTTCATGTACATCGATGCTTCAGGCAGCGGCTCATGTTCAGATGCCCAGGTATACAACGCCAGTGACCTCAAGGAGGGGCTGGAAGGCAACCTCATCATGGGCTTTCCAGATCCAGACCCCCTGCCCAATGACACGGAAGATGTGCCCTACTTCATCGTGGGGAATGATGACTTCTCCCTCACAACCTACCTCATGAAGCCCTACACCTCCAGACTCCTCACCCGTGAAGAGAGGATCTTCAACTACAGGCTGTCCAGGGCAAGGCGAGTGGTGGAGAACGCCTTTGGCATCCTGGCCAACAGGTTCCAGGTACTTCTCACCACCATGCAACATTGCCCAGAGACTGTGAGGAGGATCATGGAAGCTTGCTGCATCCTGCACAATCTCATGCGCACCTGCTACCCAGTCTTGCAGAACAGGCTCTTGGTCCTCCAACAAGCCAATGGGGTCATGGAGCCTGGGGAATGGAGGCAAGGGCGAAACCTGATAGACACTGAGGATGTGCTAGGCCCCAACAGAGCCTCAAATTAAGCGAAGAAGCAGCGCAACCTCCTGAGACAATGGTGCAACTCCCCAGCTGGAGCAGTGGAGTGGCAAGACAGGATGGTAGATGCTTAATGGATGCTTCCTTCAGCCTGTCTCATCACACGGATGAGATTGGGCCATGTATGTTTGGTTGGCCTACAATGAACAGGGCGTTTAATAAAGAGTTGTGTTTGTGTTGACATGTGTGGATGATTGATTACATTATTATTGATAATAAAGGGCCATAGGTGTGGCACCTGGGAGGGCTGACCATACAGTCCCACTATGCTTACACTGGAGGTTTATCTATCCCCACAGCTATTACCCATACCAAAGGTATCCCTGCCCATCCCACAGCTATCTTAACCCATCCCACAAGCATGCAAAGGCTTAAACCATTTCTAAAAGTTTCCAGCAAGACTTTATACAAAAAAAGAAATGAAGCAAGTGTGTGAATCAAAAATAGACTTTACTAACAACAAGCTATAAGACAAAAAAGAGTCTCTGGCACTCCTCTTGGTCGCTCAGTGTCAGGGGTGAAGGGTCCAGGTGCTGTGTAGGTGGCTGGTGCTAGAGTGCTTGTCATCAGCTCCTCCAGAAGCAGAAGCAGCAGAAGTGCCAGCCCCAGAAGAGCAAGCCCGTGCTGCAGAAGCCCCAGCAGAACCAGAGTGAGGGCCAGGAGGCGGGATGGTAGCCCTGTCCCTCTTGCCAGGGCTGGCAGCAGATGGCTGAGGCTTGCTGTGCTTCCGCATGGTTGTGGGGTTGCTGGCTGGCAGGGAGGCTGGCAGGAACCAAGGCTGGCAGGAAGGCTGGCAGGCACCAAGGCTGGCAGACAGACATGAACAAAGGCTGGCAGGCAGACATGAACCAAGGCTGGCAGGAAGGCAGGCAGCAAGGCTTGCAGGCAGACCGGCTGGCAGCAAGGCTGGCAGCAAGGCTTGCAGGGAGGCTGGTAGCAAGGCTGGCAGGCAGACATGCAGGCAGGGCAGGCAAGGCAGTTGGGCAGCAGGTCTTTCCTCTGGCAGCAGGTCTTTCCTCTGAATGGCGACCTGCTTCCGAGGTGCTTCCGTTATATCCGCGGGGCTGACGCAATGCATCCTCCCCGCATGCACAGTGAACGCCAGGCATCCGTTAGGCTTCCGCTGTGCATCCGCTGTGCATCCGCTTTATCCGTTCGGCGTCCGCTGTGCCTCCGCTGTATCCGTTCCGCGTCCGCTTTGCTGAGCCCCCCCGGAAGCCCTGCGGATGTGCCACCAACTCCCATCCGCTCCTATCCGCTTCCATCCGCTAGGCTTCCGTTCCGCATCCGCTTTGCATCCGCCCTGCGTCCTCCCCGCGTCCGTGTTATCCGCTCCGGATAAGAGAGCGGATAAGAGCGGATGGAACATTTTTCTCGTCCGTTGTTTCCATTTTACATCCGTTGGCCAGTGTGACATGGGCTTTAGTGACCATTTCACTTAGCTAAGTTGTTGGGCAGAGTATGGTCAGTAAATAAGGATAGGATGTAAATACTTAAAATTCTGACAGAGTAGAGTACAGCAAAGGAGACAAAAAGCAATTTGGAGATAACAGAATATTGTACTTAGGCCCACCTAATTCCTGCCAGGTGTTTATCCTTCTGGTTGGTGACATTCTGAAGAGGAAGTACAGTAAAGCCAGCTAGTTAAAACCATCACTGCCTGTCACAAAAGGCCCACTCGCAAATCAGAGCAATACAGATAAACAGAGATTGGAAACTGGGAGAATAAAGGCAGAAAAGAATGGCAGTAGAAATACAGGTGGTCTTCGACTTACAACAGTTCATTTAGTGACTGTTCAAAGTTATAACGGCACTGGAAAAAAAGTGAGTTATGACTATTTTTCACTCTAATGATCATTACAGCATCCCCTTGGTTATATGATTGGCATTCAGATGCTTGACAACCGACTCACATTGATGGCAGTTGCAACATCCCAGGGTCGTGTGATCCCTTTTTTGTGACCTTCTGACAAGCAAAGTCAATGGGGCAGCCAGATTCACTTAACAACCATGTTACTAATTTAACAACTGCAATGATTTGCTTAGCAGTTGTGGCAAGAAAAGTCGTAGAATGGGGCAAAATGCAAGAGATTTATCACTTAACAACATAAATTTTGAGCTCAATTGTGGTTGTAAGTTGAGGACTACTTGTACAAAATGTCATGCTGATTCGAGGAGTGGATATCACTTTAGTTCAGTAATAGGAAAGGGCCTTCAGTCACTCAGTATTCCATCCAACTGCCTAGTTTCCATGCAGGTAATTCTAAACTTACAATTCATTTAGTGACTATTCAAAGTTACAACAACACTAAAAAGGTGACTTACGACTTTTTCTCACATGTGACCATTGCAGCATCCCCCATGGTCATGTAATCAAAATTTATATGCTTGGCAATTGATTCACATTTATGACAGTGGCAGTGCCCCAGAGTCATATTTTGTGACTCTGCAAAGTCATTTTACTTCATTGTTAAGTGAAGCCAGATTCATTTAACAACTGTATTACTAACTTAACAACTGCACTGATTTCTTTAATAACTGAGGCAAGAACGGTTGCAAAATGGAGCAAAACTCAGTTAAGAATTATCTTGCTTAGCAACAGAAATTTTAGGCTCAATTGTTGTCCTAAGCTGACAATTATCTGTACTAGAGAAAGAGTTAGGAAAAGGCAGGGATAAACCCATCGACTATCTCCTTGGCAAGATAAATACCTGCATTTTGTAAATTAAATTGGTTGCCAATATGTTGTTCTCCTTTAAAAAAATTAAAATGAATTTCTTTCTCTTAAAATGCCTTTTAAATTCACAGCTGTCTTAGATGAAAGAGTGATTTTGTTGACACTGCAGCAAGGTAGAAATAGTTCAAACATAAGCATTCACACTTTGTAAACAAAAACCCATATCTATCTGATATTGGCATTATATATCACTTAATCCTTAGTTGTAGAATGTGTGTGTGTTTGGATATTTTGGATTCACTTAATGACCAGAATGTCAGAATTCCTAGCATCATTACCCAACATGTATATAATTAATACATGGTGCATTCAGGAAGTATTCGGATTACTTTTGTCAATTTTGTATGCTGCAGCCTGATTCTACAATTGTTGAAATTCATTTTTTTTCTCATGAATCTATACTCAGTACCCGATAATGAAAAGTAAAAGCAGGATTTTAGAAATATCTATAAACAAAATTGACAAAAGTAAGGGGAGCTGAACTGTAACTGTCCAGTTTCCTGATTTCTAGAAAAAAAATGAGATAGAAGAACCTTTCAACTTTTTCCATTAAAAGATAAATTTTGTAGATTCTGATGTAAGTGGCACAGAAGTGGGTTATGAGAGATTCAAGCTAGCTTTAGATAGTAGAAGATAGGATTGGTAATAGGAGTCAGAAGTATATGATAGAACCACTTATAGAAGACAAAGAATTATCTCTACTTTTGATCTATTGTAGCACATTTTCAAAAGTTTTTGCTAGTGGTATAAGTATCTAAGCTCTGTATAGTTTATTTTTAGCATTGCTTGGCCATGTTTATGTTAGGTGCTTTTAAGAATTTGGTACCTACTTGATCCATAGTCATACCATAACCTTATCAAGACAATAGAATCTAGATTTAAAGTAAAATATTTTCATAGTAACTTTATTATGATAATTGAGAGGGACCGCAGATGTCCTTCCCTGTAATAAAAAATGGCCATGCTTTAGCCTACGGTTATGACTGAGCTCACTTTAACAGGTTGAAAGTTATGATGGACTTGAAAAAAAGCAACTTAAGCCATATTCTCAAAGTTATGACTACCGAACCAACCCCACAGTTACATGATTGCATTTTGGGCACTTAACAACTGGTTCGCATTTGCGCGTGGTTGCAGCATCCTGTTGCAACACATTTGTGTTTTGTGATTTATTTATTTATTTATTTGCCATTTTCAGGCAAAAAATGGCAAAAGCATCCATTGTACAAAAAGGCTTCAAACTGACAGCGTAGTTTGATAAACAATTGTATGGTTCGTTTTAATGACAGTTTTTTTAAAAGGTGATAAAATTGAGTCAGGTTACATGGTGCCTTGACTTACAACCATAGTGGCTTGCGACTAAAATATCAATCCCATGTGGTCATAAATCAAGGACTACCTGTAGTTACAAAAGTCTTAGCAGGTTACCTTGCCTGTTGCTTCCTTATTAGCCTTGAACATCTATATCCTCTCATTTTTTTTAAGAATGCTGCCTATATTTGTAAAGATGACAAGAATGTTAAAGAAAAATTACTGTAAATAATCCATGCCATCTTCTATTGTAACAGTTCCTCCATCTGCTCCTGACTGCAGAATTCAGGGTTCTTTGAATATTGGTAGTGACATCACACTGAGTTGTAATTCAGAAGAAGGCATTCCTCGGCCAACTTACAACTGGGAAAGGCTGGATAATGCTCCCAAGCTGCCTCCAACATCCATCCAAGGTGACCATTCTCTATCTTTCTTTCTGCTTCTTTTGGATGTCTGACTAATTTTACTTAATTTATTTTGGTGGTAATGTGGTGGTAAGTTTTGCATTTTATCCCAAACTGCTACTTCAGTTACTTTTGTAAAGCACCTGGTCCAAGCATGTTACAGAAGACAAGAAAGCAATTAATGTTGTCAATTAATGCTGATATTATCAATTTATGCTGATAATCTGAATGTAAAAAATCATTAAAAGTAACAAGCAGAGGAGAAAGGAAAAATCTGTTTTGGATGATAAAAAAAACAACCAAGCGTATAAAGTGTTGGGTGCCCTCTAGTGGAATTCTAATTGGTTTAAGTATTTTTATGTATGAAATAAAATAGCACACATTACTTTAAAATAATGGTAGCCAGCTATTTTGGCAAATTAGTCAGAAATCCAATGGCTCAAATATTGTTATTAAAAAATATACTATAAAACAAAATAGTTCCACCTTTTAATTCTTTTATCTTGTAATATATTTTACAGGAATAGTAATACCAAGCAATCAGGTTCAGATAGCTAGGATGACTATGAAACATCATATATCCCATAACAGGTTATGTGATATCACAAAGGATTTCAGAGTTTTGGCAGTGCTTTCTGCCCCCACATGAAATAAATGCGAAATAAAAAAATAAAAATAAAACTCTAAAGAGGAGGATCTCAAAAAATAGATGCATGTTCTTTTTTGTTGTTTGTTTCTTGTTTCAGGTTTTTTTAATCAAAAAGAATCATGTTCACAGAAGTCATAAAAGATTATTGTAATAATTAAACTGCATTGTTATTTTAAATAAGTTTATATTTGGTTGTTTCAAGGATATATAGTACTTGGGGGGTTTTTTGAATGAATGTTCAGACCATCTAAGTATTTGCAATATTAAACTTTTTTTAAAAAAAGTGTATCAGTAAAAAATGCAGATAGCAGTCACTTTATTCCAAAAGTTTTATTAGATATAGACAGACAGACATATAGCTATATTTCACCAGCTGATGAAAAATTAGTAATGATAATAAACAGACTTTTCAAAGTGTTTTGTCAAGAATAAATTTACCAGATTTTGTACTTAGAATAGTAATGGTAAATTGTAAATAGAAAGCTTTTTAACATATCAAGTAAAAACAAAGTCAGAAACAAGGAGAATGATCTGAAATTTCAGGAAAATAGTTTGCAGGAACATAATTTTGATTATTGATCCCAATACTCAGTTGAGGTGTATTTCTACCCAGAGCTGCTCCTGCTTTCTCTGTGCCAACCTGACTTTACAAAGTCTTTTTTCCCCTTATGATGAATTTGGAAGTTCTGTGTTTGCCTGTTAACACCACTGTGTCCGTTCTTTTGGAACACCGTTGAGTGCATCCCAGACTGAACAAAATCCTCAGCTTCTGTCAGTTTAATCAGCAACATTTCCTGCACCCCTTTTTCTGACTAAAAGAGAAAAAAGTCAGTCTGAACCTAATATTGTTTTAATGGGAAAGAAGTAATATTTTAATGTTGAACAAAACATACTTTGGGAAAAGATAAAGTTGTTCAAATTTGCTAATATTCATATGAAGCAGGGGTGTCACATCATCATGGTGGCATCATGTGACGTATTGAGACTTTTCTTCCCTTTGCGAAACAGGGCATGGCCGTGGCTTACGCGTGACACATCTGTGGCCTGAGAGTTTGACAGCCCTGATATAAAGAGATAGGTCAGAAGTTGGACTGAAAGTTTCTGTTAATATGCGGTCATAAGCTCCTCTTATATGCTTTTTGCAGAACCTATGTATATCACCAAGTTGTGTGATAAGCCAACCATTGGTACCATTGATTGCAAGCTATTGGTTATTAGGTATGAAGGAAGCAATGATTAACAATACACTTTGAATTTAGGTGTTTTTAGCTTTAATTTTTAAAAGTAGGCCACATTTTTTTCATTGATTATGCAGTGTTTCATCACATCTAAGAAAGCATTCTTGAGGAAAAAAAACCTCTAAAAATATACAAAATAAATAAAGGAAATCAATACAAGTAAAGATAAACTGATTTTTTGTTAGAAGGTAAATTCAGCAATTTGTAGCCACAACAACAACCAAGCAAGTTCTTAGCAAACACTTACTTCCAATTATAGTATTAGTTGTTCAGAATCACAAATAGCTATTCTGCTATAGTGGAACTGATTGTGAACATAGACTTTGGGTCAATAAAGTGTGGAGAATATCTGTCACAATGATGGCGATGGTGATAGTCTATAAATTGAAAATCTCTCATCTGGATCTTATTGATATATCGGTAGTACCTCCTACATGGGAAACTGTTTTTCCAGGAACCAGAGTTATTGGCTAGGTTCATTATTTATTCTAAAGATTTCTTCATAGTACATTATATGTATGGAACTTATAAATTTGATTGCTGTGTTTAGCTAAGCACTTAAAACTCAGGATTAGATCAAGAGGGTTGTAGCAAGGACTTGAGTGAAAATAATTTTCCTGGAAACATTATCTAAAACTTCCTATGGCCCCAGATTGAGAGACAGATTCCTTGAAGCATTGTAAAAGCTATGTTGCTGTCCTGCTACTAAATATTTCATACTGTATTATAATAAATTTGTTTATTTTGCATCCCAAAATATATTCATGTATTTGTTGATTTGCAAAAGTGTCTTAATTTTTATTAGCAAAATTTAGAACAGCCTTCTAAAATAGGAATTTTTTCTTGAAGTGTAATATTTGCTGGGAAGGCTTGATTAAATGGAGAAAGGGTATTATATAATGTGAATGGTGGCTGATTTTCTTAAATTCATTCATGAGTCTTGATTCACAGGCTGAAATTTTTTCTGGAAGAAGGAAAACAACGCAAAGACAAGACAAAACAAGAAAGAAAAAGAAGAAAAACTGACTCGTTCAAATCTGTCCTCAGTTTCCTTGTTAAAGTGATAGATAGTGTTTTGGTTTTTTTTTAAAGTTTTCTTAACTGTGTTCCTTTGGTCTTAGGCTTCCAAATTATAACAACAATCTTTCAGAAGAAAATGACCATTATAAGCTTCTTAAACTCTAGTCTCATTTGTAAAATATGCTTTCATCTGAAGGTTATTTTGTAATCTGTCTTTTAAGAGCCTTACATTGCAACTTAGGTTTTGTTGGATTTGGATTTTCAAAATTCTGGTAAAATGGTTCTTCTGCCTTATATAAATTGCAATTTAATTTATAAGATTTTATTTATTTTGTTTTTGGACTTTCCTGTCTAGATCTAGTTCAGGGTACTCTTCTTCTACGCAATATTAGCTCTTTGTCATCAGGACGTTACCAATGTATGGCATCCAATGTCATTGGAAGCAGCACCTGTTCGCTTGAAGTTCAAGTGATTATACGTGAGTTAGATTTAGTATTCAGAACTTGTTGACTTGTATTGGGATCTGTATAACTTTATAACTTTGTCTATATTACTGTTGCAGAATTTCAGATAATAATACATTCCTTTGCTTTTTTTTTATATTAGAAAAACCATCAGTCCATATATCTGTTACCAGCAGTGTATGAAAAGCTGGCATTGTATAGAATGCCTAGGAAATCTATAAAATGCATGATGTTCGATGCACAAAGTCTGAATTCGTTGTATACTTTCCTTAGTTATTCTGTATAATACATAGGCATTATGCAGGAGGACAGAAACTATTCAGGCAAAGTATGAAAAGAGAGTCATGAAAAGATTGAGGATTAAGGTTAACCCTACCCCTAACTCTCTATTGAGAAGTCATATATAAAAATAAAGGATTTTCTTACTGTTAAAAAAACAAGCGAAAAAAACCAGTATTGACCTACTTGTTACAACAAGGAAGGCTAGAATGACATTTTAGCAGCAGTATTTTATACTTTGCTGGTTTCCCTTTTACCATTGCATAGTATGTCTAGGAAATGTGTGAAATGTTAAGTATTTCACACTTTCCCATTTATTGACATTCTAAAGATTTTCTCGACATTGATGGCATTTTTGGCATTCTATAGATTTTCTAGCCATTTATGATAACATATATAAATAAACTTTCTTTCTAATATATACCATGTACCCAATGTATTAACTTACATTTCTCCAATATGATTTTTTAATATGAATGTCTCTTATGTTCATTTAAAAATATATTTATGCACTCTTTTGCATTGTCTTCCCCAAATATAACTTCTTGTTTGGGGTTATTGTTATGATTAAATAGATTTTTTTTTCTTTTTTCACCCTAAATGATGAATGTTACTAGATTCTGCTATCTGCTACTGTTGCCTATATTGCTGCAAAGCCTATTTTGGTAGATTCTACGAAAAGAATGGTAGATTCACAGAAGTTCTGTGGGAAATTTCTTTAACATCCCTAATCTTGCTGGTTCTGATCATTTCTGACCTTTCTTTCAGGAAGGTCATCATTAGAGAAAGGTTTTCTTTCACTATACTAGACATTTAGAACAAATGAACTATTATGTGGCTGAATGATAATTGAATTTTCTTGCACAATTTTTTTTCTACAAATAGCTATAAGTGATTTAGTTTTTCAAGGAAGTTCTATTTTCTGCACACATCTCAAGTCTAAATTGCATCTTAGAGCTGTTATTTTAGAAAGAGAAACATAATAACTGTACCACCAAGGCAATTTTATTGGGATGTTAAATTGTAACTGCTGCACAGTAGAAAAGTGTAAATTCTCATTTTTTAATTTTGGCTCCGATCCATATAGGAAGGCCTTGGGTAAGATAAAAGCACTCGGGAAATTTTAGTTTAGTAAAACTATATCTGTTTTACCTCCTTATATATTTAATTGTTCAAAAATCAAATGATTTTTCCTGACACATTTTCAAGAAACTGACACATTTTGTTCTAGGAAGTAAAATAAAATACTTGCATTGTCATAGTCAATAGAGGAAACATCTTTCCAGCAGAGGAAATAATCTTTTCATGCCTGTTCAATGCATCACTACTAAAGGAGAGATGTCTGCTAGTAATCACTGAATAACTATTAAAATTATGGCAGCCTCATTCACACTGTACATCATTGCATCTGACTTGTTAGAACAAGAAGGGTGATAGAAATAAAGAACTGGGAGGGTCTTGGTGTGAAGATGTTCAGATACCACTTTGCCTCTATTCTATATTGGCAATAGACATGATGCTGATCACATGGCTGAGCTCAAATATAGTCGAATACCCGGAGATATCCCAAAATTAAGTCATTCAGTCACTTAACTGAATACAAAGAAGTTAAGGCTGTCTGAGTTGATAGACAGAGCATTTATGCTCTTTAAAGCTCTATCACTTTAAGAAGAAATTAGCAAAGTTTGTGAAGTTGTTTGTGAAGTTGAAGTTCTAAAAAAAGAGCAATAAATAAAATTCACACAAACACATATACACAGCAACCCTACATTAGATTCTCTGTATAATTATTAATTTGTCCTATCACCTTGTCCCAGGACTTCAGACATTCATAATGGATTTAAAGCTGTTTTGCTATGTGCAGATTGCATGGAATAATTTCACTTTGCTAAAAGCTCTCTTGTTTGAATGAATGTCAGAATCCACACCAAAATGTGCATATGGAAACATTTAGTTTAGTGTGACAAAAGATTGGGAAAATGTTAACAACCTCTTGTGTTTTATCGCAAGTTACAAGAAAATGTAAGACAACATCCCTGAACTTTAGATTCATGGATGCTTTTTTCTAAGTGATTTTTTGTTACTTTTAGGAATACAGCTGGTCTTTCCTACTGCCTGCTGTGGTTCTTTGAACATGCTCATGTGTTCTTTCTACTCAGACTTGCATGTGTTCCATGTCCCACACAGCTAATCCTCGGAATATTGGTCTGATTGCCGGAGCTGCAGCAGCAGGGGCAGTTGTGCTTATTGTCTGCATTGTCTTGGTGGCTGTTACACTCTTTTATTGGAAAAACAAACACAAGGAGGAAGAGGAGGAGGAGATTCCCAATGAGATAAGGTTTGGCCTTGGAAAATACTTTGTCTACCCTTCCAAATTTCTTCCCTTTCTTCCAAGCAAGATTGTCTCCAGGTTTCAAGAGAAAGACATTACAGTGTAATGAATCCATTGAGTGTAATGAATCCAAATTAGATGTTAGCATACAAGATTCTCATTCCTAATTCTTATAATACTCATAATGGTATGGCTATGCAGTGCCAGTTATTAATGGAGTAGGCATAAGTGCAATGCAAGTCTCATCCATCATCTTTTCTGACATGTTAACAAGAGGGTTACATGCAATATTCTTGGTAAGAGAAGTATAGTTTGTTAATTAGTCATGGCAGTCTAAACAAGCAATAAATTCTTCAAGAGAAAATAATTCATTTTAATGCTAGCTAATGGCAATAACACAAGAAATAACCATGGCTAATTTCTGCCTTTTGTCCATTATCACTGTGTATTCAGCTTTGACAGAATGAAACCAGGATATTAGCACGAAAAATGAGAATATAAAACTTAAAAGTTGTGGTGTATATTTGGTGTATACATTTGTGGTGTAAGAATTAAGATGTTGGTATCAAAGAAGTGAAATAATTGGGTGTTTTTTGCTGTCCAATGTTAATTATTTCATGCATGCTTGTCAATAAGCAAGGAAATTTCCTATTTGTCTTGGAAAAGAGGGGATATTGAGGAAATGGTGTGACGGGAATTAGAATTATATCTTTCTTTTTCTTAGGGAGGATGATTTGCCACCCAAATGTTCTTCATCCACAAAAGCCTTTCATGGTGATGCTTCCTCATCTGAAAATGACACTCTTACCTCTTCCAATACCTACAACAGCCGATATTGGAATGACCCCAAAGCAAACCATGCTACAGACTCCTTCACTCACCTCAACAATGATGCACGGCAGGCCTTCTCTCGTTCTGGAAGTACCAATGCCCGTTCTGTATATGCTAATGGAGGTCACCCAGCACCCCCTCCACCTAAGACATTGGTAGTGACAACCAATACAGCTCCATCTACACAGGAGATGGCCAGGAGTAATGGATCAGTGAGTCGGAAACCACGACCTCAGCACACATGGTCCTATGCTGTAAGCCAAGCAACGCTGGAGAGGATAGGTGCTGTGCCTGTAATGGTACCAGCACAGAGCCGAGCAGGCTCTTTGGTGTAAAAAATGGTTATTGTTCTGAGAATTTGTTACAATAAGTGGGAGTGAAGATGGGCTCAATAAGAGACTCTCCTCTTCCTCCCTGAGATGGAGTGGAAGATCTGTGTTCTTCCTTTACCCCAATCAACTGAACCAAACTGATGTGATGATCCCTCCTTTATTACCCCACCCTCATGATCTCAGGGGCTCCTCAGCTATGGCTGTATGTGCCAAGGTCAAAAGGAGGCCATTTAAGGCATCAGGGGAAGGAGACCATACTTGCTTTCTAAGGTCTGCTATGTGAAATTTCTATTAGTATGATAAACCAGATGGAATTTATAAAGTCCAGAGATCAGTAGATCAGATCAGCTGCCTTGGGTTTAGCCCATTGCTGCTTGGCTCGAAACAGGTGATGGTGAGGGGAAACTGGTGACATTCTGTCTGTGACTACTGATCTCAGAGTAAAAAAAGCAGTGGAAAAAAATAAGCTGGGGCAAAAGAAGTGGGAGGGAGGGCGATTGACTTGAGAGTTATATTTTATTTAATTATTTTTCTGGAATTCTTTATTTCTATCTTCCTCCCTTCTCCTGCTTCCTATCATTCTCCAAACTGGATTTTTCTCCCCCTTGCACTAGTTTTCTGGATGCTTCTCACATCCTTTGCCACCTCCATGGCAACTGGTCGTTTTGGCCTTTTCCCCTGAAGGGCTGCTTGGCACCTGATTGGCCTGCTGCTGCTGCTGCTGCTGTTGTTTGGCTGTTGTTGAAAGGAGGGATTTGGGGAGGGCATGGTGTGGGGTTGAAAGCCTCCATTGCTTAACTGAACTGGCTGTGTATTTTCTAGGGTGTGTGGCTGGCATTTCTCAAAAGAGCTAGTTTTCCAAAGCTTTTAGCATCTGCATGGCATATATGGCTGTGCGGGGCTGGCCTGCATGGTCAGGTTGACCATTCACACATTCAAAGCATTCATTTTAACTCTTCCTTTACAGGATATTTTGGACTTATATTAGGGAAGGAAGGAAGGAAGGAAGGAAGGAAGGAAGGAAGGAAGGAAGGA
>BLBF01000006.1:28967974-29031862 GCA_015471245.1 Laticauda colubrina
GGAAGGAAGGAAGGAAGGAAGGAAGGAAGGAAGGAAGGAAGGAAGGAAGGAAGGAAGGAAGGAAGGAAGGAATAAGGGGAGGAATAAAGAAAGAAATCTAAGAACAGCTGAATGAAAGATGGATTGTGGCAACATTGTCCCTCCTTTCTCTTTTCTTGAAATGTGGTCTGCTCTAAATAGTAGCCCATGGTGACATGTGTCATTCTTGTAATTTCATTAGCCTTAATTGAATAATAACAGTGGAGAATTCGGTCAGAAAGAAAAGTGAGAATCTTCCATGCTTCATACGGAGCTTGGGATTGGGTGGGAAGGGAATACATTTCTGAATACCTCGAGGAAGCACAGCCAGGCACACCTCACTGAGTCCTGCTGTCCGCACTTGCCTCATTGATCACTGACACACTGGACTTAAATAAAATCCCTTTGGAAGTTCCTAACAGGATTTCCTTCTCTGCACTGACAAAATCTATCCTTCTGATCAAAGCCTGGAATTAGGTAGGCCTTCTTCCACTGGCACCCTTCCACGTTCCAAACTGCACTGGAAATGAGGTTCCTAGAGAATCTATTGCTTCTTTCACGTCCCATTCTGCTTCACTCTTAATTTCATCCCCTCCCCCTTTCCAAATGGATGTTAAGGTCATTAGGAGAGCTCTCTGCACAGGCCATATATACCATCTATACCAGGGGTCTCCAACCTTGGCAACTTTAAGACTTGTGGACTTCAACTCCTATATTTGAAGGCTGGGAGTTGAAGTCCACAAGTCTTAAAGCTGCCAAGTTTGGAGAGCCCTGATCTATATGATGCCATTGTCAAGAGAGCCCTCTAGGCTGAACTAGGTTTTAAGCTTAGCTGTGCCTTTTTTGCTTTTTTTTAATATAAAAAAAAAAACACCTTCCCATTTACTTTCCTTCCCACCCTCACCCCAAAATACTGCTAATGAAATTGCTCCATCAGTTTCAGAGCATACCAGGAAGACAGATGGCTGCTGTATTTATACATGTTTCCTAGGGAGCAGCATCTCTCCTCCCCTATTCACTGCCGCTTTCTCCTTTTTATTATTTGGAAGTTGTGTGATGGCATTGCTGTAGTGGGGATAGCTTAGAAGAAAGAAGAATGGGATGTGTTTTTTTTTAAAGTTAGTGCAAAACAAACAACAACATAAACATGGTTTCTCCCTCTCTGCTTTTCTAACAACGGGAAACACAAGAGGCATTTTCAAGAGATGCTGCTTAGAGCAGCCTACAACTAGTGCTCAGAAAGCTCTTCCTGGTTCTATTGTTCACTCTCCTCTTTCTTTCTTCTTTCTAATTGTCTAAAAAATAATAAAACTTTTATTCATATAAAAGAGAAAATGATTGTCTCTGAAAGTGGCTATTTATTTGCTTTCTATGTTATATATATATGAATACTTAAGGTACAAGGATCATAGTAGTGGTGGTATGCTACAGGTTCAGATTGTTTCAGCTGAAGCAGTAGTAAAAAAAAAAGCTGATGATCAACTGAGAGGAGGAAAAAAAAATCCTCCACAATCAGCTCAGGGGAAAAAGAAGAGGAAAGCGCAGGATCGGCCCTCCCACCTGCCCCTGCACTTTTCTCTTCTTTATCCTCTCAGTTGATTGGTGCTGCAGGTTTCAGCTGGTGAGGGGAAAGCTGCACGCTGGCATTAGGCAAAGCACATCCACCAAGCCACACCCACCGAACTGGTGGTAAAACAATTTGAGTCTCACCACTGAGATCTTCAGGTTTTCAGGACCTTTCTCTGACCACCATTGCTGAAAATGGGCAGTGCAGTTTCCCATTATTCTACGAGGAAAACAAGAAAACTGTAATTAAGTTGTAAAATAGTTAAGATTTTTTTTTAAAGAACCACAGCCTTAACTCCAACAAACTAAATAAAAATCCTCAACCTGCCCACTCATGTTACATGATCCTGCTCACTTTGTATCTTTAACCCACTCCGTGTGGCCCTGTGCGTGCCACATATCATTATTCTAATCATTCTACATTGGTTTTAAAATGCATACTTTGTGCAACACGAAGTCCCAGCTTCCAGTTAGACCATCTTTGATTAAAAGAATCAGATTGGAAATTATGGTGGGAGGGGGGCACTCTGCCAGAAGCTGCCAAAGAATTGTTGCCAGCCACAAGGACAAGTAGAAATAGAAAGCCACCAAAAATATGACCAGAAATTTATAGCACTGAAAAGCTATAATTATATTGCTCTTTTTTCAAATTCAGCACACCGACATACCGCTGTCAACAAGTTGAATTTTGTACCCATTGCTATAAGCTATTACTGTCAAGATGGAAATCAGGAGGGGGGAGGTTGTCCCAATGGTGTCTTCACATCTTTTGTATGGACATTTATGTATTTATCTTTACACAAAAGAAACATCTTGCAGTCTGTGTATTTCTTAGTTATGTGAATCCCAGATTTGAACTTGTACATAACATAATCCTACACAGAACTAGTAAAAAAAGATGTGGGGAGGGGGTTGAATTTTTGTTTTAATTGGGGTTAGAAAAGGGGAAAAATACAAGTTGTATTGAAGACATTATTTAGCTGTTGTTTCCTCAAAAGCTTAAATTTGGACTTAATTGTGATTAGAAATGGGCTGAAGCAATGTTTACGTACAATTTGCCCCTTATTGATAATTGCATTTATGGAACACCTAATGGACCACTGTCCAGGAAATGCAAACTGAATGCAAATTTGAGTATGATAGGACAGGTCCAAAACATAGAACTTTTATAAAGCAGAATTGAACCTCTTAACATGTAGAATAAATCTCCCAACTGTTAAATTTAAATAATACTTTCAGCACTGTGATTGGGTAAGAACAATTTGTTGGCAATCACAGTCTACCAACCTCATGGAGCCTTCAGTTATTTTATTTTCACTCCAATGTGTCAATTCTGAACATACAAATTCTCCAGTACATAATTGGGATTAAAACAGTATGATCTGTTAAAAGAAAATAAGGTAGAAGTATTTGTGTAGAATATTTGTTTTTCAACAAGTAATCTGGATAAATATGCCATCCATTTTCCTAAGTTTTCATCTTATTTGCAGAACACAGTTGTTTTTCTGCTGAATATCACAACGTGGACACTGATTTTGAACAGGGTTAATGGAGGAGGAAGGTTTTTCCCTTGATCTCCCTACAGTCCTTGCAGATGAGGTAACTGATTCTCCACTTCCAATTCTAACAGGGATACAAATGAATCCTGGGATGAAGAAAGATTGTAATCCTATGACTCTTGTGGTCATCATCACCATCATCATTTCCATGAGGTGTAAATAGCAGAACCTTTAAACCAGGGGTGTTAAACTCATGTCTTCACAGTGGCATCATGTGACGTATGGGGACTTTTTCTCCCTTCACTAAACCAGACGTAGCCAGGGCCAGCATGTGATGCATCTGGCCCATGGACCAGGAGTTTGACAGCCTTGCTTTAAACCTATTCCTATCCCCTGATGCCAGGACAATCAAGGAAACTATTTTCCTGTTGCTGATGATAACATACAGCAAACCAACCTGAGGAAGAGTAAGCTGTAAGGCAAAGTGAGAGCAGTGGTTCATTTAAGGTTATGCTATTGACCACTGGAGTAGGGCATTACAACTTGGAAGCCCCAAATTTAGCACCACTTAAACCTGCTTTTTGAAAAATGTGAAGGCAATTCTGCCCGCCTTGCTGGCACAGTAGCATTCTCCTGCTTGCATTGCTGTCCCCTTGGAAAGGAAAGGGAAGCAAATCAGAGGTGAATAATGTAGATGCCAGCTACTGAACTTTTCCCATTCAACCGAAAGAATGAACTTCTAGAAACTAGATGTTTCAAAAGGAATTATTTATTGAGATGAGACAATTCAAGTAGGGTTTCAAAGCAGAATCTCACGGTTCCCAGGCATGCAGTGATAGAAAAGGGAAGTTAGGACCTCTTCCCTTATCTTGGTGTGTATTTTGTCAAACAAAGAACCAACATGTTAATTCCCCCTCCCCTCCTCTGGAAATTATCTTTTGAAGCATTCCCAGGAAGTATCTTCCAGAACTGGAATTTTTATGGTCTCTTGCTGTCTCTTCCAGAGGTGACAGGTTTCTGGAGCATCTGGTTCCAATCCTTCAGTTGTATTGTGTAGGTTATACAAATTCAATATAAGATTTAATCTCTTCAGGTTACATCAAAAATGATTTCTTTACCAACTTCCCTCCCCCCCATTCTTCCTTTGAAGAATGGCAGATACAGGGATCTGACAGTAGATATTGGGTTCAAAAGACCTCTTGTTCCCAGCTGAGTCTCTCCAAGGCAAAAGAAGCCTTGGTAAGCCAGATAGTATATCTAATCTGTGACCTGGAACTCTTTGTTTTAAAAAGATATTCAACCTCAGCCAGTCACTATCAAAGATTTAAATCAACCCATATTTAAGAGTTTATGGAAAGATGCGAAAAAGTCTTCATGCATATATGCATCACACATCCTTTGGCACGCATGCAGATAGAATCAGCCCAGACATGATAGGTGCTACCTAAGTAGTTGGTTAATTCTGTTTTCTTTGAACTCATAAATTGACATAGTCATAAAATTTTGAATGGGAAATGATTCCTTGTTCTGCATAGAACCTAAATGCAGAATGCAATAACACGGTGATTTAAATGTCTCAAGTAAAGCTGAGTTCATTTCCTGAGGCTGTCTATTCCACTGACAAGCATCACTTTCTGTTAGGAAATTTCACTATATATTTATCAGAGATGTATTTACCTGCAATTTTCTTTATACACCCAGTTGCTGAAGAGACAGAGAATAAGCCAGAATCCTGAAAAGTAGTGAATATTCTTTAAGAATGGCTTGGACAATTGATTATAGAAATCCAGTCCCCAAATCTCCAGGTCAGGTTGCCAATTATTCTGTGTGTGTATGAGACACACACACACACACACACACACACACACACACACACGGACAATATAGTTTATCTAGGGTGCTACTCCTTAGCTTACACAGATAGTCCAGTATAACAATTGTAATTGGGACTGGAATGGCCATCACCAAGTCATATGAAAGCAAAGTGACATAATGTGACTGCTTTGTTTAGTGATGACCATCTTGACATTCCCCGTTGCTGTCATGAAGTGAGGATTTCAGATTAATAAGGAGTCCAGGGATTTGCAAGCAGGTAAGTGTCTGCTGCTGGGTGGGGGGGGTGGGTAGCCAGTGCAGTGTGAGCACAGCAGGGCCAGGAGTCACTGCTGCCAGGCAAGGGAAAGTGATCTCCCAGAATGATTTGTGACCTTTGTCTGCTGGCTTCCCTATTGATTTTTCTTGAAGGAAACCAGCAAGAAGATTTCAAATGGTGATCACATGACTCTGGGAGATTCAACCATTGTTAAATGCAAGCCAGTTGCTAAGCACCCAGATTGTAATCACATGACTGTGGGAATGCTGGGATATCTGAAACTTTGAGGACTAGTAAGTACTAATAAGTTCAACACCATCATAACTTTGAATAATTGCTGAAAAAAAAGTTGTTAAATGAGGACTACTTGTATGTTAAGGTAATTGTTCTCTTTGTGGAATTGTAGCAAATCTCATTGAATTTCTTCTTCAGTTCAATATAAGCAGCCCCAAACAAATGATTGTCATTAAAAAAAAACTTGTTAAAGCTGACTTTTTTTCATCCCATAATCTATTGTTTTCTCAGTGGGTTTCCCATTGAGATCACATTGGTATAGGAGTATGTATTTGAAAGCATAACATCTACCTATTACCTACATGCATGATAAGCTTCAATTCATGTTCCACACCCTAGAACAGTTTATCTGTTACTAAAAATTCTGAGATGTAGCATTGGCTCAAAGAAGAGAGAGTGATTTGTAAACTCTCAAGAATACAGAGCATCTCAAGAATATATACAATTCTAAAGATGTGCAAGTAAAATAAAAAACATTTTCATCATAGAGAAAGAATAGATTTCTTGAAAACAAAGCCAGGTTGATAAGAATCTTGGATTTCTGGAAAGCATAATATAAAAGAAAGCTATGACCAGTTGTCTATTAACCTGAGTGAGATACACCTGGTGGGACCCAGAAAAAGGGCCTTCTCCATGGTGGCTCCCTCCCTCTGGAATATCATTCTCCCAGAGATTAGAATGGCCCCCATTCTAGCACTCTTTCAGAAGGCACTGAAGACCTGGTTTTGCCAGCGGGCCTGGGGAACCCAGACCAAGATGGAGCCCATCAAATGGCTAGAGTGATCTGCTGTTGTTGGGCAGAGGGGTGGGAGTTGGGGGGTAACTTTTTTATTTTTTTTTATTTTTTCCAGATTTTGTTCTATTGTACTTTATTAATTTATTTGATTCTTTTTATTAGTTTTCATTGTTTTTTATTTTTATTTTTTTGTTTTAAATATGGTTTTACATTGTGTTTTATGACACAGAAGCCAGGAAAAGCACCAGGGTCAGACAAGATAACTCCTCCTTGCTTAAAAGTCTGTGTTGACCAATTGGCCCACATCTTCACCCGAATCTTCAATAGATCATTAGAGATGTGCTACATTCCTTCCTGCTTCAAATGTTCTACCATCATCCCAGTGCCAAAGAAGCTGTCCAACAAGGAACTGAATGACTGCAGACCAGTTGCTCTAACATCTGTAATTATGAAAATCTTTGAAAGGCTTGTGCTGTCCCACCTGAAAACCATCACGGATCTGCTGTTAGATCCCATGCAGTTTGCATACCGAGCAAATAGATTGACATGATGCTGTTAATATGGCTCTGCATTACATCCTACAACACCTTGAATCTCCACATACCTACGTAAGGGTCCTCTTTGTAGATTTCAGTTCAGCATTCAATACCATCATTCCAGACACTCTTCTAAGCAAATTAAACCAACTAGTGGTACCTGAACACACTTGTAAGTGGATCATAAGCTTCCTAACAGACAGGAAGCAGCAGATGAAACTAGGCAGAATCACATCTGATACCTTCACAATCAACATAGGGGGCCCCCAAGGCTGTGTGCTATCTCCACTTCCCCCTATATAGCAATGAATTCATCTCAAACCATCTGTTAAAATACTGAAGTTTGCTGATGACACAACAGTGATTTGTCTCATGAGAGACAACGATGAATCTGCATACAGACAGGAGATTATACAGCTTGCCTCGTGGTGTAACCGGAACAATCTGGAACTGAATACACTCAGAACCATAGAAATGGTGGTGGACTTTAGAAGAAACCCTACCATACTACCACCTCTTACAATACAAGACAACACAGTATCAATAGTAGAGACCCTCAAATTTCTCGGTTCTACTGTATCACATGCCCTAAAATGGACACTTAACATCAAAAACATCATCAAAAAAGCACAACAAAGAATGTTCTTTCTGCGCCAACTCAGAAAGCTCAAACTGCTCAAACTCAAAAGCTCAAGCTGCTGATTCAGTTCTACAGAGGAATTATTGAGTCTATCATCTGCACCTCTATAACTGTCTGGTTTGGTTCTGCAACCCAACAGGACAGACACAGACTTCAGAGGATAATTAGGACTGCAGAAAAAAAAATTAGTACCTTCCTGCCTTCAATCGAGGACCTGTATACTGCACGAGTCAAAAAGAGGGCTGTGAAAATATTTACAGACCCCTCACATCCCGGACATCAACTGTTTCAACTCCTTCCCTCAAAACGACACTATAGAACACTGCACATCAGAACAACTAGACACAAGGACAGTTTTTTCCCAAAAGCCATCACTCTGCTAAACAAATAATTCCCTCAACACTGTTCAATTATTTACAAAGTGTACACTACTATTACTGTTAATCTTTTCACCATTCCTTATCACCCATCCCCTCCCATTTGACTGTTTCCTAGTATGATTTGATTGTTGATTGTACCCTATGACTATCATTAAATGTTGTACATTATGATTCTTGATTCTTAATGAACGTACCTTTTCTTTATGTATACTGAAAATATTTACACCAAGACAAATTCCGTGTGTGTCCAATCACACTTGGCCAATAAAGTATTCTATTCGAAGCTGCCTCAAGTCTCCATGGGCAAATAGGCGGCAATATAAATTAAATAAACAAATAAATCTAAATGTTGTTTCCTCCAAGCATTTAATTAGCATATAGGGCCATTGAACTAGAAGCAACGTAGAAGCAATTCAGCAGATGAATTTATCATTCAATAGTGGAACAGAGCCTACACTTTTTCCTTGATTTCATTTGTTGTAAATTAATGCTGTATATTAAGATAATGCCTTGGACATATTTAACATTAAATTTTAGAAAGACATGTAATATATGAACTCCACAACAGGGATCCCCAACCCTGGGCCACAGACCTGTCCCAATCTGTGGCCTCTTAAGGAACCAGCCTGCACAAGTGGTAAGCGAGTGCACAAAATTTCATTTGTGCATGCACAGCAGTTAGACTGCACATGAACCTCACCACCACCATGACTGCTGCTGCTGCCAGTCTGTTAAATTGGAAAAGTTGGGGATTGCTGTTTAGGACTTGCTATATTTTTTTTTTATTTGATTATAGAACAGCTGGAAAGAAACAGCCTTACAACTAAACAACCACAACTGTCAGAGCTAAGAATTTGCTTGTGAACAAGAACCGTTTATTTGTCTTAGTTACCTAACACAGTTCTGTAGTCATGATAAATGGACTGCTTTCTCCTAGCAAATTCCCATACTCAGCATGTCTCTTTGTATGTAGTGGGCATTTTTTGATTCATTGGGAGATGTTTCTGTGTCCTTAAAAACACAAGGTGTCATTGAGATTTGCCCTCTGGATATAAGCAATAAGTTCTTTTGATTCGGATGCTGTTGGTCTGACATCTGCTGGGAATCCCTGGATCTGCAGAATTGGTTGATTATGCCTTGCTAAGTCTTGCAAAGCAAACAGGAAAGATAACTGATTCCTTTGCATGTTTGGACTAAAAACCTGAGGAAATCTGGGAGTTGAATTCCACATATCTTAAAGTTGCTAAAGTTGAGAAACACCAGTCCAGAGACTGGCTTTAAGGTGAGGCATCTTAAGAAGATGACTAGTTTTATCCCAACTCCCATGCCATCAAGAAAGTAAGCCTGACAGAATGAGATAGGAGCAAATGGCTCCTTTAAGGAAGACAGCAGAAAGAAGGATGCTGTAAAAGTCTGTAGAGATTCTCAGTCATCCAGGTCATGGCTGTCCCAAAGGTGCTTTTCAGGAGGCAACTGGACTTTCTTGTTTTTTCTTTCGAAGACATTTCACTTCTCATCCAAGAAGCTTTTTCAACTTTGAAAGGATAGTGGAGATTGGCCATTTGTGACAAGGAATGCTGTAAGACTCTCCAGCCTATCCTGGTGACGTATTCCAGTATCTCAAGAAGAATTTCTGTTTATGTTCCCCTTACACAGAGGAAGCTTTTGACACGAATGATGTTGGGAAAGCCCATGCTGTAAGCTCCCATGGATTTTGTCCATTACAGTGTACACAAAGAAGTCACCCTTTGAAGGGTGAATGTAGCATTTCCTTAAAAAGTAATCCACTTTTCATCCCATTTGGGGCTTTATTGGGTTTAAGAGAAGGACCTGATGAATGAATCCAAAACCAGGAAAAAATATTTATGGGAGAGCCAGACTCCTGATGTTCCTCCTGTATTCCCCACTTAGAATTGACCCAGAAGGATAATTCTTCCAAAGCTCCTTTTCCCTAAATCCTTTGAGAGTGCAAGATACATGCAATGGAGAAGATTATTTTATTTCAGAGAGGATTATTTTATTTTTATTTCTCCTTTTTCCCTCTGAAAATGTAGGTAAACATTCTTCCTAAATCTACCATGGAAACTGCTGGTGAGTAGTGGAGCTGAACATTTTAAAAGATACAGTAAAGAAGAAGTTGAGAATTCTATCTTACTAGTAAATTTCTTTGATTTCTCTCTCTCAAAAAAAGGAAAGAAATAGAGGAGGGAAATGATATTTATTGTCTTTGTTTCTTCCTGATAAATACATGGAAGATGGGGTTATGCTTAGATTTATTCTTGCCTGAGACTGCAGAACAGAAAATATGGTTTATTGAACAAGCTATAGAAAACTCCAAAACTATGTTTTTAAAACCACAATTAGTATAATTCATAAAACTGATAGTCCATATTAGGATTTAGTGTTGTAGTTAAATCCAGCTTGAATGAAGAGATAAGGCCTGTCAGAACTTTGAAGGGGCATTTTGCTTCAATAGGTTTTATTCAAAGCATTGTAAGATGACATTGAAAAACTATGGCTTTTAATCCTCCCATTTTAAAAGTAAAGTGAAATTATTGGAAATGCTGGACCAACCTCCTTTGTGTGATAGTGTAACTACAGATTTAAATTTTAAGATAAAAGAAAGCATGACTGCCCAGAACAGTTCGATTAAAACAATATGCAATTGTTGCTATCAGAACTAATAAAATAAAAGAACCACTAAATGAGACCAGAACCAAATTATACCTGCAGACACAATTGGAGGTAATGAGTTGCGAATGTATCCCATATCACATGTCCACTAGAAAACCAGAACATCTCTCAGAACACAAGTTGGAAATGATTTTCTTATGCTGTGAAGGTCTCATTCTCCCAAGTGTGAACAACATTCAATAGCTTGTTCTCCCAGACATAAATTATGCTTTAAACTCTGCTGGTCACTGCTTTCTTTATGGGCATTGAGCACATGCCTTTGTCCTAATTCCATGCTCCTACAGCAAAGCTGCTGGTGCTATCTAGAAGGCTCAGGGTTATAGATGATAAATGTTCCATAGTTTGCAAGTCATTTTTCCTTGCTCTCTGATTTAAAATGAAGGACAGAAATATTCGATATTCCCGCTAGAGGTCACTCTTACCATGAGATGTTCAGTCATGCTCTTAAGCAACCAGATGTAAATTGCAAACAGAGTCTGAATAGCAGCCTTTTGAATTTAATTTTGGGGACATGGCTACAGTTCAAATCCCAATCCATCAAGCTGTGTGTCTGTGATCCCTTAACATACAGCATATGCATCTCATTTCCCTATTTATTTAGCTGCTTGTAAACCTAATTTAAATTAAAACTTTCAAAACACTTATTACTGTGGAAAGCTCCAAAGGAAAGGAAGTGTTGACAGTAGTAAACAATTTCCTCATCAACTGTAAAAGTGCTAAGCTTTCGTTTCTCAGATTTTCCTGCACCTAAAAATATGGACGCTTTTCCTGCAATCAGAGATTTCTAAATCATGTCCTTGAGATATTGCTTGGTCAACATTATGACCTGCAAGTCTATAAATGGCATGTGTACTCAAATAACAAAACACTAGGGGATGCTGTTGCTTCTGAAATGCCATGAAAACCAACATCTCAGGAGGTATATCAAGGTTAATGTATTTCAGAGAGAATGCAGGAGATGTATAAAGGTTTGCTTAGCTCAAGCTTGGTGGAAACCAGGAGATATTCATGATTCAAGAAGGGTGAGCCACAAAGCACAATGATGTCATGCTATCTAGAGCAGACCAAATGTGCATATCCAATTTCACTTCTACAATTTCAGGACAAAACTGAACCCACCTTTGGCATGGTTTAGCTCCAGACAAGTTTAAAAATCATAAGAATGTCCCACAGTCCATTTAGTGAAGTGTCCTGCTTCTCAGAATGACCCACGAGACATCTTTGAGAAGTGAGAGCATAGGAGCAATAATCTTTAATTGTTGTTTTCCAGTGGCTTTTTGCAAAACACTGCTATACAGTTGTCTACATCCCTTTTCAACCTGTTCAACATTTGACGTAGGCATTTACAACATGTACTTAAGTGGAAATGGGCATAATGCACAATTCATCTCATACACCTAACTCCTTTGTATTTTAAGACATTGGGAGTACAAGTTCTTATAACTGAATTGTTTTGAGGTATGAATAAGGTGAGAGGCAGTTGATGTGTTAGTTAAAGCATCAGACTAGAGAGCAGAAGACTGCATTCTAGTACTGTTTTAGGCAGAAAGCCAGTTGGATGAACTTTGTTTAGTCACTTTCTCTCAACTCCAGAAAAGAGGCACTGCCAAACCATTTCTGGGGGAAAAAAAACTTTGCTAAGAAAATTGCAGGAATTTGTCCAGGCATAATTTGAGAACCAGAGATGATTGAACAGAAGAAAAAAATGATAAGGCTGGTTCCTTGATTGAAGACAGCTTGTAATAACATTTACCTGAAGGAATTTATAATATTTTATAAATATTAATAATTTATAATATATATCCTGATAGTTTTTAGGGTTAAATAGGTGCACAAGATATGCTTTCGAGATGGATTGTTGAAAGATATGAATACTGTCTCTTGCTTCCACCCCCAGTTTTTAAGTGAGGGATTCAGAGTCTAAATGTTTAGTTAATTTCTCCTTTTCTTTTCTCCATTGCAACATCTATATTCCTTAAAAATAAAACAAAGGGGAGGATGGGGCTTCAGTGGAAGGACAAGTCAGGAAAATGGCATCTATCTTTCTCCCATAGGTATCTCTGTTGGATTTTCATGTCCTTTAATTTGCAGATAGATGTCATAGATACAAGACTAGATAGATGTATGAAGAGATACAGGGAATGGTGTGGTATAAATTAGGAATTAGATTTCCCTTTCTATTACATTGCTTAATTAAATTCCATCAAGTTGACATTGACTCTTAATGATTGACTCTTAATGATAATATAGACTCTTTCCATGATCATCTACCCTCAACTTGGGCTTTTAAGTCTAATGGAGTATTCATTACTCTTGCAATCAGATCTATCCACCTTGCTACGGGTTATCCTCTTTTCTTCATTTTTTTCCCCAGCATTATGGACTGCTCTTCCCACAATGTAGCTGAGTGAGCCTTGAGTGAGAACTCTTAAGTTAATTTATTCCATGATCCATTTGCCTGTCCCATGCAAACCGTGGTGTACTCAAGAATCTTCACCAATGCTAAAATTGAAAACCATCAATACTTCTTTTATCCTCCTTCCTGAAAGTCCAACTTTTACATCTATATAATGTCACAGGGAAAACCATTGTCTGGACAATTCTTGTTTTTTGTTGGTGTAGACATGTTGTGGAATTTGAATATCCATTTCAAAGCCTTCAGACCTACCATTCCGGACTATGTTTTTGTGTGTGGACGGTGTGTGTATACTCATCTATACACACATACACCCATACATATACAGACACAGTTTTGTGGTGATATACCTATTAATCCTGCCTTATGGCTGATTTTTCTTTCAATGGTGAAAGAGGCACCATTTACTACATGTTTTAAATTGACTACTTGGTGACCCATGCTTCACTCTTTGAGAACTCCATCAATTCAAAAGCTAGGTCTCCTTTTTTATATATACCAAGTTTCATTTTTTCCTACTTTCTCTGCCCAAAAACCCCTCTGCCCACTGCACAGACTAGATACCGACTTTGTCATTACCATAAACAGTTATTTTCTCCCAATTAAGGCTGGGTCTGAAACAAATATAAATGCCAGGATTAGACTGGGATAATTACTTGAAACTGACTTTGCCCTCAAGCAAAGTTAATTCAATTGCTTTCATTTGTTAACTTTGCTAATGCAGATATCAAAGCAAGGCACTTTATGATATCAGTACCTTTCAAAGCACTTCGTTTAAGTATTCATTTTGTGATACAAAATACCTGTTGCTGAAAATAATTAAGGAGTATTATCACCATATCCCAACCTTATATTTTGGCTTTGCAAAAATTAAATGGCATCTCAACCATTTCTCCTTGCCAATACCTTCTGAAGCAAAATTCCTATTGTAGAGCAATACTTTTAGTGGGCAGCACAGCAGGCTGGGGAAAACCTGAGTTGTGACAAATATTTCCCAGTTTGAGGTCTAAATAGTGATTACAGAACACTCCACTACCAGTGATTTTTGCTGGGAGTTTCCATTTTGACTGGTTTCTTCTTTGATTAATTGCAGTGGATCAAAAAGCATAAGATGCTAGTAAAATAGGACATAGCAAATGAAAATAGGAATGGAAGATGCTTTATATTGAGGTGGGATATTGCAATAATTCTTCGAAATATATGGGACCCTGCAAAGATTTTTCTTTGGATTTTTCTCTACCAATGAATAGCAATGATTATATACAGTATTTACAACTGGGATTTTGCTTCAGATGGTATTGGCAAGAATAAATGGTTGAGATACCATTTAATTTTAATTACTTTTCACATTTCTATCTTACCACAATTAAAGTATTTAATTTTACTGGAATTTTCTGTCCAAAAGGTGAATTTGCTTTCTTTATAAAGTATAATAAATCCAGTTCAATAACCCCCAGTCTTACCTAAGTCAGGATGGACAATCTATAACTGACATGCAATTTCCCAACACTCATTTTCAGCCTCCAGAATTACCACCTGCAAAAATTCTGATTTTTGGTTTTCCAATCACCACCTCCCTTTTTCTTTTGTTTAACTAATGGTCAAAATTGTTGTTTCGTAGCCTCTATAAAATCAAAGACACCCCAAAACCTGTAACCTCTTTCCCAAAAATTTTGAGCTATGAGCTGTAGCTTTCCTAGGATTAATTTCAAGCTGAAAAGGTAGCTTTCACCATCAGTCAGGTTGATTTAAATCAAACAGTACCAGCTACCGTCTTTTTATGGCATTTTAAAATAGGAAAATTATCATGCAATTAGAAAAACCAACACCATGCTCATGAAATTATTAAATGTATGTGTGCGGTAGTGAGAAATCTTTCATATGTATACATATTTCAGTTAAATTTACTGACTTCATTCATTTGTGGACCCAGACTGAAGAATTTTCTGAATAGCTAACAACTCTAGTCCTACTTCAAGCTAGTTATGAACAAATGTTAATTATTTTGGGGGTAAATTAAGAAGTATACCTCTCACATTTCCACCTCTAATTGTGCTGGAGAAGGAAAACAAACCTCTTTGTAAAAATATCTGTGTTTGATATTTGGTTCTTAAGGGTTCTGTAGGTAAGAAAGGAGGAACAAGAAAAAAACAACACCCCTTTTAAAGCAAATTGTAAGACAATTCATGTAGGGTGTTTGAAATGAATAGGCATTTTCCATTCCCACATGCCTAGAGAAAAAAATATCCATCATGTGCAGACAAATTGATCTTCAAATGGGTAAAATATTACAAATGAATGTTTAGGGCTTTCTGACTTATATAACAAAGATGCTTTCTGGTAAGCAAGTCAGGAGATAACATCACTTGGCAAACAAACCTCTGTTAAGAGCATTTGCTGGAAATATTTATTCTTTTTTCCTGACAAAAAGTGCTGAGTGCATGGATCACATTACACTTAGGTTAGCTGATGTAATTTTGGAGTTATGGGAACTATGAAGAGTCTCTGTTTCCCTTCAGTATATATCTTGGAGGAGGGGAATGACTCAACCTCAGAGGAGATTTCTTCTAAATGACACAGAAAGGAAAGGTTGTATAGTGACTTCCACAGTTATAGCACAGTGAAAATAGCAATCCACTTCCTTTGTAAGGAAGTATTCTTCCCCATCCTTCAGGTAGGAAAAATAATCTGCATTGTACAAATGGAGAGACACTAAATTAGTTATGGTGCACATAATACTATATTTTAACTTGATTCTTTCAGTTGGCAAGTTTCTTTATTGAACTCTTGAGTTAATGACAAGTTTCCATATACAGGTAGTCCTCAATTTACAACAGTTTGTCATTCGAAGTTGCAACAGCACTGAAAAATGTGACATGACCATTTTTCACGCTTATGTCTGTTGCAGCATTTCCAGGGTCACATGATCAAAATTAAGAGGCTTGACATCTGGCAACCATTTATAATGATGCAGTGTTCCAGGGTCATGGGATCACCTTTTGTGACCTGACAAGCAAAGTCAATGAGGAACCCAGATTCACTTAACAACCGTCTTACTAAGCAACTGCTATGGTGTACTTAACAAATGTGGCAAGAAAAATCATAAAATGGGTCAAAACTCACTTAAAATTTCCCTCACTTAGCAATAGAAATTTTGGTTTAAACTGTATGGTAGTCATAAGTTGAAGACTATTTGTATAGCTGTGGAATTAAGGCAAAGACAGAAAGAAAAAAACTGGTGATGGTGGTAAGGATTGCTCAAGATCAATTGCATAATTTAAGAAAAGATAGATCTATACAATGAGTGACTCTCCATTCTTATAAATACAATAGGTGATGAGTAGATTAAGGTGCTGGCCTAGAATCAGGAGCCTATGAGTTCTTGACCTCTCTTAGACATGAAAGCTGAGAGGGTAACTTTGGACCATTCCCTCTCTCCATCCCAATTTACCTCACAGGATTGCTTTTGTGGGGAAAATAGTTACTTATATATGTAAGAAATAATAAAGCTATTTAGTTGCTACAAAAAGATTACACAGATTATAAATAAGAGCCCAACAAAATAGCAACAATGATACATTGGAATATCTGCAAGAAATACTGCAAGAATGGGTGGGATCACAAAATAAACAACTAAGAAATGAAGAAGCTGAAATGCTTTGGGACTTGAAAATTCAAACACAAGCATCTGCCACACAATATGCCAAACTTAACATTTGTTGATAAGAAAGACAAAAAAAAGAGGAAGTCTGTATTGTGGACATTGCAATATCTAGAGACAGCAGAAAAGAAGGGAAAAAAAAACAGGAGAAAATTGCAAAATACAAAGACCTGCAAATAGAAGTAAAAGAACAATGGCAAGAGCAAACAAAGATAGTACCAGTAGTAATAGGTATAACCCTAAAACATCTGGAACACCACTTAAATACTATTGGCATTGACAAAATCATCAGCTAAATTGCCAAATGTAGCTTTACTTGGATGCAGCTTACATCTTGATATGATACTTTTTAATACCATCAAACAATAACAGCTGACTATCCCACTTCCAGGTCCATGGAGAGTACTCATGGGTTGACCTAATGCCAAATCCAGTCTAAACATCTGGCTGGCTATGCAGCCAAGCATAATAATAATGTGTTTGGAGTATGCTGAAACAACCATAGCAAACAGCAGGCCTTTCTTGAACAGCTCATGCAGATAATCCTCAGTTTATGATTGGTTGCTTAATGACTACTCAAACTTATGACAAATCTTTCCAGAGCTTCTTATTACCCATTTTTGGAGTTGTGAGGGCTGCACAAATCCCTATAGTCAAGTGATCACGATTTGGGTGCTTGGTACCTGATCCACTTTTAAGGCCATTTGCAGGGTTCCCACAGGCATGTGATTGTGACCCATGTGGGTTGTTCTGCTGTGTCCAGGTGTTTTCTTCCAGCTTCCAGGAAAAAAAAAACACTAATTGGGCAAAATGGATGTGCTTAATGACTGCTGTATTCACTTAATGACCATCATAAAAATGATTGCAGCTTTGAGTCCAGTCAACTGATGCCTCAACTTATGATCACAACAAGTAATGACCATAATTATGGGCTCAATTACAGTAGTAAGACAAGGACTTCCGTTAGTTGTAGGTTGCTATCATTGTAGATTTCAACAATTTGTTTTCCCTATACATAAACTAGTGAAGAGGTGCAGAGAGTTAATCAATTATAGCAGGGATGTCCAACTCAAATCATCACATTGTCACAATTATTTTCCCCCTCATTGGCATGGGCATGGCCATAATGTGACGCATCTGGCCCATGAGCCACGAGTTTCACACCCCTGAGTTACAGACTAACATAGTTTCTGTCTCAGGTATTAGATTTTGTTTTCTTTTTTTAGATGTTATTGTTTGATAATATAAGGCCGGATGCCTATTCTTCTGAATAAAATTCAGTTCTGTTACCTGTTGAACACACTGCTACACTAGTAGCAGTAGTTGGAAAAGACAAAAAAGGAGATGAACTGTCATCTTTAAGCCATATGGGAAACAATTGATCCAAGCACTGACTGAAGTTCACTTAACATGGATTAGGCTTTCCCACACATCTGTTACTATCACAGACAAAATTCAATGATTGACATTTTAATTCTTCCAAGCTTATAGCACTAGTTTGGATTCTAATCAAGATTCATAAATATGGAAATTCAGTAACAATGATATGAGCCATTCAAGATCAGTTGGTAGGGTACGCATACAACAACAGTGTGAATTGAAATAGGGCATCCAAGAACTATGCCAGTTACCAGTTAGCTTCTTGTGCAATTCAAGATATTAGATATCATGTATAGAGTGTTTTGTGTAGGATAATACCAGTTCTCTGAGGAACCGTCTCTCTCCAGTACTACAGGTAAAAATACGTTTTAGAGTGGAATAATTTATTTCAAAGGCTGTCGAATCCCTGGACTTAAAGATTGACTGGGCTATCATCTTTCAGGGACAATGGTTGCATCTGTATTGCAGTCCCTGCATTGAGCTAGGACTTGTTTCATGATCCCTCCAAAATCCTTATTAAAGCTATATTTGTGGGGTCCCAAAATACACCAAACCAAAAGAGGTTTTAAAGGGGAAGCTTACCTTTTGCAAGCCAAAACTGCCTGCTAGTTTGTAATTCCAGAACTATAAGTGAAGCAGAAAAGAAACAAAACATATCTAGAAGAAATACCCCTTCAATTCAGTGGAGAAAATCATATGAGCAACTTATCCTCCACTATAACTGAAGGCCTGGGGTAAAAGCCATGTGAGACCTTTTTGAAGGAAGTAGGGAGCAAGCGATACACATCTCTGGAAATATCACCTGATGGTATTGTTGATTCATATGACCTGGAACATGTTCATCTCAGTCTGATCAAATAGGATGGGTAGAAAGTACTGGAGAAAGATAGCTCCTCAGAGAGCTGGTGCTATCCCACATGAAATGCCTTCTAGATCACTTCTAATACCTGAAATTGCACAAGAAGCTAACTAGTGCACAGTTTATGAGTCAGAAGTATAACAATTAATGCCTGTGCCAGTGTATTGGGCAGCAGCTGAAATTTACATATATGTATAACATATTGTAATATGTTATATACAGGGTCATCAGTGTAGGAGTGATTGTCTGAAGGGCTTTCCATTCGAGAAGAAGGTACCATTTTTCTTACCCAGAATGTCTCTAGGTCTCAGAATCCTTTCCTGATCTTTCATTGAAAACAATGGTAGGCTGCTGCTCAGTCTTTGGATTGGAAGTATAGGTAGTACTCAACTTACAGTCATTTTTAACAACCATTCAAAGCTACAATGCTGAAAAAATGTTAATAATGACAGGTCCTCATACTTACAAACATTGCAACATCCCCATAGTCACATGACCAAAATACTGGTGCTTGGCAACCAGCATGTATTTATACCAGTTGTCGCATCCTGTGGACTATGTGATTGCAATGAATGACATTAATATTGTTACACCAGGGTTTTTTTTGTATTTTACAAAGATATATAACTTGTCTTCTCAAAATAGACAATATATTAGAAAGGAAGTCTACGGAGATTCTCAGTCATCCAGGTCATGGTTTTCTCAAATGTGCTTTTTCAAGAAGCAACTGGATTTTTTGGATTTTCTTTGAAGATATTTTGCTTCTCATCCAAGAAGCTTCTTCAGCATTGGCTGGATGGTGGGGAATGGGAGGATTTATACTCCTTGCAGGCAGCTGGTCATTTGCATTCTTTTAGAGAGTCATTGAGCAATAGTTTCAACAGTTCCAAAAGGCTCCACACCCATTTGCACTATTCAGGTAACCCTGATGACACAGACAAACCTCCAAGTAGCCTCAATGACTCTCCAAAAGAATGCAAAGAACTAGGTTTCTGCAAGGAGTTTAAATCCTCTCATTCCTCACCAGACAGAGCTGAAGAAGCTTCTTGGATGAGAAGACAAATGTCTTCAAAGAAAAACCAGAAAGTCCAGTTGACTCTTGAAAAAGCACCTTTGGGATTAAAAAGGAAGTGATTCATTCAACAGATCCCTTTTTACTATCAATGTCTGATCCAGCAGCAGCTATTGCAAATCTGTTCCTTAGATATGTCTCTCTGCAAGTACTCCCTCAGGTATTTTACACTACTCCATGAACTGCTGTCAGCTGCTTGAATTATTGCAGGAAATGTTTTATTATAGACTTCACCCCAAAATGTCTAAATGTGGGATATCTTGGGAAGCACATGCCAATGTGTCCTAAGGCAGTCAATAGTAGCAACAGGGCAGCAGTGAGAATCAAATGCTACAGAGCTGTGGGATATGTAAGTGCAATATTGTACTTTACTACTGTATTGTAAAATAACCACCAAGCAGCAATAATAATTGGAAAAACAGACTCATAGTGGAACTTGGCCAAGACTCTGCTTGGAAGTTTGATTTTGGACACATTCCACAGAATTAGCTGAAGTTGTAAAGCTTGAAATGCTTTCTACCTGCTGTCATATGAATCTGCCACACTTTCAACATCTTCTTTTAAGACAGAGTTTCTCAAGCATGGGTCACAAGTCTCTGAGGGTTGTGAGCAAATTTAAGGGGAGTTGCAATTGGGAGTGGGTTGTGCACCCACAAAGCAAGAAGCCTTATCAGAACTTGCTCCTGTTCATTCTTGACAAGCCATCTGTCAGCTTGTCCAATCAAAGCAGAGATCAAAGCCCAGAGCATTGTCTTGTAGGGCTCCAGATCTGTGTGTACTTGCCAAATGACTTGAGAACCCATTTCTGTCAGAATTTCTTCCACTTTACTTGGACAAGACAGAAACCAGCTCATCCAAGCTCACTCTGGAGCAAGTTTTGAACAAGCCTCTAACTCTGCATATGCAAGCCTTATGGCTTGTGTGTACAAAGCTGGAGTGCTGTCAGATCTTCCTCCTGCTCTAACCAGACAAGCTGGCAATTGGTTTGCTCAAGCAAAATGGAAAAGAAAGCCTGGAGCACAGCCTGACAGAACCCTGGCTTGCTATGAGCAATCTCTGTAGCTCACATATCCTAATTTAGATTTCTGTCAGAATCTGTTCCTGCTCTTCCTGGACAAGCTAGGAGCAAAGTTAGAATTTTCTATACTTGTTGCGAGAAAGAGCAAATAAAAATTGAATATAAATGTGGCTAGAGAAATTAGAATGGCTACCTGAAAAATAAATTAGGTTTTTAATCATGTAAAACTTTCTTTCCCTTTTAAAATATGGGTTAAATTTAATTGATAGATTATTTCTCATGAAAATGTTTTATATTCAATGAAATGGTTCTGTAATTGTTTTTATTAGATGTATAGATTAAAATGGACTGATTAAGGGTAAATGGCATATTTAGCTCTTGCCTATCCCTAACCCAAATGAAATAATTTAATATGTGGGCAGCATATCCAAATTTATGAATGATTTTATGGGTCATGGCATTGATGAGCAAGATTTGTTGAAGATCTCTGTTTGGATTGGTGGGATTGGAAAGTTTGGTGTTAGATAGGTTTGGGGAAAAAATATTAGTAGGAAATCAGGGACATTTTCTCCTTGGGGGGAGAGAATGGGGAAAGTTGTGTAGGGTAAAGCAATGTATGAGAGTTTTGCTCTCTTATTACTGACTGCCAGGTCAATCTATAATAAGGGTTCTTTCATCCATGATATAATTATGGATGAGCAGGCTAAGTTGGCATGCATCACTGAGACTTAGTTGGCTGAGATGAAAAGGTATTGCTCTTTTCTCTGAAATATACTTGGCTGAGGTTCAGATGTGGCATCAGCAGGGACTCTAGAATAGAGGTGGGAGTTCAGCCATTATCCAGAAGACTATGGAGGCCTCTTGGGTCAGTGTCCCACTGAAAGGTGGATGTCATGGCCCCATCAGGTTATGACACCATATTTATAAAGTTTGAATGTAAAGATCAGTTGGTACTGATGTTTATGTACCATTCTCCTTGTTAAACAACAGCTTTACTTTTTGCTTGACTCTGTGGCCATGTTGATGGTGGAATCCCTAGCTTATCATGCTGGGAGATTTCAGTCTGCTCTCCTTTGATATAGGGGCAGAAGTGGCTCAGGCATTATGGACATCATGGAAATGAAGGACTTCTCCACATTATTGAGGGCTCAACTCACAGTGAGAATTATGCATTGGCTCCACTTCTTATTTTGTGATAATTTGGTGTTTCAGAAAAAAAATTATCTGTCTCTTGACATGGTCAGATCACTGTCTTGAAGTTCTCCACAGTTCCCAATTGGACTGTGGCAATGTGTTCTGTGTGGGCTGCCCTTCAAATGCTTCAGAAATTGCAGATGGTTTAGAATGTGGTAGGACATGCAGTATGGGGTACAGCGTGATACATTCACATAGTACTATTATGGTGTGAGTGAGCTACATTGACTTCCAGTAAGCTACAGTGACAGTTGAGTAGACTTACAGGTGCAATTTAAAGTTCTGGTTGTCACCTTTAAAGTTCTGCATGGCCTGGAGCCAGGTTACATGTGGAACTCCATTTCCCCAATGGTCTCCACCCATTCCACCAAATCTGGCAGCGTAGGCATGCTCCAAGTCTCCACAATGAAACAATATTATCTAATAGGATGCTGGCCTTTTTTTGTCACGGTATTTGCCCTATGGAGCAGCCTTTCCTAACAGATATGGATAACCCCAAACTTACAGATATTTTGAAGGCTGTGAAGACCAGATTCTTCCTCGAGGCGTTGAGACCAGGATCTTAGTTTGGGAATACCACTTTGGATGCATGGTGCATAAGTGTTTTTAATGAGAGGACCATATACAGGGATTTTGTTCATTTGCTTAGTTTCATTAATACTGACATTTTAGATGGCATATGATGTTTTATAAGATAATATGCACATACAGGCACCCAGAGCTTTGCTGGATAGATGGACAGCCTTACAAATTTGATAAATAAAACTAAATAACCTCCATTTAAGATTTGGAAAATGGAATGTCCATATTTTAAAATGGGCAATTTCTGGATGAGGTCTCCTAAAACATCATACTTAACAATGCCAGACTCTTCGTAGATGGTTTCTTCATTCCCAAACAAAAGATGAAAATGGTCTTTTCATTATTTTTCAATGCTGTCATCACATTGCAATTGGTTTGTTGTTTTATGGAGATCTCTTTTCCTTTACCTACTATCTTGACAGACATTGTCAATAATAGACAGCAATACAACTTGGTTTCCTTTAGCCCAATTTAGAAATTTCAGCTTTTTCCTCATTCAAAGATATGTATATAGTAGGTGCATGCATGTGCATATGATCTTAAATAAGGGTACCAGACTTGTTCAGGGGTAGCTGAATTTATTTACACATAGATGATGATCTTTGTGGCAGTGTATGTAAACAAGACTCATATTTATTTCCATACACAATGATCTTCAGGTTCTTTAGTAAACAGGATTATATTAATGTGTAAATAGGTTAATAATTTATAAAGAGTTCATTTCTTCTTGCTGCTTCCTTCTTCAGCATTATTCTTCAAGCTCTTACAGTAACACTTAACAATCTGCAAAGTGCTTTAAACTCCAAGGACATTTTCTTCTGCACAGCACACTAATCATCTCCTTTCCTCCTTTTCCTTACTGAAACAATAAAGCCATTTTCATAGCTTACTTTCTTACAGAAAAAAAAAAATAGAGCTCCTGGAGGATCAAGTCCTTTGCTAGAATTGGATTTTTTTTTCCATTTAGAAGCTGTTGTGTTATTTGCTTCCAGCCACTTGCAGCTTCCAACCAGTCTGATCTTTTCCTACAGGTATTTTTCTAAATCTTTTTCACAAACTCTTGGAATAGCTTCCTTATATGTTTACAATAAGTTTAAATTACTGATAGAAACTCTTTGTTCAATGGATTAAAGAAACACTTCCATTTCAAACCAGCATATCAAAAATGCATGCTAGGATGGCATTGAAAATGGATTAAATTTTTATGTAATTATGGCAGGCAGATTTGGCAAAAAATTTAGTACTTTTCAATATTGTCCATTCAAACTGTTGTGGTAACTTCCGGAGAAATTGGTGCCTCAGCAGATCAGATATTGTTATCTGTGGTCAAATTTGTCATAAATTGGGCGAAATTGCCCACACAGTCCTAAGGATCTTTGTCATCTTCCACCAGATGAAATCTTGGTGTCTTCACCATACAAAACCATAAATCATTCTGCAAAAATCCTGGTCGTTGCACTCCTTTGAGTGCTGCTAATTGGAACTGCAAGGGAGGGAAGCAACAAGTTGTTTCCGTTACAAATTCACACACCATTGGTGAATGGGCAACAGCATACCCCTTCATTCTGAAATTATCCTATGGTTCCCCCCCAAAAAAGGTATGGTACTATTTTAAAGTCTTATTAATCATTTGTGCTGATGTCCAGAATTTAATACATGTTCTGTAGACCCCAGATAAGAGATTAAAATTAGCTGGAAAAAATTATACATATAGTTAATTGACCAGACATGGTTGGGATAAATAGCCCCTAAACCAAAAATGGGTTGACCTCCATTAGATCCCCAGTGGGATTATAGTACAGATGATCATTTGGCAACATACAATTGGACACTTACTAAATTATTACAAGCCCTATAGGAAATGGCTAAAAGACCTTTAAGCTGCCAAGACATTCAGAGTACTCAGCAAAGGGCTGAGAAAAACTCTGGTGCTTAATAAGGTCAGATTAGTGAAGGTTTCTCAGGCATATGCTCACCTCAATCTAGCAAATGAAAGTATCAAAGAATTATAAATGCTAACTTTGTAAATCAGGTAGCCATTGATACCAGGCAACATTTTTTAAAATGATTGTATCTAAATGACCAAGCTTGGATACTGTGAAATTGCCCACAAGAGGTAATTTCATTTTGATCAAAGAAGAAAAATTGGGGGGAAGGGGAGAGAGAGGGGGGGGGAGGGAGGGAGAGAGAGAGAGAGAGAAAGAAAGAATAGCAAGCACAGGAAAAAGAAAAGAAATTGAGATAGAGAAAAGAGGACTTTAAACTTCCTTTTAGTTTATAGAACTGGCCTAGCAGAATTGTCCATCTGGATTTGAAATAGGATTTTGAATTTGATTGCCAGAATCTTTCCAATGGGAAAATGCTGGGTTTTTTTTCCTTCTTGAGGAAAAATATGATAGTATAGAATTTGAATGTTGGACACCACTGCCCCATCTATGCCATCCTAAACAAAGGTACTCAGTGGCGGTGCCAAGGCTGGGCCTGAAAGAAACCAAATGTAACTTCTGCCAATGGACAAAGAGATCTTTTAGTCTTCTCTCTCTCTCTCTCTCTCTCTCTCTCTCTCTCTCTCTCTCTCTCTCTCTCTCTCTCTCTCTCTCTCTCTCCCTCCCTCCCTCCCTCCCTCCCTCCCTCCCTCTCTCTCTTTCTCTCTCTCTCTCTCTCCACTGTAGCTGTAACCAGCATTTTGGAAAATTTTCCATAATATGAAAGTGGGCAATCATTCAAAGGGAGTCTTTGCAGCAGAAGCAGAAAAATATACCCAAAAAATATACCTCAAATATTCCGGTTTGCAAGGCTTCAGCTGTGGCAGGATCGTGCACGGTTCCTGCTGTGCTCACCGCTGGAGTGCCCCCGATCCAGCTGGATTTGGGAGCTATAGTTACCCCGTAGAGGTAACTGAAGATAGGGGAGACCCAGCAGGGGTCCGGGGGAATCGCAACCTCCCTCCTCAGCTGGCAATAACTCCCTTTTCCAAAAGCGGTGGAACGGCATCAGCAATGGCCGCCACAAAGAAGTTTTCATCCTGATAAGAATGTGCAGGAGGAAGCTGAGAAAGTGAAAGTTTTTTGCTAACTGGGATGACAAGTAATATTAAATACCCTGGAATTTAAATTTCACTAAAGATACATCGTTCCTGATTAAGAAGCGGCGAATGAAAGTAAAAAGGGAAATTTTGTTTTTTCTCACTCTCCTTCCTTACAGTGATAGCAAATGAATGGAGAAATCGGAAAAACCCATTTTGGCATCAGCAGGTAATTAAATTGAAAATTGAAGCCAAGGGGACAAGGAAGATTTCTGAGCATTGGAAAAACAAATATTTTTTTTTGCTATATGTGGGAAGAGAGAGGAAAAGAATTAATATTAAGATTTTCTTGGAGGAGGCTGCTGGGAATTTATAAGATCAGAGTGAAACTGTAACAAAACCTCTAAAAGATATATTTTTATATCTTTATAACTGAATTATAACTCCAGGAAGAGGAAGTATAAAAAGAAGAAAGTGCTAAATGAAACAGACTGTGTGAATTTGGATTGCTTGGTGACTTTGGGACTTTTGGAAATTATTATTTGAAAGACTAAAAACATTTGGGTTGTCTAAAAAAACTTTTCACAATGGCACTACTTGTTGATGAACTGAAAATTGAATTTAAAAAGCTAAAAGAAGAGGAACAAGAAGGGAAGGACTCTTCTGGATCTGTTTTCCATTTGTTAGAAATAGTGATTTATACTTACCAGAAACTACAAGAACAAGAAGATTGGGATGAAGAAGAAGCACTCTTTAATGAACAAACAACTTTAGTTGGGGAAGAAAAAGGAAAGAGGGGAAAGAGAATGGAGAATTTAAGACTTAAAAAAACAACCAAAAAAGAGAAAAATAAGGTGAAAAATCAATACAATGTCAGAAAGCAACAGAAAAGAGAAATACAGAAGGTGGAGATTAAGAGACAAGGGGGTAAAAATACAGGATTGGAGAAGAAAGGAAGGGAAAAAGGGAAGAGAAGTTACAAAGGTTTAAAACAAGATGTAAAGAAACAAGATCTATTTAGAGATAGTGGGTAAAAATATGATTAAAAAAGAGATTCTGCAAAGTACATAAGATTGTATTGTATTTATATTTGAAATAATGTTAGAAAACTGGATTTAATAATAGAGCTTAATTTGCTATGGATTATTGTTTTAATTATATTATAAACTTATTACTCTTTTTTATTTTATAATATAGTAAGTAGCTTTAGAATGTACTAAGTAGAATTAGAATGAAAAGTATATATTATTTTAAGTGTTAAATTTAGGGGAAAGATTTAAAGGTGTCATACTTTAATCTGTGATTACAGGAGAAATTTTGTGTTAATGAGAAAAGAAAATAGAAAATGAAGAGAAGTTACAAAGGTTTAAAACAAGATGTAAAGAAACAAGATCTACTCAGAGACAGTGGGTAAAAATATGATTAAAAAAGAGATTCTGCAAAGTACATAAGATTGTATTGTTGTATGTATATTGAAATAATGTCAGAAAATTGGATTTAATAATAGAGCCTAATTTGCTATGGATTATTGTTTTAATTATATTATAAACTTATTATTCTTTTTTATTTTATAACATAGTAAGTAGCTTCAGAATGTACTAGGCAGAATCAGAATGAAAAGTATATATTATTTTAAGTGTTAAATTTAGGGGAAAGATTTAAAGGTGTCATACTTCAACCAGTGATTTACAGGAGAAATTTTGTGTTAATGAGAAAAGATAATAGAAAATTGAAATAGAACAGACAAAAGATATACACATAATGATTTAAATTGAGATGAAATAAATAAAATAGAATTAAGAGAGTGAAAAGATTTTCTACACAGAAAATGTAGAATGGTAAATAAGATATGAAATGGGATAAAAAGTGAGCATGAATTCAAATTTATGTCTGTACAAAAAGATGTCACCCGGGATTAAGCCGCTTTCCAAAAAGAAGTTTTATATTTTTATGGTTTGTTTGTGTATGTTTGTTTATTGAAAACTAATAAAAAATTTTATAAATATATATATGTATATATACCCTGTCTCTGTGGAGAAACCAATAGAAATTTGTTCTATAACCTCAGTGTAAACATCTTTCTCTGAAAACTTCAAAGACACATGCTCAGTATTGCAATGTTCTCTCCCTCCCTCTCCTTTTCCATTTTCTGTTCCTTTCTTTTTGATCCTCTGCTTTTCATATTCTGCTTTCATTGAGAGCACGTCTTAAAAGGGACATGCAGAAGAAAAATAGATGTTACCCTCAATTAATATCCTCTGAGGCAGCTCCCTAATTAGCATGCAGATCTGATTTCAACTTAGCTTATTAATGGGTTCATTCTTTGGAGAATAGCAATTAGGCAAGGCACTGATATACTGTGCTATGGTAAGAATTTGCACCCTATAGGACCCTTGTCCAGTTATAATCTAATGTTTGCAGTAGAGCATAATGCAGGACATCACAAATTCATGATGAAGAACCCCCCTGGCCAGTTTCAAATATTAGCCATGAATTCTTAATAATTTATCTTTCAAACAAGTTTGGGAATACCAAGTGATGAAATCAGATGTTATGATCAAGGAATGCTCTTCTGAAATAATCATATATATATATGAAAAAGATGTTTCAATAAAGAATATTTCACTAATCATATACATGATGAATTTCTGGGAAAAAATCCATAGGGAAATAATCCTAAATTAGCTTTCCCAAATGTATATGGTTAGAGAGATAGCGATAGCAGCCATTCTTCGGCTGATAATTTGCAAGCCAAATTTCCATTGCATAACATAAAGAGAAAGAGAAAGAGGATTACAAGGATCTTGGCATTTTGTCTTACTGTATGCTCTGTGAGATGATCAGACGCTTCACCACCCACATCCTGCTAATCATTTCCTTCTCCTCCTTGTCCAGAAATGCATACCATTAAAGAATGAAGACACTTTCAGTACCACTTTAACCAAGGGGAGACATAATATTTCCTCTAAATGAGGCCAGGTAACTCTAATATAAGATCCTCATTTGTTATTTTAACTGAAGGACACAGAATTGTGAAAAAAACATGATAATTTAATTATCATGTTAATAGTAAATCAGATAATAGTTATCATGTAAATCAGTGCACAATTATGTTTTATAACTTTGAGAGCTGTGTTGGTGCAGTGGTTAGAATGCAGTACTGCAGGCTACTTCTGCTGACTGCCAGCTGCCAGAAATTGGGCAGTTTGAATTTCACTAGGCTCAAGGTTGACCCAGCCTTTCATACTTCTGAGGTCAGTAAAATTATTTGGCATTTGTATCTAAGTCTGACTGTCCCTCGGATAGGGAGATGCCATTGTTTGTTAAAAGTATAGTGGCAGGATATATGCTCTTCCAAACAAAACTGCTTTTCACAATTGAGTGAGGGTGATTTTGTCAACGCTGATGATGTTCAAGTGGTCCTCCAGATATTTTGAGATTGCACTCACAGTGCCTATTGCTGTTGGTACAGTTTTTTCTTTCTTTTGCTACATTTGTACTATGTATTCTTTGTATTTTGTCAATTCCTCTAGTTCTTTCCCGTTCCCCTACTCTGCTGTCTCCAGCTACTGCAGTGGGTACCATCTAGATTTTTTTTGTCTTTCTTATCAATATTGTTAAGTCTGGGGTACTATGTGGCACATACTTATCTGTTTGAATTTTCAAAACCTAGAGCATTTAGCGTGCTCATTTTCTATTATTTTGGCTATTTTGTGGTCCCACCAGTTCTTGCTTGAAAGAAAGTGGTGTTTCTTGGAAACATCCCAATGTACCATAGCTACTATTTGTCATGCCATTGTTTGTAAATTAGTCTGTGCAATCTTTGTGTCGGAGCTAACAAGATGGTCGACTCTTTCTTCAGTTTCTTTGAAAAGGCAGCATTTGCTCAGTTGCTGTATTCTCAATGCTGTCTTTTGTTCTTAAGACTTGGTCTTCTGAAGCCATAATTAGCCCCTCTGACTCTTTCTTCAACTTTCCAGCTCTTCACCACTGCCAGTCTTATTGTTATCTGCTTTCTCAGGTATTTTTTGTTATTCTTGTAATTTGCCTTACCATATCTCTTTTGTAGTTTCATTTGTAGACCAGTTTGATCTCTCCAGTACTCAGTAAACCTTCATGATATACTCGCTTCACTGTATCTTCTTCATTCTTCTCCAGATATTACTCCAATGCCCCTTTTTTCTTCCTCAAATATCTGGTGAACTTGCAACATTCCAAGCCCACCTATTTTGCTCGGTAAACAGAGCCTGTCAACATCACTGTATGGTTGAAGGCATGATTCGTTGTCATTATTTTTCATTGTTCTTACTACCAACTCCCTCTGGTTTCCCTCTACAATCTAAGCTATTCCTGGCAAGTCTCCAAATTCTTTGCCTTAGGTATACTTTTGCAGTTCTTCAAATTCAACTTCTGTGAATTCCTTTTTTTATGTATTATAAATCAACGTTTATCTGCTTGCCTCTGTTCTGTTATTTTTTATTCTGGATAGTCCCGTCCCCCACCAGAACTGGTGCATTCATTTCAGATATCCTGTTCTTTGTGGATTTGATTTGTAATAACATATCATTATTCTTTTTGTTTCCAGCCTTCATTTATTTGCAAACCACTTTTCTTCCATTAGTCCTGCGCTGCTGACCATCGGTGCCCAACCAACAGTCCTGATTCCGAAAGCCCATTTGTCAGGAGATTGTCAACCCTGAAGGTGTCATGATCAAAGCCATTTAGTCCGCTTCAGTGTTTCCACACTGGAGCTGAGAGTCAGGGAGGAGGGATTTGAGATAGAAGGATTTTTGTAGTCAAATACTTTCTCTTGGGAACCAAGGACATTCTCACATTTAGTTGGAAGAAGGCGGAGTGATGCTACTAGATTGATAGACTACACAGGGATTGGACCATGTGATTGATTGTTTTGAGAAAGTAGAAAATCTTTTACTTTTCATAAGGTGAAAACCACGGGAGTTTCAGAATCAGCTTTCATCAGATATGTGTCCAGGGGTGGGCTGCTACCGGTTTGGGTGAACTGGATGTTAATTTTACATTTGGTTCGCCGAACCGGTAGTTGCAATGACTGGGTGGCCCCACGCACCCTGCCAAGAGTCTCTATGTGGCCTGTTTTGGATCCCAGGTAAGTGCAGGGCCCGCACAGAGGCTCAGGGAGGGCGAAAAATGGGCCTCCTGTTTCTGGCCTCCAGAGGGCTTCCTGACCCTGAGAAGCCATTTTCGCCCTCTAGGTGGCTTGAGGAAAGCCTCTGGAGCCTGTGGTAGAATTCAAATTTTTTTGCTACCAGTTTTGTGGCCATGGCTTGGTGGGTGTGGCAGGGAAAGATACTTGAAATCTCCAGTCAGAGATGGTATTTGCTGGTTCTTTGAACTACTCAAAATCTCCACTACCGGTTCTCCAGAACTGGTCAGAATCTGCTGAATACTACCTCTGTCTGGAGCACAGGGAGGGTGAAAAATAGGCCTCCTGGAAGTTATCTTCTGGCCTCCAGAGGGCCTCCAGAGCCCTGGGAGGCAACTTTTGCCCTCCTGGAAATTCAAGAAAAGCCTCTGTCACCCGGGCAGGGTGAAAACAACCCCCCCCCCTACCATGGTGCAGGACTAGGCCATGCCCACCATGCCTATGCCCACCCAGCAACTGGGAAGAGAACTGGTTGTTAAATTTTGAAACTTACCCCTATATGTGCCAATATATTTCCAGTAAAACTGATTTCTGAGGGACTCAATTACCTTGGAGTCTTGCTTGCAATGGATTTATTATTTGGAATCCTGGCATAAAAATCCAGGAACTCCTCGTATGGTCCTTGTTGACCCAGATGACAACTGATTTGGTATGGGTTCCTGTAAATGATGTCTTACGATGTTGTTTATTGGAGAAGCACTTTTTATCTGGCTCCTCTGATTAGATCTGTCCAGTATGATTGAAGTTCTGGTAGATGCCTCACCTTCCTCAGAGCATGCAAGCTTCACAATCACATCAAAGTAGTGCTTTACTGGGGCTTTGCACCATTATTATTATCCATTTATTATTTCTAGTGATCAAATTCTTGCTGAAATCATGGAAGAAACTTAAACCTGTTTAAAATCAAATTCTCTTTGACTTTGTCTGCCATGTTAGTGTCATTTGTAATTTGAGTGTGGGAACATTTACGCATTAATGTGAGCACTGAGAAGATACATGCCACCATGTTAAGATCAGAAAAAGGGACGTAGCTTGTATATTATATTACAGTGCAAAGTCAATAAGTATAGTAGCTAAATTGTTGGACTGACATTGGAAAAATGTGGGTTCAAGTGCAATCTAACCATAGAAATAACAAAATGAATGGTGACCACAATGTAATTCATATAATTAAAAATAATTGATTCATATAATTAAAAATACAACGTATGTTGCATGTAGCACACTGTGTGTACATTTTTCTATATGATAATCTCCCCTTCCCATGTGAACAAAACTGATAAATAAATATAATACAAACAGTATAGAGAACAAATATATTCACACGTTGCTCAACAAGCCAGAACAGAACTAGACATGAGAAGTGAGATATTAAGGCTTGCAATCCTTCTTCCAAAGACAAAGTGACTTACAAGACAAGAGGGAGAAAGACTCATGTATTGTGAGATTTCAGCTTGCCAAAGTTGGAAAGGAAATAAGTGTGTAGATTCTACAGAGATTGCACCACTTCCTAATTCCAAATCTAGGCTTTAACTTAGATATATGTATCTTCTCCAAGCTCTGGATATGGACTCTGAAAAGTGATATTTCAGGACACACAGATTTTATGATGCACAGCTGGCAAGCAGGTTTTGCATGCATTTCTTATTTCTCTGCTTAACTTAATTCCTTATCCCTTTACAAAGAAATGGCTTCAGACCATAACTCCACTCAGCAACTCCATCCATGCCCTAATTTATTGCTTGCTGCCGCAGAACTTGAGTATGGTGCTATGGTGCTTGTTAAGCCTGGGTTCCCCAACCAGGGTTAGGTAGACAAGCTAAACAGAATGTGCAGCGTTAGTCAGATAGGCACACAGATAAATGAGTGAGCTAAGCTTGTATGTTTATTAACATACAGTAAAAATAACAGATACGCTTGTGCTATCAAGAATATAGTTTATTCCAGTATAAGTTTATGGCATAGTCAAATAACAGTCCAATATTCATTTACCATGTAGTCAGTCCATTCAGGGATATTCAGTTAGCAAAGTCCATGTAGAATATCCTATGTCAGTTCACATAAAAATCAGTCCTTTGTTGTCTCTCCCGTTCGAGCAATGCAGTCTTGATTCAAAGCAGTAATCAGGGATCATCAAAGCCAGTGAGAGAGAGAGCAAGCCGTAGTCTTGCTACTTTTATATTGTTTTCTTAACCACTCCTTTAATTGCTATTTCACAGTTAAAGCTGTATACACTCTAACATACACTAACTATGATTCATAGTTATTATTTCACCTAAACCAGTTAGGGTAAACAATGTTATCCCTAACAGTGCTCCTTTGAGAATCATTCCCTCTTTCAGTGCACATCAGAGGTGTCTTCTTCTTCTGCTTCCTATGAACTGGGCCTTCCTAGAATATGGTAGGCTTTATGCAAGCTGATCTAGCCACCTTAAATATATTGAGTCTTCAATTGGAATGGAAATATGTCCTTTTATTATTATTATTTTTAAAATAATGAATAGGATTCTTAAATAGGCTTACAGTAGGACTAGCAAAATTTGGAATTTTATGTATTATTTTCTCATTAGATTTAACATGTCTTGTGCCACTGATGATACTTTGATTAGTTTCTGATTTATTATTTATTCTAATTTAAACATTTTAGTTAATTGTATTGCAATTGCTTCATTTCATCAATCATTTTATTAATCATTTTATATGATTCATTTACTATGCTTTAAATATTTTATGCTCCTTTGATATGTTTTAATATCATATTTTATGAATATTTTACATAAAAGTTTATTACTATTTTATAGTATATTTAATTATTCTATCACCTGCCTCCACTTGGTCTATTCTTCTGGTAAATAGACAAAAGCTATTTGTCCAATCTTGACTTGATGATCATCCTCAGTAATATTGCTGAGGCAACTTGAGATGGAGATAAAACAGGCCTGCTCTCAGTTATTAGTCCTGATGCTTTTCTTGTGGAATTCTGCCAATCAACAAGCATGTTTGTACATTAGTAAAACTCAGCAGAAAAAGCAATCAGTCATAAATATGATAACATCAAGACTGTTTTCTCTGAAGTATGTGAGCATTCAGAAAGAAGAAAGTTCTATGTTTGTATTTTGGGAAGAATACAAAAAAAAATGTTAAGAACTGAAAAAAAAAATAATAGTGTGCACATTTAATTCTCCCTTGTGGGACAGAGGAAAAAGATGCCTTTCCTATTCCCCCAAATGAAAGAATGTGATTCCTCCTCAGCATATAAGAACGTAATGGGAGTAAAGTCAGTCATGCTTAACATTTCTGAAATCAATAGTGATTAACTGAGTTAAGCTCAGTAAGGGAAAGAAGTTTGAATGTTAAAATATGAACATGAATAATCCATCCTCCAGACATATTATCCTTCAGAGTATGAATTCATGCTCAAGAGCAAATAGAATCTTTTTACCTTGGTTAGTTGGCATTTACCCAGCTTTTATTCATTTTGAGTCAAACACTTGCAGAACTAAAGTATTCCAAGTGTGGGGGATGGGGGATGGAACAATATAAAAATAGCTATTTTTATATAGTTCCATCTGATACCTTTAACTCTCTTGCATAGAAGGCTTAGTAAAACAGATATGTCTGTGTGGGTCAGAGGAAATGGGAACAGTTGTGGTAGAAAATGCGATGCCTTTCAGGTTTCTTTTTAAAATTACATCTCCCCTCAACCCAGGATGTATTTTTTCTTTTAAAAATTTTTTTTGTTTGTTTGTTTACTCATTCATTCATTCATTCATTCATTCACTCACTCACTCATTCATTTCATGTGTCACTTGACTTCAAATTGACTCTTGGCAGGTCACAATATAGGTAAAGGTAAAGATTGGTTCCCCTTGCACATATGTGCTACTCATTCCCAACTCTGGGTGGGGTGCTCATCTCTGTTACAAAGCCAAAGAGCCAGCACTGTCCAAAGACATCTCCGTGGTCATGTGGCTGGCATGATTAAATGCTGCACAGAATGCTGTTACCTTCCCACCAAAGTGATCCCTATTTTTCTACTTGCATTTTTACATGCTTTTGAACTGCTAGGTTGGCAGAAGCAGGGACAAGTAATGGGAGCTCGCTCTGTTACGTGGTGCAAGGGATTTGAACCAACATCTTTTCTGATTGACAAGCTCAGCGACTTAGCCACCGAGCCACTATGTATGTTCACAGTATACTAAGTAACAAAAAATACAGTTCACAACAAAACAAGATAGTATCTTGGATGCACTTTGCTAAAACGTTGACAAAAATATGTCTGTTGCATACATCAAGACTTATGGCTAAATAATTTTCATAATTATATTTTGGTGTTCGTTGGCTAGTGAAGAGGAGAAGGAACCAGACTCCTCTGAAAGTCTTTTGCCATGAGTCTAAGTGGGATTGGTGGGGAGGAAGATTGGACATGGAAGAATTGCATAGGGGGGAGGATGCGATGGATGAAGGGTTAAAGGTGGTGGTTGGTTTTCTGAGAGGGAGAAAGGTATCAAGACAGGAGAAAGAATATTAATTTTATACATGCTTTCCATAATATCAGACAACTTTTTGATAGATTTTGTAAGTAATAAGCTTTTAATAACTTTTCAGCTGTAAGATTATCTTAACTGCATAGAGAAATAAGATAGAGACATTCTAAAAATGTGGGTGATAGGAGAACAATGTAAAATTATTTCTTTAAATGTTAGAGGTCTGGGAAATTCTATTAAGAAGAAAAAGATTTAATTATGTTAAATCATTTAAATCTCATGTGATTTAAGAAAGCATTCACTTATAATTGGTAATTGGTATAATTGGTAATAGTATAAAATTTCGTAGCAAAGCAAAGATTAATTCAAACTTTGAAAAAACTTTTTCAAGAGAATCATACAAATGAAACATCAATAAGATTACATGAGGAAGCTATGAAGGTATGAAGAGAAGAGTGTATAAATCATTATGATTAAAAATATCAGCATAAAGACAAGTAAGCTTGATTTAAAATTAATGTTTTATTTGCAAATTATAATAGAACTGGATTAGAGAGTATTTATAAACAATTGTGGATACTCAGTGGCTGAGCTTGTCAATCTGAAAGAGTGGCAGTTCAGCGGTTCAAATCCCTAGCACTGTGTAATGGAGTGAGGTCTCGTTACTTGCCCCAGCTTCTGCCAACCTAGCAGTTTGAAAGCATGTAAAAATGCAAGTAGAAAAATAGGGACCACTTTGGTAGGAAGGTAACAGCATTTAATCATGCCAGCCAGTGGTGGGATTCATTTTTTTTTTACTACCGGTTCTGTGGGCGTGGCTTGGTGGGTGTGGCAGGGGAAGGTTACTATAAAATCTCCAGTCAGAGGTGGGATTTGCTGTTTCTCTGAACTACTCAAAATTTCCACTACCGGTTCTCCAGAACTGGTCAGAACCTGGTGAATGCTGGCCACATGACAACGGAATCATTATCAGACAGTGCTGGCTCTTCGGCTTAGAAATGGAGATGAGCACCACCCCATAGAGTTGGGAATGACTAGCACATATGTGTGAAGGGAACCTTTACCTTATAAACAGCTGCTAAATAAAAGAGTTGGATGATTTTGACAGATAAAGTCTACTCTCAGGTTATTTTTTTTTGCTTGGCAAAGATACCATGAACATGATAATAAGAATTCTAGAATCCTGGCAAAAAAAACCTACAGATATGTTATTAAATGTTATTAAATTAAAAATAGTGAGGATCAAATTGTGATCAAAACTAAAAGTATATTTTAAAATCTGTTTTTTCTTTCAACAATGACAATAAATCAATATTTAAATAGATTAACATTTCCAAACTTGCTTTCAGATTATATAAAGTTCATGGAATGTGTTTTCTGTTTCAGAAATGACTGAAGTCTTTAATGCTATTCAAAATTGAAAATCTCCTAGCCCTGATGGATTATTAGGGGAATTTTATAAAGAATTTAAAAAGATCTTAATTCCTGAATTTTTGCTTTTATGGAATATATTGTCAACTCATAACATATTTCTATGATTATTTCAGAGTTGCCAAGAAAAAAGGAGAGGGGAAAAGGATTTGAAAGAGCAGTGTGGCAGCTTGGAAATCGAAAGTGCATTCCATACATAGTTTTTCAGAGATAGTAACTAGGTGACTGAAGTTCCACACAAAAATCTAACTGGAGAACATGATTGATGACTCTTGGCTATTGGTGTGTCTCACTGGAGAATATGAATTATGATACACCCAGGGGGTGGGGGAAAACCAGGGTCAAGGGTGACAATTAATTATGTGTCTCAGTGTTGGCTACACCCAGGCAGTGCCAGACATGTTAACTCCCAATAAATCCTTTGAAGTTTTGGAAGTTTGGCTTGAGATTCATGATTTAATTGGGGTAACTGCAAGAATCCTGACATATATTCCACAAGGAGAAACTTCCCCAAAATCCTGGAAACAAGCTAAGATACTTTTGATCCTAAAATCAGGTAAAAACTCTCAGAATTTGGCAGTGTATAAGCTCACCTCAGCATGTATTTTAGACTCCATACTAAATAGTTTAATGTTACTGATTAAACATGATTATAGACATATTAGCTTGCAGAATGTCTGCCAACCATATTTAACATGCTGTTTAATTTCCTTTACTGTATCCCCTTTCATTGTGATCCATTCACCAAGGTATATGTAGTGGTCTACTACATCTAGTTCTTCTCCAGATATATATTTTTCCCTTTTTTTTAGTGAATTTATTAAATGTATCCTGGCTCTTTTTAAGGTTTATTTTTAAGCCAAATGTTTCTCCTGCTTCTACTCTTACAATTGATACAAAAGCTATGAGTGGTGCAGAGAGCCATGGAAGGATACATGCTCAGCATTACAAGACAAGATAGGTTAGGGTTAGGGTTAGACCTGCACATGGATTAGAGAACAAATTAAAGTATATGATATCATCAAGAATTGAAATGGAAATGGGCTGATCATATAGCAAGAAGAACTGAGGGCAGGTGGACCAAGGAAGTCATAGAATGGATTCCATGATAAAAATGATTCCACAAAAGAGACCTAAAACAAGATGGATCCATAACATCATCAAGTATTGCAGGACCACTTGGCAAAAGAAAGCTCAGGATCATATTGGTTGGAAACATGTGGAAGAAGCCTTTATCCTGTGTGTGCTGTTCAGCTTCCTTCAGGTATTATCCCACGTCATTGTAGTTCTGTTAAAGTTGTAGCAATGTTTCAGCAGAATCTCATCTGCCATCATCAGGCTTCTGTATGGTTGTGTGTCTCACAGTTCCTGGTTTCAAATTCGAGGCTGGTCCATTCTGATTGGCTAGGAGCCTGGGTCTGTGTTCATTGGACTTGGAGTTTGATTGATTGGTGTTTCTGGTTTCTTCCGTCTGTGGCTTTGATTGGCTGGCAACCCTCTGTTCTTGTGTTGGAGGCTTTCAGTGCAGCTTGGCTTCGTGTGAAAGGACGGCTGTTATTCATTAGCAAGTTGGGTTTCACCTGGGTGCCTGGTGGGGGGGTGTTTGAGTTGGAGGATTCAGAGGGAGTCTGTCTGTGCTCAGGTGTTTGTCTGTTTTGTGTTGTGGAGACCTTTCTATTTGAGAGTGCAGGTTTCCAAATGATTGACAGTCTGCTGGAATCATCTCTTCTATTCATGCTTTCAGGTCTTTTTTCAATTTCTATGGCTTCTCTGATGATTCTCTGGCTGGGGTTTTCTATAGTGGCTAGGGTTTTAGTGCCATTGAAGTTGATGTTGTGACCTGTGGTTTTCATGTGTTGGACTAGTGAGGAGGTGTGTTCCAGCTTTTTTACTGCATTTTGGTGTTCATCTAGGCGGGTACTTATTCTTCTATTGGTTTGTCCAATATATGTGGCCGGGCATGATGTACAGGGAATTTCGTATATGCCTTGGTTTTCCAGGTCAATTTTGTCTTTTGGGTTTCTCAGGATGGCTGCTATTTTTTTGTCTGTTTTGAAGGCAGTTTTGATGTGATGCCTGTGTAGTATCTTACTGATTTTATCTGTAGTACCTCTTATGTAGGGCAAGACAGCTGTTCCATAGGTCTGTTGGTCTTCTAGGTCTCTGTTATGTCTTGGTGTGTTTTTGTGGATCAAGTTAGTGATTTTGTTTTTTTGGAAGCCATTGGCTGTCAATACTTCAGTCAGGGTGCATAGTTCAGTCTTTATATGTGTCTTGTCTGCCAGGCGTTTGGTTCTGGTAATTAGTGTTTTAGCCACGGAATTTATCTGTGCTGGGTGGTGGTGGGATTGGGCGTTGAGGTAGCGGTTGGTGTGTGTTTTCTTTTGGTATATGGTGTGTCCCAGTGTGCCATCTGTTCTTTTGTAGATTAGTACATCTAGGAATGGTAGTTGTTTGTTTATTTCCGTTTCCATGGTGAACTTGATTTTGGGGTGTGTGTTGTTTAGGTGTATTAGGAAATTGTTTAGGTTTTCTTTTCCATGGGGCCAAATCACAAATGTGTCATCGATGTATCTTACCCATAGTTTGGATTTGTGGGTGGCATTAGCCAGGGCTCTGGATTCGAATTCTTCCATGAATAGGTTTGCAATGATGGGTGACAGTGGTGATCCCATAGGGGCTCCTTCAATTTGTTTGTATCTTTGTCCTTTGTATATGAAATATGTGTTGGTTAGGCAGTGTTCTGTTAGTTCCATGAGGTCTTTAGCTGGTTGGTATTTATTTTTGATGATTTCAAGAGTTTCTTTTATTGGGACTTGAGTGAATAGTGAAACCACGTCGAAACTGATAAGCAGATCTTCTTGTTCCACGTGTAGATCTTTGATCATTTCTAAGAAGTGGTATGAGTTTTGTACATATGAAGCTGCGGTTTCAGCATGGGGCTGTAGTTGTTTTGCTAAGTATTTAGCTAGGTTTTGTAATGGTGCTCCTATGGAGCTGACTATGGGTCTGAGAGGTATGCCTTCTTTGTGTATTTTTGGGAGGCCGTATAATTTGGGGCATCTAGAAGATTTTTCTCTTGGGATGATCGTCTGTTGGATTTCTTTGCTTATGTGGCTGGTTATAATTTTCTTCTTGGTTGATTTTTCTAGATATGTGGTTGGGTCTGTATTTATAGGTTTGTATGTGGAGTCTTGGAGTAGGTCTGTCAATTTTGTTTCATAGTCTTTTCTGTCCATTACTACTGTGGCATTTCCTTTGTCTGCTGGGAGTATTATTATGCTGTTATCATTCTTCAGGGTTTGTAGTGCTCTGAATTCATCTTTTTGCAAATTACTTTTTGGTGGTTTCATTGTGCATAAGATGTGAGTAACCTGGTTTCTTATTCTGTCAGCTTCATCTGTATTTAATTTGGTTAGGCTGGATTCTACTGCACATATGATGGATTCTGTTGGGATTTTTTTGGGTGCTATGGCATAATTGAATCCTTTGGATAGGACATCTGTTTCTGTTTTGGTGAGTTCTCTGTTGGAAACGTTATATACTAATTGTTTCAGGTGTTGTGAGTTGTTGGGGGTTTTCTTGTCATGTTTTAATTTCTTTAGTTTCTTTAAGAGTTTTTCATTTTGTAAGTGGTTTCAGGTTCAGCTCTCCAAGTTGTAAGTTGTTTTATCTTATCCCAAAGTAGAGGGTGGATTTTGTTGCTCAATTCCAGGTATAGTACAAGCAAATCTTTGTTTAACTGATCCAATTGGAATCTTTCACTGTGAATTTCATTTCTGAATAAAGCTATCTCTGTTCTTTTCAGGATATGTTTGGTAGCTGCTGTGTTGTTATGAAATGTTAATTTGAAGCAGGCTGGTGTTGCATTGTTGTCTCTGCAGCTGCATTGGAATTTTAGGTCACATAGTATTCCTGCTCTTTTAACTTCCAGCTTCTCATAGCTTTTGATCTGGCTGTATATTTCCTCCCCGTAGAGGACAGATATTTGTTTTTTTAAGCTTTCGCGGGTACTTACATGTGTGCTGTTCAGCTTCCTTCAAGTATTATCCCACATCATTGTACTGCTTTCAAAGTTGTAGCAACGTTTCAGCAGAATCTCATCTGCCATCATCAGGCTTCTTTATGGATGTGGGTCTCACAGCTTTTGGTTTCAAATTTGAGGCTGGCCTATTGTGATTGGCTGGGAGTTTTGGTCTGTGTTCACTGGACTTGGAGTTTGATTGATTGGTGTTTCTGGTTTCTTCTGTCTGTTTTGTGGCTTTGATTGGCTTTCAGTGCATATGAGATTCTTCTGAAACATTGCTAGGAGGCGGCCAAGAAGCGTCTGGGTCTGAAGATGGATCAGGAGAAGAGCAGAGTACGGACTGTACAACAAGCTGATGGTGGAGCTCAGGAACGAAGACAATCGTGCATTCCAGAACTTCATGAGGATGCCTCCAGCCATGTTTGATGAAGTTGTGCAGCGGCTGACACCCAGGTTGACCAAGGCAAACACCAGCTTCCGGCCCAGCCTGGAACCTGGGCTCAAGGTGGCACTCACTCTGCACCACCTGGCCTCAGGGACCACCTACAGGAGCATGCACTACGGCTGGAGGGTGCCACACAACACCATCAGCATTGTGGTCAGAGAAGTGGTGCAGGCCATCATCGAAGAATACATGGAAGAGCTCCTCCAATGCCCCACCACTGAAGAAGGATGGAAGAAAGTTGCAGAGCAGTGGTATCAGAGGTGGAACTTCCCCCACACCATTGGAGCCATCGATGGCAAGCACGTGGCCTGCAAATCTCCAGCCAAGTTGGAGTCCACTTATTTCAACTACAAGGGCTTCTTCAGCATCATCCTCTTCGCCATGGTCGATGCTGACTACAAGTTCATGTACATCGATGCCTCAGGTAACGGCTCATCTTCAGATGCCCAGGTATATAACGCCAGTGACCTCAAGGAGGGGCTGGAACGCAACCTCATCGTGGGCTTCTCAGATCCAGACCCCCCTGCCCAACGACACACAAGATGTGCCCTACTTCATCGTGGGGGATGACGCCTTCTCCCTCACAACCTACCTCATGAAGCCCTACACCTCCAAATGCCTCACCCGTGAAGAGAGGATCTTCAACTACAGGCTGTCCAGGGCAAGGGGGGTGGTGGAGAACGCCTTTGGCATCCTGGCCAATAGGTTCCAGGTACTTCTCACCACCATGCAGCATCGCCCAGAGACCGTGAGGAACATCGTGGAAGCTTGCTGCATCCTGCACAATCTCATGCGCACCCGCTACCCAGTCTTGCAGGACAGGCTCGTGGACCTCCAACAAGGCAATGGGGACATGAAGCCTGGGGAATGGAGGCAAGGGCAAAACCTGATAGACACTGAGGATGTGCAAGACCCCAACAGAGCCTCACGTGAAGGGAAGAAGCAGCGCAACCTCCTGAGACACTGGTGCAACTTCCCAGCTGGAGCAGTGGAGTGGCAAGACCGGATGATAGATGATTAATGGATGCTTCCTTCAGTCTGTCTCATCACACTGATGAGATTGGGCCATGTATGTTGGGTGGGCCTACAATGAACAGGGCATTTAATAAAGAGTTGTGTTTATGCTGACATGTGTGGATGATTGAATACATTATTATTGATAATAAAGGGCCATAGGTGTGGCACCTGGGGGGGGTGGACCATCCAGTCCCACTATGCTTGCACTGGAGGTTTATCTATCTCACAGCTATTACCCATTCCAAAGGTATCCCTGCCCATCCCACTGCTCTCCTTACCCATCCCACAGCTATTACACATCCCACAGGTATCCCTGTCCATCCCACTGCTATCTTAACCCATCCCTCAAGCCTGCAAAGGCTTAAACCATTTCTAAAAGTTTCCACCAAGACTTTATTAAAAAAAAAGAAATGAAGCAAGTGTGTGAATCAAAGATAGACTTTATTAACAACAAGCTATAAAACAAAAATGAGTCTCTGGCACTCCTCTTGGTCGTTCAGTCTCTGGGGTGAAGGGTCCAGGTGCTGTGGAGGTGGCTGGTGCTGGAGTGCTTGTCTGATCCCCCACATCATCAGCTCCTCCAGAAGCAGAAGCAGCAGAAGCTCCAGCCCCAGAAGAGCGAGCCCGTGCTACAGAAGCCCCAGCAGAACCAGAGTGAGGGCCAGGGGGTGGGATGGTGGCCCTGTTCCTCTTGCCAGGGCTGGCAGCAGATGGCTGAGGCTTTCTGTTCTTCCCCATGATTGTGGGGTTGCTGGCTTTCAGGGAGGCTGGTAGGGAGGCTGGCAGGAACCAAGGCTGGCAGGAAGGCTGGCAGGGAGGCAGGCACCAAGGCTGGCACCAAAGCTGGCAGGCAGGCTGGCAGGTAGGCAGGCACCAAGGCTGTCAGGAAGGCTGGCACCAAGGCTGGCAGGGAGGCAGGCACCAAGGCTTGCTGGAAGGCTGGAAGGCAGGCAGGCACCAAGGCTGGCAGGCAGACATGAACCAAGGCTGGCAGGAAGGCAGGCCCCAAGGCTGGCTGGCAGGGAGGCTGGCAGGCAGGCAGACAGCAAGGCTGGCAGGGAGGCTGGCAGCAAGGCTGGCAGACAGCAAGGCTGGTAGGGAGGCTGGCAGCAAGGCTTGAAGCAAGGCTTGCAGGCAGGCATGCAGACAGGGCAGGCAAGGCTGTCAATCCATCTGGCAGCAGGTCTTTCCTCTGAATGGTGACCTGCTCCGAGCTGCTTATATCCGCGAGGCTTACGCAATGCATCCTCCCTGCATGCGCAATTAACGCTAGGCATCCGTTAGGCTTCCGCTGTGCATCCGTTAGGCTTCCGCTCTGCATCCGCTTCATCCGCTGTGCATCCGCTGTGCATCCGCTGTGCATCCGCTGTATCTGTTCTGCGTCTGCTTTGCTGAGGCCTCTCGGAAGCCCTGCGGATGTGCCATCCGCTCACATCCGCTTCCATCCGCTGGGCTTCCATTCCGCATCCGCTTTCCATCCGCTCTGCGTCCTCCCCGCGTCTGTTCCTTTCCGTGTTATCCACTCTGGTTATGCAAATTTTTGCCCCTTTTGAGGGCGGATAACAACGGATGGAACATTTTTCTCATCCATTGTGTCCTTTTTACTAATGTTTTGTATCCGTTGGACAGTGTGACAGGGCCTTTAAAACTAAACAAAAGTAAAATTAAAAATATTTAATCAAGAAAGGGCTTCATGTATCTTAATACAGGGCTTGGGAGAATAACCAAGTTTTTGTGGCCTTATGGTATGCTAAAGGCTGGAAGCCACATTTCTTGGATTTCAGGAGGCATCACATTCAAAAGAGCAGGTGGGACAGTCCCTTAAATAGTTCATCCCTATGCCATGTGGGGCTTCATAGGCATTGATCAGCACCATAAATTGTACTCAGAAGCATACTGGCAACCAGTAAGTTCATGAAACAGAGTTGTCATATGGGCATATTAAGGAGTGTCCTTCTCGGCATTCTAAACCATTTCAATCTTCTGAGTGATTTTCAAAGACAACTCCATGTAGACCACATTGTAATAGTCAAGGCTACAGGTGACTAGGGTATGAGTCTGAGAGGTTTTCTGATCCAGGAAATGGTATAACAGGTACATCAGATGTACCATATTTTTTGCACTATAAGATGCACTGGACCATAAGATGCACATTAGCTTTAGAGGAGGGAAAAAAAAAAATCTGCCTTCTAGCATCCATCCGATATTCATCTGGCTAGCGTCCTTGAGGCAAACAGCAAACAACCTGGTCAGCTTCAGCATGTTATTGCAGCCCCTGCACGAGGCTCATCAGGGGTCCACACTGTTACACCCACTAGTCAACTGAGCTGATCTGCTGCAGCTGCTGGGGAATGGTGATTCCATTCTGATTGGTGGCTGGATTAGCCTCCCAGAATACCACTGCTCAGCTGTTCTAGGAAGTGGGCATTGCTGCTGCCGCTGCCAATCATCGTCTATCACCATCTGTTGCCACCGCCGTTCATTGCCGATTGCCATTCCGTGACGGCGATCAGCAGCGGCTGTAGTGGGGGTGAACATTGTTGGTGATCAGTGGCAAACAGCAGTGGTGGCAATCCCCACTGCCTCGAACAGCTCAGTGATATTTTGAGAGGCTGATCCAACCACTGATCAGCTGCTTGGCAGTAAAGACTCCAGCATTCCCCAACGGTGACAAATGGCAGCAGCAGTGACAGGTGGCAGTGAATGCTGCTGCCATTCCAACCTCCTCTCCCTTGCCACAATATTCATTCTACAATACGCACAGACATTTCCACTCACATTTTTCAGGGAAGGGAAGTGCATCTTAAAGTGCAAAAAATATGTTACTTTGATCACAACTGCTACCTGCTCTTCAAATAGGAGCATTGGGTTCAAAAGGACCCTGGATAATATGTTATCCTTGTGTGAGAAAATGTAATTCCATCCTATAATATAGGCAGAAAATTCTTAGGTTCAGAGAGCTATAACACCTGCAGTCATTTCATGTTGGTAGGATTGAGCTGCAGTCAGTTCCTTCCCCTTTAGATTTGCACAACCTCAAGGCACTGGGGAGGGACCTAAGCAGCCTCACTTGGCCCATCTCAGGTTCAAAAATGGAATTTATGCAGTTGGTAGATTGGCATAGGCTGCAATATAAGATTATATGGATAGAAATAGCATCCATACCACACCAATAATATTCAAATTAATGACTTCATTGGTAGGCATTGCTTAGGATTCTGATGAATTCTTTGATGATCTTATTTCTATTTATGTGTAATTGTTTTTAATGGGTTTTGGATAATATTTTAATTGTTGGTTTTACTGTACACCGCTTAGAGTCACATTTGTGCATAGACGGCATATATATTTGATAAATAAATAGATAATAGTATCTCTGCTACAAATGCCACTAAATTATGAACCTGCAGATGTTGCTGCTCCATAGATGTAATCATTATCATGCTTGGTGGGATATAGAATCACAGTTTAATATCTGTAAAAACACAAGTCCCACCTCTATTATAGAATCCCACAAGGAGGATAAAGAATGCAATACTTTCTCCCTGATGCTTGTCCCAAATATCTCATATTCAGAGACAAACATGAACTCTTTGAATGATGGCAATTGGGAGCATGAAATTTTTCCTGCATGTTCTTCAACATAAAACATTTTAATAATGTGTATATAGTTCTGCTCTTTTATAGCTTTTAGCATAAGATTCTGTCTGGGCTCCTTACATAATACTTTTCAGTTCCAAAGTTGAATTCAATTTCTAGCAATAAGAAAGGTGGTGACTCTCACATACTGGGCTATTACATTGATCTGAATAACATATTCACAGCATACTTCAAGTGGTGCTAATGCCATGGATTGCACAGTCTTCTCCTTTTGAAGTTCACCTCTCCAGTACCTTTAAGATTAACAATATGTATCGTTATAAAATTCAGAGTTTATTCATATATAATCAAAACCCTTTTCTGGGGATATTCAACTTTATAAAATTGAAAAAAAGAGATAAAGGGAACAATTAACTATACTACGTTACAAAAGCATAACAATAAAGCTTCCAAAATGGCAAAAATGAATGTACTAATGTAATGTCTCAGGAGCCAGTTTTCCAAAGTGCCTAGAATATATTCCAAATATTTCAGATATTAGAGCCTGAGGTCAGTCAACCCCAAGTGATTGCTCACTCTTGTTTCCCTGCATTTGATAAAGGGGATCTAAACCACAAAATTTTAAGCATTAGTGGCCCAGAAATTTTCTGGATGTCTCAATCCTTTTTATTTATTTATCTGAAAGACATTAGGATTACGAACAAACATAATTAATTAAAACCAAATCAATATTGGTGGTAGCATTTGGGAATTTAAAAAAAAATTCCCATCTCAGAAGCAATCATAAATCATGTTCATATTGCTGCTAAGAAGACAACATAGATATATCCATTTGCTTATCAGGAACCACTCTTTGTTCAAAGTATTCTTTACTTTGAATAAACTAGGGAGGGAAAGCATGCAGGACATGACATCTGATATTCCTCCAATATCTTTATCAGCGATGGAATGGAACATCAGGATTGATTAATATCTGAATTGTGTCTCTCTGCTTATCCTTCAGCTGGGTAAGCAAAGGCAAAAGTAAAAGCAAACATCTCATAGAAAAAGGAACTTAAATGGCATGATCATGTTCATATGATTGCTCATCTGCTCATATGATCTGCTCATATGATTGAAGTAGTGGTAACTTTGCAGTGGCAAACATTAGTAAAATAAATTTCCAAACTTTCCTTTCTAACTTACATGACACACTGATCAACTCAAATATTTTAATTGTCATGATTTATGGCTTTTAAAAGAAAAATGGGACAGTGATGATTCTACTGGATTTGGGGGGAAATTTGATACCATTAATCAAGATACTACCACAAATCCTGAGACATTTCATAAGTTGGTGCTTGGCGATACTCTTTCTCCTGTGGGAATCACCCTCATTCCTTTTTTCTACCTTATTCTAAAGGTACTATTTTTCCTTTAGAATTTCTTTTGATGCTAGTTCTTGAGCTTACTTGATTCTTGTAAAGTGACAGAGCGTGCTGCTTTATTGCTTTTTCTTTTTAGGTGTCTCTCCGTTATTTTTCAACCTCCCTGGCTGTCACTGCTTTCCCCCCACCATCCCTTATGGAAGAATTAATTTCTTTTCTGATTATGCAGAGAATTCTCTTAAGATTTAATTGAAACATGGGACTACCGGAGAGACAACTGTGAAGACGACTGCCTCTTTATCATCCCTTAACAAACTAAATACCAGAAGCCTACAATCAACCTGTTAATACCTCACTGAATTTTTATTCCCAATTTAAAAATTCAACAGTATTTCCTGCTCCAAATTGAATTGCAATTGCTAAAAATGCAGAAGTAGTGCCATTTTTAAAGTGGATTGAGGATCTTATGTTTTAAGGCTCACACACCTGAGAATGAATATTAGAAAGTTAGTTCTGTGTTTGCGCAATTCCAAATGCTTTCCTATCTTCCAATCCAGTGCTGCAAAGAGCTAATATAGTAACAGAAATCTAAATGACTGTGCATCAGCTTACAGTTAATAACAGCTGGATAAAAGAAGCTGATTAACTGAGAAGGGGATTAACTCAGCCCTCTCTCAACTCAGCCCTCACTCATATGACTCCTTCAAGTCATATTTCTTAGTCTCTTATCAATTTAATTTGACATTCAGACATATGTTTCAAGGAAACAAGTTCAAAAAGAAGCTTTTAAATGATGAATGGTCCAGGGAACAAAATATTTTTTGATATACTATTGCCTGATATATCGTTCATTGTCTTCAATTCTGCCATTTTAGTTGTCATGAATTCCACATTTGATAGTGTGATTGGCTCTCATACATCTTCTGGTCACTCTTTGGAAATTAGGTAATTTTTTTGTAGCATTGTAAAAAAACAACTGCTCTTCTTGTTCTCCCATAGCTTCATCTATTCTTGAGATAAAAAGAAATCATTCTGCATTTTCTTCAATAATGAAAGAAAACAACATCCACATAGAAAAGGCTAACACATGTTCCTACAGGTATAGTAGGTAGCCATGCCTTAAATCTGGCATATAGACAGGGGGGAATAATAACAATTGTACTATTATTATACAGTAGAACCTCTGGTCACAACCGTAATCTGTTCCATGACTTTGGTCGCAACCTGATTTGATCATGACCAGAAGTGAGACTGACTGCGCATGTAGGTACCAAAAATAATGGTGCAGAGGGGAAATTGGCTGGGTGCTCTCTTCTATTGAAATATTACTTCTAAAATAGTTTTGGATAAAAGCTTTACTGATGAAGGCAGAGAGATCAGATTCATACAATAAAATGGGAGGTATCACACAAACTCTGAAATTATTGTAAAGGTGTTATGATCTTTAACAGTTTTCTGACTATTTTGGTATGCATCCCAGTCCTTTCTCACCATACACTGAACAGCCCTTTAAAAGCTGCAATCATGCCATATGTTCATTATTCTACATGCTAATTCTATTAGAGAAAAAGCATCATTTACACTGATGTTGATTTTTAAAATATAGCCTTTTGAACAGACTTGTAATCCCCGAGATCATAAAAACAAAATTAATGGAAAATGCTTCTTTTAAAAAAGAATATTATATTGACAGTATTATATGATAGTATATCATATAATATATCGTCACAGTATTATATGATAGTATATCATTGGCTGTGTGCAACTGAATCCTGAACTGAACTGAGTTGCAAGTTTTAGAAGCTGTAAAAAAATCAAAGCAGGGTTCTTCAGAATTGACCTGAATCCAAAACTGAATGTTTCTGAAGCTTTTATCAGGTGTAGTTAGAACGTTATAAAAACTGATAAACTCCTCATTAGTACTTGTAATGTAGTTTAAGAAAAAGTGTGCACATGTACAAGATGTCACTACTGAGGGTACAGGCCCCAAACTCAGCACAGCGAGCGTTTGAGTTACAGAAAAAGCAATGTATACATAAATAATTTGTGAAGGTTTCTTCAACATGAAGACCACTGTTGTATACATGGATGCTTGTCCTTAAACGGTATCATAAGACACAAAATTATTGATCTTGGGAATACTAGAATTTGGAGAATTTACAAAGATATAGAAATACAGACAGTGAGTCTGTAAAAACTGACATGTTTCTCCTCAAGCTAACCACATGTGGGAGAGAAAGGATATAATTCAATGACTTTATGAACATTTTAATGTTATTTTATGACTTTATGGTTTAGTTTAGAAATTTTTTTGTGAGACCTTGTTTCTGAAACTGGGCTTATGGGATCAATTGGGATTGTTGCTCCTCTACAAGCCTCCCTGCTGTGTAGCAACCGACCTACATAAGCTGCTGGTGGCCATCTCAGGGTTTGTTTGCTTATAGTCCTTGGGAGCTTCAATTTGCCATCCCTGGGTTGGCTCTTGGAAGTATGCCAGGAGATCATGGCACCCAGGGCAGCCATGGGCCTCTCCCATGTCATCTCTGGTCTGACTCGGGACAGACATAACTGATTGTATAAGATGACACATCACCCACGTGTGCATCTTGCACCCTTCTTTCCCATATGTGTTAATTTGAAGCCGAATTGAATGTTTTATTAGTTTTAATGATTGTAAGCCACCACCACTAGCTGAGATGGACAGTATATGAATAGAATGAATGAATAAATAAATATATAATATTTTAACACAGTCTTCCAATAGTATAGCATAGCAAGGTGAGAAGCAGGCAAAAATCTAATTCAGAGTGACTTTAAGAACTGCAAACAGGTCAAAGAAGTCAAAGAGGATGAAAAATGATTTCATCTTTCTTAAAGTCTCTTTGTGTTACCAAAGTATATTGCTCTCAAACAAGTTATGTAAGGCTATAAAAGAATAAATGGTGACGTTGAACAATAGTTTGAGATTCTGCCATTTCTTTCCTGTTCTCCTCCCATTCACAGTATTCGTGCCTAAACTCTTCCTGAAGAGTTTAATTAAAACCAAGTCCCAAAGGTGCTTTTTCAAAAGGCAACTAGAGTTCTTTGTTTTTCCTTGAAGATATTTCACTTAACATCCAAGAAGTGTCTTCAGTTTTGACTGAAGTTCTGACATCCAGCTTCTTGGATGATAAGTGTCATGCCCCGTTGGAGAGGAGGAACAGCAGACAGGGAGTAGAAGTGTGGCTCTGGAGGTTGTGGAGAAGGCTGGGGAAGGGCAGAGGCCAGCTGGGCAGTCAGAGAAGACCCAGGCCTATCCCCTCTCCATCCTAGGGCACGCAGGAAGGAGAGGATAAGGGAGAGAAGTGAATGACATGGTCTATGAGGGAGGAAAGGGCCTTGATCCTCTTTCATGGGCTGCAGCTGTGAGAACTGATTAAAAGGACAGACATGCGTATGGACCAGTGCTAGAAACAAAGCGTGGAAATATCTCTAATCTGTCGTTCCACTCTGAGTTTGGCGTCCTTCCCAGTGTGTGTTCCGATATCTATGGACATCTTCAAGCCCTTATCTTACCTGGTTACTTTAATCGCTTCAGTGTGGTTTGTGTTGTTTTTACTCTTTATAATTTATAGGCATTTTTAGTTTCAATGGCATTTCCTCCTTTTTATAACTGCTTGTGGGGGAGTTTTTTGTCTCCAGTCAAGGATATTTGGAGCTTTGAAGCAAAGTGAAGGAATAAAAGAGGCTTCACCTGTTTTTATGACTGTGTTTATTTTGTATCTCACCCTGGGTCATCACAAAAAGAAAAATGTCTTCAAGGAAAACCAAAGTTCAGTTGCCTTTTGAAAAAGCACCTTTGGGATAACCATGATGCAAATGACTGAGCTTGATGTGTCATGTGCTGGCCACGCCCAGTTTAGCAAAGGGGGGAAAGTCCCGATACATCACATGACACCATCATGATGACATGAGTTTGACATCCTTGCCATAGATAATTAAAACCAAACAGCAAGCAGATGTAGTATTGGGAGAAATAAGACAGAGAAGGAGATAGAAAAAAGTTACATGAGTTCATATTTATCAGGAGGGGAGGTCACTTAACATTCCTGTATATCTTTATTAAAGAAATAATCTATTTTATTGATCTTTTAAATTCTTTAATTCTTTTTGTTTCCTTTATAAATTTTGTTAGCTTTCTGGAGTATTTTCCAGAACAGAAATTAATCAATTAAATAAGAATAAACTTAAATAAATGATATCCATGCTGCAGTATCTTATTAATAAAATCGGGAAAAATCTTTTCTTTCTTTTGCAAAGTCTACTAACTTTCCCAATTTCCAGTATTTCAGAACCAAACGGTAGACAATCTGAGAGAACATGCTACTGGACAGCTGCCTGTAAAGAGATAATGAATGTAAAACTCTTTTGTTTAAGAAGAAAAAGAAAATGTGTAAAGTATAAATTGAAGGGTTGGGTGATTAAGCAGTTAACTACATCACACTGGTTCAAAGAGAATTTTTATTTTGTGTCTTTTTAATCTGGTTCTGTTCTCCCCCTCCCCCACTTCTTTTTTTTGCAATCAAATGAAATTCTGTAGTTGCCATAGGGAAGCAACGGAATAGAAAGAGAGTCATAAAATAGCCTTTAATTTTCCAAATGCATATGAGATCCAAAGGCTAAAAGCAGAAGTTGGGAGGAAATAAAAATTGGCAATGAGGCAAATTTGTACAAATGATGAACAATCACTGTAGAAGGTTATCCAAAAGTGTGTCTAGTGAATTATCATTTAAAGATTATAGAGACTGTGAAGCCATTCATGTGCTATACCCACTTTTCCATAAGGTGGTTTTGTTCTCATGTGAGGATTTTCTAAGTCTTGGTTAGGGGGAAAAGGATATCATATCAAGCAGAATGGCTACCTTTGTAGATATCTTAACTAAAGCCCATGTCCCACTGCACCAAAGGATGCAAAGAGGATGTAAAACGGACAAAAAAGCTTGCCATCCGTTGGAAAACATGATGCATCCATTGTGTACTCACTGCATACGTGTTTCATAAGCTCTATCCGTCGAGCATCTGGCCACTGAGATTTCATCCACACAAGACGTTTTGAGCTGCACAAAACTTTTTGAGTGGATGAACTTTCCGCCGCGTACGATGTACATCCCTGACACATATGGGCAATAAATGTTCTATGTCAGTTGCCATCTGTTAAACGTCCGCTGTATCCTCTCGGCATCCTCCTGACATCCTCGCAACTCACATCCATTGCAGCTGAAAACGGAAAGAGGGAGGAAGCGAAAGGTACACGGAACGTCCACACAGCGTTAGTAGCACGGAAATAGAAAGGATATAAGCGGATGCATCTCGTATATAAAACATTAAACGGACAAAATGTTTGTATATGGGATGTATCTCGGATATTTAGGATGTCTGGAGTATGCCTAGAGTATGTGGAAGGACACCTAGCAGACAACTGATATTTCCTATAAAAAGGGGGAGGAAATCACCTGAATCTCACTATCAGTCCAGCAGCCGTGGTGTACAGACCTCTTCACCCTTGGTCTTGATCTTCCACATCATCCATTGATCTCCACCATAGATCATAACACAGTCTTTATGGTAGCTGCGATCATTCAAGACCAGAACCAAGCCCTGTTCAGACTGTTTCAACTTTTCTACGCAAGGAGAAGGAGACGTTCAAGAGCTGTGTGGGTCCAATGATGGATCGGGAGAAGAATGGAGTTTGGACTGTATGACAAGCTGATGGTGGAGCTGAAGAATGAAGACCCTTGTGCATTCCAGCACTTCATGCAGATGCCACCAGCCATGTTTGACGAAATTTTAGAGCGTCTGAGACCCAGGTTGACCAAGCCAAGCACCAACTTCCATCCCAACCTGGACCCTGGACTGAAGGTGGCACTGACTCTGCACCACCTGGCCTCTGGAACCACACACAGAAACATGCAGTATGCCTGGAGGGTGCCACACAACAGCATCAGCAAAGTGGTCAGAGAAGTGGTGCAGGCCATCATCAAAGAATACGTGGAGGAGCTCCTCCAGTGTCCCACCACTGAAGAAGGCTGGAGGAAACTTGCAGAACAGTGGTATCAAAGGTGGATCTTTCCCCACACTGTTGGAGCCATAGATGGGAAGCACATGGCCTGCAAAACTCCAGCCAACTCAGGGTCCTCTTATTACAACTACAAGGGTTTCTTCAGTATCATCCTCTTTGCCATGGTTGATGCTGACTACAGGTTCATGTACATCGATGCTTCAGACAATGGGTCAGCTTCAGATAGCCAGGTATACAACAACAGTGACCTCAAGGATGGGCTGGAATGCAACCTCATCATGGGTTTTCCAGATCCAGACCCCCTACCCAATGACACACAAGATGTGCCCTACTTCATTGTGGGGGATGACGCCTTCTCCCTCACAACCTACCTCATGAAGCCCTACACTTCAAGATACCTCACCCGTGAAGAGAGGATCTTCAACTACAGGCTGTCCAGGGCAAGACGGGTGGTGGAGAACGCCTTTGGCATTCTGGCCAACAGGTTCCAGGTACTTCTCACCATCATGCAGCATCACCCACAGACTGTGAGGAGCATCATGGAAGCTTGCTGCATCCTGAACAATCTCATGCGCACCCGCTACCCAGTATTGCAGAACAGGCTCGTGGACCACCAACAAGGCAATGGGGACATGGAGCCTGGTGAATGGAGGCAAGGACAAAACCTGATAGACACTGTGGATGTGCAAGGCCCCAACAGAGCTTCACGTGAAGGGAAGAAGCAGCTCAACCTCCTGAAACACTGGTGCAACTCCCCAGCTGGAGCAGTGGAGTGGCAAGACAGGATGATAGATGGTTAATGGATGCTTCCTTGAGCCTGTCTCATAACACTGATGAGATTGTGCCATGTATGTTGAGTGGCCCTACAATGAATTGGGCATTAATAAAGAGCTTTGTTTGTTTTGAAATGTGTTGATCAATGAATAAATTGTTATTGATAAAAAAGGGCCATATGTGTGGCATCTGGGAAGGTGGATCATACAGTCCCACTATGCTTGCATTGGAAGTTTATCTATCCCACAGCTATCCTTACCTATCCCACAACTATCCTTACCCATCCCACAAGCATGCAAAGGACTAACCATTTTTTCAAAGTTTTCACCAACACTTTATTAAGTAAATAAAATGAACCAAGTGTGTGAAGCAAAGATAACTTTTATTAATAACTGTCCTAAGTAAACTGTATGACTTTATTAAAAAAGCAAAATGAACCAAGTAAAGTGTCTTAAGCAAAGATAAAGTGAACAGGTAACAACTCAGTCTCTGGCACTATTCTCAGTCACTCTGAGGCTTGTCCATGGTCTCAGCTGTTAAGCGGCCAGGGACTGTGGAGGTGGCTGTGGCTGGAGTGCTGGTCTGAGGCGCCATTGGGGTGTTTGGCCCCGAGAGTACAGGGGATGGTGTGTTCAGGAAGCTCTCAGAGAGTTGACTCAGTCCCGTGAGGTTGAGAGGCACTTCATCAAGGACCTGGGATGTCAGGCCCAAGACTGATGACAGATTGTCCATTGAGGGGCTTGGCTTTGGGGTGGAGGAAGGAGGAGTGTCGTGGGGCTTTCTGGTCTGCAGCTGGGTGAGGTGAGGTGTCTGTGGCGTGCGATGAACCTGGGCCTGGACTGGGAAGGGCTGCCTCTGCTGTGGGAAGTTCTGGTACTCGTAGCCTTGGTAGGTGAGGGGCTGTTGAAAGCCATGGAAGGGCTGTGACATCGCCTGGGGTGGAGTAGCAGATCTGGACTTGGTCAGAGCAGGTTCAGCTGGGCCTGGAGGGTTGTGCAGAAGTGCTGTTATCTTCTGCTTCATCACCTGGTACTGGGCCTCGGGCAGGTCCATGAGGGTCTGGCTCACATACGTGATGAAGGGCTTCTGGTTCGAGGATGGTATGTCACTGTGGACCAGCTGAGAGAGAAGATCTGTGCTGGTTTTGATTGTGTCCCTGATCTCCAACAGGACAGTGTTGCTCTGGCCCTCCAGTCTGCCTCTCTGCCTGCTTTCTGTGGTGGTGGAGCTGGGTGTGGGTGTGGGTTGTCTCTGGTGGCTGCCGCTTCTTCCTCCATTTGTGACAGGGGATCCTCCATGTCCTCTGGGGAGTGCAGCTGTCAGGGTGGTCTCTGCCGTGGGGCCCTCCGAAGACACCTGCCTGGACAGGGTAGCTGGCTCCTGGCTGGAAGAGGACTGGCTGTCTGTGGGCTGTCTGAGGGAGAGGGTTGACAGAGGGGCTGCTCCTCTGTGGCGGACCTCACCCTCCAGGAAGCTGCACTTGGTCATGATGTACATCTCCCGGTCAGTGAGCTTGACAGCGGCCTGGCCAGATTTCTTGAGGTGCAGCTTGCCATACCAGGTGTGCATGTGCTTCCATCATCCCAGGAGTAGTTCTGAAGTGTAGCCCAGGCTCTCTGCCTTGTCTGTCCAAGCTGCCTGCTTCCTCTTGGTGTCGCAATAGAATCTGTGGCCCTTTCTCCACAAGTACTCGTTCTCTCTCAGACATTCCAGCACCTCCTCCTCATGGTCCTCAGAAAGGGTGTACCGTTTCCTCTCTCCCTTCTCCTTCCCTTGCCACTTCCTCCCTCTGGCAGGGGCTTCAGCAGCAGGGCCCTCAGGGCCTTCAGCAGCAGTGCTTTGAGGGCCTTGGGGCTGGTCCACCACAGCAGCAGCAGCAGCAGCAGTACCAGCAGGAGAAGCACCAGCAGCACCAGCAGCAGGAGAAGCACCAGCAACACCAGCAGCAGCAGCACCAACAGCACCAGCAGCTTCAGAGTCAGTGCCAGGGGGTGCGATGGTGGTTCTGTCCTTGCCAGGGCCGACAGGAGTAGGCACAGGCTTTCTCTTCTTCCCTGACTGACGAACCATGGTGTTATTCGAAGCTGTCTGTGGCAGCATGTCTTTCCTCTGAATGCTGACTGTTTGCGAGCTGCATCCTTTTATATCCGCGGAGCTGACGCAATTCATACTCCCCGCATGTGTAGGGAACGCTTTGCATCCGCTATGCATCCACTATGCATCCTATAGGCGTCCGTGATGCATCCGCGTCATCCGCAACGCATCCGCTCCTTCCGCTATGTTTCTGCTTCGCAATTCTCCCCCGGAAGCCCTTCGGATGTATCATCCGCTTCCATCCGCTTCCATCTGCTAGGCTTCCTACGAACATTTGCTTAACATCCTTGCTATGTACTACCCCTATCCCTTCCTTTCCATTCTTTTCCATTTTGTTTATGCAAATTTGGGGCACATTTTGGAGCGGATAACAACGGATGGAGCCATCCCTGAAATTTTGCTCGCCCGCTGTGTCTTTTTTGCATACGTTTTGCATCCGTCGGCCAGTGAGACCTAGCCTTTAAATACCTTTCAAATGTTAGTTCTTCACCAAGAGGTCCTTTTCTATATTGAGAGCTTTAAAAATTAATTTGATACTAACATATTTTAACTGTATTGAAACTTCTAGAATTATATTGCTCAAGGTTTTGCTTTTGCTACAAATTATTTTACCCAAAATAGGAATCCACACGGAAGCAAAAGTTTATTTATTATTAGAAACCACTCAGCTTCCTCAGAGAGGGTCTCTGAGCAGTGTACAAATAAAATGTTAGAAACAGAAACAATATAGTAATTTAACATAGCGACAAGATTAGTTAAAATTCAATATTAAATGTTAATTAAAAGATAGGGTTCTTCAAGACATTAACCATCCATAGAGTATATGCTCTTTTGTGACCCTCAAGTGAGATGCAGAACCAGGTCTTTAGGTATTTTCAGAAGGCCAGAAGTATGGAGACCCACCTTGCCTTTGGAGGGAGAATATTCCAAGGATAGGGGAGGAGGGTGTCTTCCTGGACTCCACCAATTAGAATTCTTTAAATGACAGGGTATGTGCCAGAGTAATGATGATTTGATAGCTGACCAGATGTGGTCATGTAATACCGTAACACTGTAATGATGATGCAATGGTAGCAATGAGTCAGCATGGTTATTTGACTGCTACCGCTTTAAGAGGCTGTAATATAAGAGAGTCCCTGTGAGGGTGTATCTCTCTCTCCATGTGTGCTTCCATGTGTAGTTGATTACCGATTGATGTTTGTTCAAGGCGTATATCAAAGTACTTGTATGCATAAATGGTTTTGCAGGGATAAAAATCACTATATGTAAATACAAACCTGTGTGCTGTATTTGCTCCTGGGTTGTCTCACCCAGTCACACTATGCAAACTCTGACAGTATGCAACACACCTTTCCTGTCAGACTGGGAGGGTATGGACTGATATGATGAAGCAAATACAATTCTATAGGTAACTTGGGTTGTAGGTAAAAGTGGCTTGAAGTTGGGTTAAAAGTGAAGGAATGAACTCATAGAACTTTGAAGAGAAAAGGTATGTGCTTTTGATTATCTTGAAATACTTTATTTCAAGGCTGTAATAACCAAAAAACATTTTTAACTAGGAAAACCCTACATGGTCTAGGCCAGGAGGTAGTATACTTATGGCTTTCCAAATCTCAATAGATGATTGTCAATCTTTCCATCCTGGACATGGTAGGAAATCTCAGATTGTCACACACTAAGGCCCTCTTGGCAGGAGACTTAAAGAAATAATTCACTTGATTAAAATCTGTATTGCAAGCAAAATACTTTAGTTATAAAAGGTAAATTTTATGCCTTCTGGGGTTTAAATTGGTGGATTCTTCTGAATTAATCAGTACATAGCACAGCATATAATGATGCTATTGATGGAAAGTTGGCCATTTCTGTCCTGAGAAACATTGTGACCTGCTTCAGCCCTTACAAGAGATCCAGTTTACATGGCCAACAAATAGTTGTGATGAAACCACTTGCCTATCAGATGTGCCTTTACACTGCTTCATCCCTGCTTCGCTTTGATGGTAGTCTGCCACAAAGTATAAGGAGAGGGGATAGAAGGATTCAGAGAGGAGGGAATGACAGGAACCAGAAGTGTCCAGTGATAGTTCATCCAATTAAAGGCTGAGAAAAGACACAATGAATGAATCCTCATGTTGGAACAAATTTCACTTGACCAATGGAAAGACAGAGATGGTGAGTTTCCCTTCATAGAAGGAAATGGATTCAGATGCTTCAACAGATTCACCTTGAATCTAAACAGCTATCTATGTGAGAAGTTAAATCTTAGGTTCCTGGGTTCTATGCATCAGGTTGAATTTGATAGGCTAAATGGTACTTTCCAGTTCTAAGATTTTATGTTTTTTATGGTATGAATTATGATCCTTTAATAAGTTTGTTTTTGTTCAAGGAATAGGAGCAACCAGAAAGGCTAGAAAACGATAGAAATGGATACAGCCTTCTCTGATGTTCACAATAAAATACTCTACACAGTAAAAATATACTCATTAACTTTTAAAGCACTCTGAGGATAAGGTGATTAAACAGGTGTGTTTTTTTTTCACAAGGGTGAGAAGACTTCTGAGAAATTAGGAGAGAGATTTCATTATAGTATTAATTACCCAAAATCCAATACCATGCCAAAGGGCAATAAATTAGATTAGAGGTACAAAGCATTTGTTTTATTGGCACACAAGAAAGTGCTCCAAAGCTAGATTATCTTCTTTGATTCCTGTCTGATTTTTCCAAAGAGAGCTACTTCATCCTGACTAATTGTATATCTGGTCAATTATGTTACCCAAGTTGTTCTGAGGAGATATATGAATGGATTACTCACAGATAGTTGGATTATATTAGAGCTCATTTTATAGAGGAACTAAGATTTTTGCAATGATTTCTTTAAATTTATTTATTCCCATGGACCTTTCAAAGAATGCCAGGTGACAGAGCAATCTTACTCAGATTTATAAAGAGGCACTTTATAAATTTATATATGTGAGGAAAATAATTCAGTTTATAATTCAGTATAAAATAATATAAATTATTTTATATATTTATAAAAGAATTTATATTATTTTATACTGAATTATAAATTGAATTATTTTCCTCACATATGTAAAGCCACAAATTATACATGGTAGCAGAGGATATCTGTGCATTATTTAATTTTGACCAAAGTTTCCATCATCAAAGGGGATGTCCAGAATCCAGTGCCCCTAACTAAATAAATGAATTTCACATGCTGAATTCTTAGGGTACATCCTAGGAGCAGAGAGAAGTTGAGGTGGGTTAACCATAAAGAAGCCTTCCGAGGATTCCAGCTGCATATCACAGCTGAGTCAAGTCATTGGTTGGCATCATTTCACTGCCTTTCTTGAAGTTTAACGATCTTATAGGCTAATCTTTTGAACTGCAGTCCTGGAATTTCTGTTAGTTTGCATAATAATAATTTTCCTCCTTTTCCTCAGTCTAATTTTAAAAATAGTTTTCAACTTGAAATGGTTTCATGCTGCTATATCTTCCCAACTTTTCAAAATAATGACATAAAAATTAACAAAGTCTCTAACAAACTGGAAACTTTTCCCAGAGCAGTGAGGATGAATAATTTTAATAAACCAAGTTTGCCTATATAAGCCGACAAAGACTTTAGAAATAATAAGACATAAATAATTACAGTTCTGAATACTGTGTATTTGATGGATCAAGAAGTCACAATAATACAGAGAAAACCAGAAGAGTTTCTATTACATAATTACTGCTGTCATTATAGGTTGTTGTTATATATCCTCTTCCTTCATTACATCTGATTCTTAGTAGACTAATTATCTGCCTCTATTTCCAGGGGGAACACCACAAAGAAACAATGTCTCTCTATCCTGCATTAGTTTTCAAATTTCATGGAATACTTTATTATGCCTTAAAATATACTGAAGAGTGTTGTGCTATTTACAAGTCATGGTAAAGTATACTGTTCTTTCTCTTTTATAGGCACTTGGGTGAAGAGGGATATGACATCGAAGCTCACTAGTAGGTCGCTGGGTTGTAAGTTTTGTTTCTTTATGATCTCGATGAACTGGAATGAGTTCCTTACATGTGAGTTGATGGATTCTGCATAGGGCTGTAGTTGTTTGGCGAGAAAATTGGCTAAGTTTTGTAGAGGTGAGCCTATGGAGCTGACTATTGGTCGTAGTGGGGTTCCTTCTTTGTGTATCTTGGGGAGACCATACAGCTTAGGGCATCTGGATGATTTTTCTCTGGGTATGATTCTTTGCTGGATTTCTTCGCTGATGGGGGAGGCTTTTATTTTGGATCTGGTGGTTTTTTCTAGTGGTGGGGACAGTGTTTCGGGGTTTGTATGTGGGGTCTTGGAGTAGGTTGGTTAACTTGGTTTGGTAGTCAGATGTATTTGTAACCACTGTTGCATTGCCCTTGTCTGCTGGTAGGATTATTATGCTGGTGTCTTCTTTCAGGTTAAGTAGTGCAGTTTGTTCTTCTTTGGATAAGTTGCTTTTGGGTGGTTTGCTCGTGCAGAGGATGTTGGTGATTTCGAGTCTGATTCTGTTAGCATCATCAGGGTTGGTTTTGGTGAGGCTGGTTTCAACTCCGCATATGATGGTTTCTGTGGGGATGTGTTTGGGAGCAACAGCAAAGTTGAATCCTTTCGAAAGGACATTGGTTTCAGCTTCAGTGAGGATCTTGTCTGAGATGTTGTGCACTGTTTGTTTCATGTGTGGCTGTGAGGGGAGAGGAGTTTGTTTTTGATGTTGTTGTAGTTTTCTGAGTTTCTTGGAATGTGTGTCTGTCTTGAAGGTGGTCTGGCTCAGATACGTAGATGACACCTTCATAATCTGGCCACATGAGAAAGAAAAACTGCACAACTTCCTCACACACCTCAACAGCCTACACTCCAAAATACAATTCACCATGGAAACAGAAGCCAACAATCAACTTCCCTTCCTAGATGTCTTAGTATACAAAAAATCCAATGGCTCCCTAGGACACACCATCTACCAGAAGAAAACACATACAAACCGCTATCTACCTGCACTCTCACACCACCACCCAGCACAGATGAATTCCATAGCCAAGACATTCATCTCCAGAACAAAATGCTTAGCCGATGAACAACACTTAAAAACCGAACTACACACTCTCACTGATGTACTTACAGCCAATGGATTCCCAAAAAAGAAAATCACCCACCTAATCCAAAAAGAAACCCCAACCAAAAGCCAAGACAGAGAACAAGAGAATGGCAAAGCCCTCCTCCCATATATAAAAGGCACTACAGACAAAATCAGCAAGATCCTCCAAAAACACAACATTAAAACAGCATTCTGCACAAACAGAAAAATATCCACCATCCTGAGAAACCCTAAGGACAAAATCGAGTTAGAAAACCAAGGAATATACGAAATCCCTTGCACTGCCTGCCCCACCACATACATAGGACAAACTAACAGAAGAATTAGTGCACGCATTGAAGAACACAAAAACTCAATCAAAAAAGAAGAACTGACCTCTTCCCTGGTCCAACACCTCAAAGGCACAGGACATGAAATTGACTTTAAAAATACCAGAACTATCGCCAAAACCGAACACTTCAACAACAGAATAATCAGAGAAGCCATAGAGATAGAGAAACGCCCACACAGCATGAATAGACGAGATGATACCTCCCGCCTACCAACCATTTAGAAACCTGCCCTCATTAATAAATGAGTAACTAACATGAAGAATGACACCAGACCCACACCCGCAAGTGCCACACAAGATGCTACCACCACACTTCCACACAGAAAAAAGACTCACACCCACACAGAAGAGGAGACACGACCACGAACCAGAAACCATACTGCAGCTGCACCACTACCCGCTTCAGACCCCTCTGACCCATACAAGAAGCAAACTGACACCTACCATGAAGATGTGGCACGACCACGAACACGAAGCCAAACAACAAGATCACAGCTCACCAGCTCAAATCCCCCAGTTACTAAGACTAACCTGAGCACAACCAAGCCCCCACCTAAGCAGAACATACCCCCAGCCAATCAGAACACAGCCAACCCCCCTACCAATCAGAACACAGCCAAACCCCCACCCAATCAAGTCACACCCCCACTAGCAGTTAAAAGGAAGAAGCAGCTGCAAGCTCACATTACTCTGAGAAGCACAGAGCTGAAGAAACAAGCCTGAAGATGATGAATGAGACTTCATCGAAACGTTGCCTAGATACTTCCAATTCTACGCGAGAGAAAACCCGAATAACCAAAGATCCACATACAAATACCCGCGAAAACCTCAGAAAACAAATATATATATATATATACACAGACACCTCATGGAACTAACAAAACACTGCCTAACCAACACATATTTCATATACAAAGGACAAAGATACAAGCAAATTGAAGGAGCCCCTATGGGATCACCACTGTCACCTGTCATTGCAAACCTGTTCATGGAAGAATTCGAATCCAGAGCCCTGGCTAATGCCACCCACAAACCCAAACTATGGCTAAGATACATCGATGACACATTTGTGATTTGGCCCCATGGAAAAGAAAACCTAAACAATTTCCTAACACACCTAAACAGCACACACCCCAAAATCAAGTTCACCATGGAAACGGAAATAAACAAACAACTACCATTCCTAGATGTACTAATCTACAAAAGAACAGATGGCACACTGGGACACACCGTATACCAGAAGAAAACACACACCAACCGCTACCTCAACGCCCAATCCCACCACCACCCAGCACAGATAAATTCCGTGGCTAAAACACTAATTGCCAGAACCAAACGCCTGGCAGACAAGACACATATAAAGACTGAACTATGCACCCTGACTAAAGTATTGACAGCCAACGGCTTCCACAAAAACAAAATCACCAGCTTGATCCACAAAAACACACCAAGACATCACAGAGACCTAGAAGATCAACAGACCTATGGAACAGCTGTCCTGCCCTACATAAGAGGTACTACAGATAAAATCAGTAAGATACTACACAGGCATCACATCAAGACTGCCTTCAAAACAGACAAAAAATAGCAGCCATCCTTAAAAACCACAAAGACAAAATTGACCTGGAAAACCAAGGCATATACGAAGTTCCCTGTGCATCATGCCCGGCCACATACATTGGACAGACCAAGAGAAGAATAAGTACCCGCCTGGATGAACACAAAAATGCAGTAAAAAAGCTGGAACACACCTCCTCACTAGTCCAACACATGAAAGCCACAGGTCACAACATCAACTTCAATGGCATCAAAACCCAAGCCACTATAGAAAACCCCAGCCACAGAATCATCAGAGAAGCCACAGAGATTGAAAAAAGACCTGAAAGCATGAATAGAAGAGATGATTCCACCAGACTGTCAATCATTTGGAAGCCTGCACTCTCAAATAGAAAGATCTCCACACCACAAGCCAGGCAAACACCTGGGCACAAACAGACTCCCTCTGATACCTCCAGCTCAAACACCCCCTCACCAGGCACCCAGATGAAACCTGGCTTCCTAATAGATAACAGCCGTCCTTTCACACGAAGCCAAGCTGCACTAAAAGCCTCCAGTGCAGGAGCAGAGTGTTGCCAGCCAATCAAAGCCACAAAACAGACAGAAGAAACCAGAAACACCAATCAAACAAACTTCAAGTCCAATAAACACAGACCAACACTCCCAACCAATCAGGATGTCGAATAAACCATCCTGGCACAGCAGTAGGCTAGCCTCAAATTTAAAACTAATGGCTGTG
>BLBF01000006.1:29036862-29057276 GCA_015471245.1 Laticauda colubrina
GAGATTCTGCTGAAACGTTGTTACAACTTTAACAACACTACAATGACGTGGGATAATACCCGAGGGAAGCTAAACAGCACACATGTAAGTGCCCGCAAAAGCTTAAAAAAACATACATACATACATACATACATACATACATACATACATACATATATATATATATATATATATATACACATATTCTTAAGTTTTCGTGCGTACTTACATTACAGTTCCCCTCGCACATATCTAGGGGGTGGTGTTCATCTCCATTTCAAAGCTGAAGACCCAGCGCTGTCTGAAAACATCTCCATGGTCATGTGGCCAGCATGACTAAACGCTGAATGCACATGGAACACTGTTACCTTTCCAATTCCCACTTTACCTGATTTTATTTTTGTTTATTTTTTAAATGAGAAACTGGTATGTCAAAACATCTGGCCCCAGCATTAAATTTATTTCCTTCAATATAAGTCTCAGATATAAGTCCCAGAAACATTCTTAGAAAATAAAGCCCTACATAATAAAGAAATTTGCTTGCAGTGGGGAGAGGACATCCTGGGGCCAGAGGTGGCTAGGACCACAAGCATCCATAAGTTTAAGGCAAGAGGAAACTAACAATGAAATAAGCATTGCTCTGTCTCAGTGCAATCTCTGCCCCTTTAATATTCATGATGATCTTGCAATGACATACTTAAGGGTCAAAGCTTCTGTTGTGAAGCTCTTTACTTATCCTGACAAAACTATTGGATTATGTGAACACCTTTGATTGTGGACTACCAGTTTAATAAATGGGTATATTGTCACTGGTCATGCACACCATTGGCAGTTAATTTATGGATGAACCCTCACTTTGTCAATGCAGTTATATTATTTTCTTGAAATTCCAAATGTGTTTACTAGTCACTTTTTTATTCTGGTCTTCCTTAGCCTAATGCTAGGCTGCCTGTGGTTTATGGGAATTGTAATTTAACACAACTGAACAGCACCAGGCTAGGTTAAAGCAAGGGCAAAATAAGTAGGAGTTAGGCAATGTACAGTATCCCAATAACATTAATTACAATATTGTCATATTCCCAGTATTGCAGATGTTTAAATGAGATATGTGGATTTTCCTAAGACCTTCCAGAGAGTTCATCTCAGAAACAGAATTTTGACTAAGAGCTTTCCAATTTACAGTGTTCTTATTTTGCACTATTATTATTATGCATGCAGGAACTGTGATTTAGTAACATCTAAAAAACCACTGATTCCCCAAACCAACTTTAAAGGTTTATGAGATTATGTTTCTTCTCTGGAGTCTGACAGTGACAGTCATCAGCACTCAGTTTTCTAAAAAGCATGAACTTGTTCTTAATTAGCAGACCAGAAAAGTGTTTGATGGTTTTGATCGATAAAAATAGTAGTCAGGTGTCTTTACTTTGAAGTGAGTTGCTATTCATGCTTTCTATAGACAGCACTTTGACAAAATCCTTTGGTTGATCTACTGCCAGTGTGGTCTTCAACATGCTTCTGGTAAGTAAATTATTCAAGTTTCTTTTCCCTGAGCCTTGAAACTGCTGATCTCTTTATTAATCTCCTGTCTGCTACTGACTCAGTTCAAATATTACCCAGGAAGCTATGGTTTCCCACTATGAAAATGAGACATAGTGAGTCTCAAAGGAAAGATCAAAGAAGATTCAAGGAGTTATCATTTGTTTCTACAGGAGAGGCCGCATTAGGAACTGTGTTTTGAATGTAATCTTTTCTTCCACATGATAGTTTGGGGAAAAAATCCCAAAGCCCCATTGTTCTCCTGTTTCGTAAATCAAAAGAGCTATGGCTTGTTTCGAAACAAAAGAAGATATTCTGTCTCTTCTGACATACTGGAAAATTTGGGCAAATATGTGAGCCTGAAATTCTTGAAGATTCTCTCAAGTCATTTTGAATTCTATTCTATTCTATTCTATTCTATTCTATTCTGTTCTATTCTGTTCTATTCTGTTCTATTCTATTCTATTCTATTCTATTCTATTCATATTCCTATTCCTATTCTATTCCTATTCTATCCCTATTCTATCCCTATTCTATTCCTATTCTATTCCTCTATTTTATTCTGCTCTCAGTCCAAAATTAGGTCTGTATAAAGGACTGTGGTAAGTACATACCAGTTTTAATATTTAATCTTAGATGTATATTATGATTCATACTTTATCAAAAAACTAAGTAGAAGTGCTTTATTTTTATGGTCTTTTATTTGTTGATGTTAACAATCAAAAAGGAAATCCTTATAGTTCCATGAAAAGAGTGAAACTACATATTTACACAGTGATACACTGAAAAAGAAAGAACATGCATTTAGCTGACATTATTCAATTGCCAAAGTAGCAGGCCAGCTGTCTTATTCTATACTTGAATTTCACAGCTTTTCTGGTTTGTACCACATTTTAAATGTGAGAACATTTTACTATAGGATATTGAACAACAGGCATGGCATTTGTTGTATCCTATTATATATAGTACAAATTAAATATTTTGAAGATAAATCATTCAAATGTTCTGTGATGTTCTTGTTATCGATTGAACCTTGAGTACTGATACTACATAATAATGGGAAAAAATATCAGATTTTGCATCAAGGAGTCGCAAAATTAGGAGCACGGATTTTTATTTATCTCAGATCTTCAAAATATATCTTTTACTTTATTTGATTTGTTTGGATTAGATGGAACTATAACCAAGAATGAGAAAGAGAGCTGTTAGATAATAAAATTTGTGTGATTTGAGGACTTTCAGATATACAAATCTCAAGACAACCAGCTGTTGAACATGGGCAGGGGTGTGAGATGCTGAAAGATGAAATTCAGCATTTTTAAAAGCCTCCCATAAGGCTAGGTCCCACTGGCTGACGGATACAAAATGTATGCAAAAAGGACACAGCGGACGAGCAAAATTTCGGGGGTGGCTCCATCCGTTGTTATCCACTTTCAAAAGTGCCCCAAATTTGCATAAACAGAACGGACAACAACGGAAAGGAACAGATGGGGGGTAGTACATAGCGAGGATGGTAAGCAGATGTTCATAGGAAGCCTAGTGAATGGAAGCGGATGGAAGCGGATGATACATCCGCAGGGCTTCTGGGGGAGAATAGCAAAGCAGACACGTAGCGGAAGGAGCGGATGCGTAGCGGATGACGCGGATGCATCATGGATGCCAATGGGATGCATAGCAGATGCATAGCGGATGTGTAGCGGATACAAAGTGTTCACTGCGCATGCGGGGAGGATGAATTGCGTCAGCTCCGCGGATATAAAAGGATGCAGCTCGTAAGCAGTCAGCATTCACAGGAAAGACCTGCTGCCAGAGACATCTTGAAAGAACACCATGGTTCGTCAGTCAGGGAAGAAGAGGAAGCCTGTGCCTACTCCTGCCAGCCCTGGCAATTAGGAAAGAACCACCATCCCACCCCCTGGCGCTGACTCTGAAGCTGCTGCTGCTGCTGCTGCTGGTGGTGGTGGTGCTGCTGGTGTTGCTGGTGTTGCTGCTGCTGGTGCTTCTCCTGCTGGTGCTGCTGGTGCTGCTGCTGCTGCTGGTGCTTCTCCTGCTGGTGCTGCTGGTGCTTCTCCTGCTGGTGCTGCTGCTTCTCCTGCTGCTGTGGTGTCAAGCTCACTGACCGGGAGATGTACGTCATGACCAAGTGCAGCTTCCTGGAGGGTGAGGTCTGCCACTGAGGAGCAGCCCCTCTGTCAACCCTCTCCCTCAGACAGCCCACAGACAGCCAGTCCTCTTCCAGCCAGTAGACAGCTACCATGCCCAGGCAGGTGTCTTTGGAGGGCCCCACGGCAGAGACCCCCCCGACAGCTGCACTCCCCATGCCAGAAGATGTGGATGATCCCCTGTCTCAAATGGAGCAAGAAAAGGCTGCAGCCAGAGACCAACCCACACCCATCCCCAGCTCCACCTCCACAGAAAGCAAGCAGAGAGGCAGACTGGAGGGCCAGAGCCACACTGTCCTGCTGGAGGTCAGGGACACGATCAAGACCAGCACAGATCTTCTCTCTCAGCTGGTCCACAGTGATATACCATCCTCGAACCGGAAGCCCTTCATCACGTATGTGAGCCAGACCCTCATGGACCTGCCCGAGGCCCAGTACCAGGTGATGAAGGAGAAAATCACAGCACTGCTGCACCACCCTCCAGGCCCAGCTGAACCTGCTCTGACCCAGTCCAGGACTGCTCCTCCACCCCAGGCGATGTCACAGCCCTTCCACGGCTTTCAACAGCCCCTCACCTACCAAGGCTATGAGTATCAGGACTTCCCACAGCAGAGGCAGCCCTTCCCAGTCAAGGCCCAGGTACATGACATGCCACAGACGCCTCACCTGACCCAGCTGCAGACCAGACAGCCCCACTACACTCCTCCTTCCACCACCCCACAGCCAAGTCCCTCAACAGAAAACCTGTCTTCAGTAGTGTGCTTAAAGACACTTTACTTGGTTCATTATGCTTTTTTAATAAAGTCATACAGTTTATTTAAGACAGTTGTAAATAAAGGTTGTCTTTGCTTCACACACTTGGTTCATTTTATTTATTTATTATTTATTTATTTAATAAAGTGTGGGTGAAAACTTTGAAAAAAGGGTTAAGCCTTGGTATGCTTGTGGGATAGGTAAGGATAGCTGTGGGATGGGTAAGGATAGCTGTGGGATAGGTAAGGATAGCTGTGGGATAGGTAAGGATAGCTGTGGGATAGATAAACCTCTAGTGCAAGCATAGTGGGACTGTATGGTCCACCCTCCCAGCTGCCACACATATGGCCTTTTTTTATCAATAACAATTTATTCATTGAACAACACAAAATAAACAAAGCTCTTTATTAATGCCCTATTCATTGTAGGACCACTCAACAAACATGACACAATCTCATCATTGTTATGAGACAGGCTCAAGGAAGCATCCATTAAGCATCTACCATCCTGTCTTGCCACTCCACTGCTCTAGCTGGGGAGTTGCACCAGTTTTTCAGGAGGTTGCGCTGCTTCTTCCCTTCACGTGAAGCTCTGTTGGGGCCTTGCACATCCACAGTGTCCATCAGGTTTTGTCCTTGCCTCCATTCACCAGGCTCCATGTCCCCATTGCCTGGTTGGCGGTCCACGAGCCTGTTCTGCAAGACTGGGTAGCGGGTGTGCATGAGATTGTGCAGGATGCAGCAAGCTTCCACGATGTTCCTCACGGTCTCTGGGCGATGCTGCATGGTGGTGAGAAGTACCTGGAACCTGTTGGCCAGGATGCCAAAGGTGTTCTCCATCACCCATCTTGCCCTGGACAGCCTGTAGCTGAAGATCCTCTCTTCACGGGTGAGGTATCTGGAACTGTAGGGCTTCATGGGGTAGGTTGTGAGGGAGAAGGCGTCATCACCCATGATGAAGTAGGGCACATCTTGTGTGTCATTGGGTAGGGGGTCTGGATCTGGAAAACCCATGATGAGGTTGCATTCCAGCCCATCCTTGAGGTCACTGTCGTTGTATACCTGGCTATCTGAAGCAGACCCATTGCCTGAAGCATCGATGTACATGAACTTGTAGTCAGCATCAGCCATGGCAAAGAGGATGATGCTGAAGAAGCCCTTGTAGTTGTGATTAGAGGACCCTGAGTTGAATGGAGCTTGGCAGGCCATGTGTTTCCCATCTATGGCTCCAACTGTGTGTGGGAAGTTCCACCTCTGATACCACTGTTCTGCAAGTTTCCTCCAGCCTTGTTCAGTGGAGGGACACTGGAGGAGCTCCTCCAGGTATTCTTCGATGATGGCCTGCATCGCTTCTCTAACCACTTTGCTGATGGTGTTGTGTGGCACCCTCCAGGCATACTGCATGTTTCTGTATCTGGTTCCAGAGGTCAGGTGGTGCAGAGTCAGTGCCACCTTCAGTCCAGGGTACAGGCTGGGATGGAAGTTGGTGCTCGGCTTGGTCAACCTGGGTCTCAGACACTCTACAATTTCATCAAATATGGCTGGTGGCATCTTCATGAAGTGCTGGAATGCACGAGTGTCTTCATTCCCAGCTCCACCATCAGCTTGTCATACAGTCCAAACTCCACTCTTCTCCTGATCAATTGTCAGACCCACACAGCTCTTGGACTTCTCCTTCTCCTTGTGTAGAAAAGGTGAAACAGTCTGAAGAGGGCTTGGTTCTGGTGTTGAATGATTGCAGCTACCATAAGGACTGTGTTCTGATCCATGGTGGAGATCAATGGATGATGTGGAAGAGCAAGACCAAGGGTGAAGAGGTCTGTACACCACGGCTGCTGGACTGATAGTGAGATCCAGGTGATTTCCTCCCTCTTTTTATAGGAAATGTTGGTTTTCTGCTAGGTGTCCTTCCACATACTCTAGGCATACGTCCCGCATACGAACGTTTTGTCCGTTTTAATGTTTTATATACGAGATGCATCCGCTTACACCCTTTCTATTTCCGTGCTACTAATGCAGTGTGGGCCTTCCGTGTACCTTTTGCTTCCTCCCTCTTTCTGCTTTCAGCTGGAGTGGATGTGAGTTGCGAGGATGCCCAGAGGATGCCGAGAGGATACAGCGGACATGTAATGGATGACAACAGATGTAGAACATTTGTTTCCCGTATGTGTCGCGGATGTACATTGTATGCGGCTGAACGTTCATACGCTCAAAAAGTTTTGTGCAGCTCAAAACATTTTGAGCAGATGAAATAGCAGTAGACGGATGTTTGATGGATAGAGCATTTGAAACATGTACGCAGTGAGTACACAACAGATGCATCACGTTTTCCAATGGATGGCAAGCTTTTTTGTCCATTTTTACATCCTCTTTGCATCCGTTGGTGCAGTGGGACATGGGCTATAGGGGAAGTGGGGGGGAGGTAAAAGCACGGTCGGGTTGGGGGGAAAGAGAGGGAGAGAACATAATTTCCATTCTTTCATGAAAATTAAATATTTGTCAAGTCATTTTAGTGTATATTAAGAACACCATATTATACTATTTTTTATAAGGAAAAAGTTATAAATAGCAACTGGCAAGAAAGCAGCAGAAGGGACTGTGTAAATACCATCAGATTTAGCAGGCATTGTTTCTTTTCAGTCATCAGGCCTTCCAGGGAAAAGTGTGGCTGTGTTAATGAGGTGTGATGAGCCCCCTGTTGATAACATAAAGTTATAAAGTGCCTCCTGAAAATGTGAGCCCTTCTGATGTAGACCTATGCACTATATATAATGTATCTAGAATAGGATGGTGTTATTTCAAGTCAATGTATTGCTGTTTTGTGCTTCTGAGGCTTCTCTATGCCATCATTGGAAAAAAAAATTGGCTTATATTTGCTTTCCAAGTACCGGCAGGATTAGGAAAGAGTTAATGTCAATATTTTCAACATGAGAATATGGTGTGCCAGAGAAACTCAGGGGAATGCTAGCTTTTCAATTTTCTCTTTTTACATAAAGAAAGGGTTATTTATTTAGACATGGATCCAGAGGTGGTATCCAGCAGGTTCTGACCAGTTCTGGAGATTTTGAGTAGTTCAGAGAACCAGCAAATACCACTTCTGACTGGAGATTTTATTTACTTTATTGTCATAGCAATAATGAAATCAATGAAAACAATGAAATCAAACATCATCTTCAGTGCACATCATGACCATGACCAAAAAAATAAACACAAACACACATCCTTCACCCTCCACACATTGAACTGAAAACTCCCGATACCACACCAACACTGTACTATACAGCAGAATTTAAAAGAGCTACTGCCCTGGGATAGAAGCTGTTTTTCAGCCTATTTGTCCTTATTTTTATTATGCTGTACCATCTGCTAGATGGTAATAGTTCAAAAAAAGGGTTCCCAGGATGAGATAGATCTTTGATAATATTTTGAACTTTCTTAAGGAAGTGGGAGCTATAAAGCTCTTCCAAAGAGGGGAGAGGGCAACCAATGATCTTCTGGGCAATGACGTTAACCCTCTGGAGTACTTTCCTATCTGCCACTGTGCAATTGGCAAACCATACAGAGATGCAGCATGTTAAAATGCTCTCTATGGTGCAGTGGTAGAAGGTCACCAGCAGTTTTTCATTCAGTTGTTGTTTTCTGAGAAGTCTCAGGTAGTATAAACTCTGCTGGGCCCTTTTGACCAGTGCTGCAATGTGAGCACTCCAGGTCAGGTCCTCTTTTATGGTAACACCCAGAAACTTAAAACTGGCCACTTGCTCCACTCGGTTTCCATTAATAAGCAAGGGCTGGATGTCTGATCTGTTCCTTCTATAAGCTCCTTGGTCTTATTGGCGTTGAGGACCCAGTTATTGTCTCCACACCATGAAAGCAACCGGTCCACCTCATCTTGGTAGGCAGATTCATCCTCCCCCAGAGATAAGTCCCACCACTGTTGTATCATCTGCAAATTTAGCAATAGTATGACTAACGTGAGTGAGAATGCAGTCATGCACATAAAGAATATAGAATAAGGGATTCAACACACAACCCTATGGTGTACCAGTGTTAAGAATAAGGGCTGAAGAGGTACAATTACCTAATCTGACCCTCTGTGAGCTGCCAGACAGGAAATCCATAATCCAAAGGCAGATTGAATTAGAAAGCCCAAGGTCCAGAAGTTTAGACACTAGTCTATGTGGAAGAATTGTGTTAAACACAGAATTAAAATCCACAAAAAGCATCCTTACATAGCCCCCCCCCCTACTGTTCTAGATGAGTCAGCAGTATGAAGAGAGATGGCTATAGCATCCTCTGTTTTGTCTGTATGCAAACTGGTGTTCATCAAATGTATGTGGAAGACCAGAATTAATGTGCCGGCATACCAATTTCTCAAAGCACTTCATGATGATAGGAGTGAATGCCACTGGTCTGTAATCGTTGAGGTTATTGACAGGGAACTTCTTTGGCAGTGGAACAATTGTGGAAGCCTTCAAACAAGATAGAATAGTGGACTAGTATAAAGACCGATTGAAGATCCTGTTAAAGACTCAAACCAACTGATCAGAACAGTCTTTAAGCACTCAGCCAGAGATACCGTCAGGATCGGCAGCCTTTCTAGGGTCCACAGCCTTCAGAATGCTCTTCACCTCCACAATAAGGTGGGGGCTACAATTGGCTGATGGTTGTGTTTTATCTGTCTCTGATGTCTCCTCTTCAAAGTGAGCAAAGAAATGATTCAGTTCCTCTGCCAATGAAGCATCCCCTTCAACAGGCATGACGTTGGTCAGTTGATAGTTTGTAATCTGTTGAATCCCTTGCCACACCTGCCTCATGTTATTGCTATAAAAATTATCCTTAATCTTCCTCTTATAATCAGTCTTGGCCTTCCGAATACCTTTCTTCAGATTAGCTCTGGCAACACTGTATCTTGCCCTATCACCGGAGGTAAAAGCCTTGGTCCTGTCATGCAAGAAGCACTGGACTTTCTTGGTCATCCTGGGTTTCTGATTGGGATAGATCCTAATATGTTTATCCACAGTGATAGTATCTGTGCAGTGTTTGATATATCACAGAACAGTTGTAGTGTGCTTCTCTAGGTCAGGATGGTAAAAGATGTCCCAATTTGTGTTCTCAAAACAATCCTGAAGTTGTTGGGAAACATCTTCTGGCCAAGATTTCACTGTCTTTATTATTGGTAGAGCCTGTCTCCTAAGAGGGATGTACACTGTGCTAAAAGCAGTGACATATGGTCTGATTGTCCCAAATGTGCTAATTGTATAATCTTATAGCCATGTTTGATGTAGGTATATACTTTGTCAAATATGTTTGCTCCTCTAGTAGCACACTTAACATGCTGATAGAATTTAGGGAGCATTGCTTTTAAATCAGCTTGATTAAAGTCCCCCGCTATGATATGCACAGCATTTTTACAGTATCCTTCCCCTTTCATGCCCACCAAACCATGCCCACAGAACCGGTAGTAAAAAAAAATTGAATCCCACCACTGCACAGATCTGAGGAAGGGCTAAGTTTTTATGGCTAGTAAGTAAACTAGCATTAATTGGTTGACCATTTACTGTGCTGAATTATTGTGGGAAAGGCAAATGCTGATTGGCAGGTGATTTGATATGCTTTCTAGACCCAAAAACATATGATTATGCAGGTGTGCTTAACTACATAATCTCCAGACCAAAGTGAAATAGTCAAGGGAGTCTTTGGATACACTTCATTTAGAAAGATTGAGAGAAAATAAAGGATGGATATGTGAGAGACCTATGTATGTTCTTTGTGATGTAAGTATTTTACAGATGAGGTTTGAAATAGAGTCATACATTAATATGTCCTTATACAAAGAGCAGTTCAGAGTTTGTTGCGAAACTGAGAGGAAGAAAACACAGGAAGAATAGACTAATAAAACACCTTTATAAGTGACACATCAATTACTGACAAATTAATTTATACTTCTATCCTCACAATTCTTCTACTTTTGAATTCCCCACAAATTTCCTCAAAAGTGTTTTGAATTGATTCAGCGGTCTTTAGTCTGCTATTATTTATGAGAGAAAATAGCTATTCATTGTTATCATAGCAGAACTTGTTAAGTAGTAAAGCAACCAATATTCTTGTTAAGAATAGGAAATACTAGCAGGAAAGTCCTCAAAGAATAAAACTGAATTTATGTGACACATCAACATTAGAAAGCACTAATATGACTAAATAACTGTCCACATAAAATATATCTTGGAGAAGTATGGTTCTGTTCCTGATAGATATTTGTGAGTGTACAGCCACAGAGTAATGGTCATTCTGGATTAATTAAGATGGCATGCATGGGATTTTCTTCTAGGATAGACACCAAAACTATTTAATATAGAGAGGGAGGCAAGGAGCGGCAAAAGTAATACAAATATAATTATGAATATTGATAAAAGCCAGAGGACAGGATTTCCAATCAATTGAGCAATCAAGGATGAAATTTCTTGTGGTAAGAAGCTGAGTAGTGGTGGTATTTGGGGATTGAATATTTTCACCAGGAAATATAGATAAGGCAGGCTCAAAAAGTTAGGGTCTCCCTAAGAACACCCAGGTGCTCCAAATCCATTGGCGATGTCCATTTTGCTTTCCAAATTCATGGTGACCTAAAGTTAATCCTAAATGGATTTTCTATGGATTTTCCCATGTATTTTACCAGAAAATGTAGATAAGCCAGGGACGAAAAGGCAGCAATCTCCTAAGCATTCCAATGCACTCTGAATCATTTGATGATACCCATTTTGCTGTCTGAATTCATGGTGCCCTCAACCTAATCGTAAGTGTATCTTCCCCCAATGGGACTTTCCCATGCATTTTAGAAGGAAATATAGATAAGGTACACTTGGAAAGTCAGCTCACAATGATTTCGGAGAGCAAAATGGACATTGCCAAAGGATTCAGATTGCATGAGTATGCTTAAGAGCGTGTGGACTTTTTGAGCCTGGCTTATCTAGATTTCCTGGTAAACTTTATGGAAAATCCCACTGGGTGAAAATTCAGTGAGGGTTAGGGTTAAATCACCATAAATTTGGATGCAAAAATGGATATTGCCAACAGAAACACAGTGAATGGATATGCTTAGGAGAGTACTAACTTTTCAAACCTGCCTTATCTATGTTTCCTGATAAAATACATGGGAAAATCCCACTGGGGGAAAATCCACTAAGAGTTAGGGTTAGGTCACAATGCAGTCAGATAGCAAAATTAACATTGCCAATAGATTCAGATCGCATGAGTATGCGTTGGCGTGTGCTGACTTTTCAAATCTGGCTTATCTAAGTTTCCAGGTAAAATATATGAGAAAATCCCATTGGAGGAAAATTCAGGATTAGAATTAGGTCACTATTCAGTCAGATAGGGTTAGGATTACATCACTATGAATTCAATTACAAAAATGGACATCACTAATGAAATAAAATTCGGGACGCATGGGTATGCTAAGAAGAGTGCTAACTTTTCGAGCCAGCCTTATCTCAATTTTCTTGGGAAAATGCAATAAGGGGAGAATCCAAATAAGGTTAGGGATAGGGATAGGGTTACTACAGTTGGATAGCAAAATGGATATCACCAACAGATTCAGAGAGCATGGGTATTTCTAGGAGGGTGCTGACTTTTCAAGTCCGCCTTATCTATAATTTGTGATAAAATACATGCAAAATGCCATTTGGAAGGCAGATCCACCTTTGAGTACAAATAGGTCACAATGAATTCAGAAAGGAATAAGAACATAGCCAATGGATTGGCAGCTCATGAGTATGCTTAGACTTTTTGAGCCTACTTTATTTATGTTTCCAGGTAAAATGCATGGGAAAATCCCACTAGGGAAAAACCACTAAGGGTTAAAGTTAGGTCACCATGTTGTATAGAAAAATGGAAATCCCCAACGGATTCACAGTTCATGGGTATGCTTAGAAGGGCGCTGACTTTTCGAGCCAGCCTTATCTACATTTCCTGTAAAGTCCTGGGAAAATCCAATGAGTCAAAAATCAATTTAGGGTTAAATCACAATGCAGTTGGTAGGGTTTGGGTTAGGTCACCATGAATTTGGAGAGCAAAATTGCCAACGGAATCAGTGTGCATAGATATGCTTAGGAAGACACTGACTTTTTAATCTTGCCTTATCTACGTTTCTTGGTAAAATACATGGAATTATCCCAATGGTGAAAAATCCAATTAAGGTCAGGGTTAAGTCACCATGGAGTCGGATAGAAAAATTGACATTGCTAATTGGTCTTCATAGTTATATTTAGGAAGGCACTGACTTTCTTTTGCCTTGCCTTATCTATGTTTTTGGTAAAATACATGGGAAAACCCTATTGGGGGAAACTTCAGTTAGGGTTTGGGTTAAGCCACCATGCCCTCATATAGCAAAATGGACATCACCAATAGATTTGGAATACATGTGTATACTTTGAACGGTGCTGAATTTTTGAACCTGACTTATCTACATTTACTGGTAAAATACATGGGAAATGTACAGTACTTAATTAATTATTAAAGGCCCAGTCCCACTGGCCGACGGATGCAAAATGTATGCATAAAGGACACAGCGGCCGAGCAAAATTTCGGGGGTGGCTCCATCTGTTGTTATCCGCTCCAAAAAGTGGTGAAAATCTGCATAAACAGAATGGAAAAGAATGGAAAAGAACGGATGTGGGTAGCATGTAGCGGGGATATTAAACGGATGTTCACAGGAAGCCTAGTAGATGAAAGCGGATGGAAGCGGATGGAAGTGGATGACACATCCGAAGGGGTTCCAGGGGAGAATTTCGAAGCGGACGCATAGCGGAAGGGGTGGATGCATATCTGATGAAGAGGATGCATCACGGACACCTATAGGAAACAAAGGGGATGCCGCACGGATGTATATTGGATGTAAAGCGGACACTGTGCATGCGGGGAGTATGAATTGCATCAGTTCCGTGGATATAAAAGAATGCAGCACGCATGCAGTCAGCATACAGGAGAAAGACGTGCTGCCACATACATCTAGCAGGAACACCATGGTTCGTCATTCAGGCAAGAAGAGGAAGCCGTGCCTACTCATTCCAGCCCTGACAAAAAGGCCAAAACCAGCATCCCACCCCCTGGCACTGACTCTGAAGCTGCTGCTTCTGCTGTGGTAGACCAGCCCCAAGGCCCTCAAAGCCCTGCTGCTGAAGGCCCTGCTGCTCAAGCCCCTGAAGGCCCTGCTACTCAAGCCCCTGAAGGCCCTGCTGCTCAAGCCCCTGAAGGCCCTGCTGCTCAAGCCCCTAAAGGCCCTGCTGCTCAAGCCCCTGAAGGCCCTCCTGAAGCTCCTGCCAGAGTGAGGAAGAGAAGCAGAAGGGAGAGAGGAAACAGTATACCATTTCTGAGGAGCATGAGGATGAGATGCTGGAATGGCTGAGGGAGAACAAGTACCTCTGGAGAAAGGGCCACAGACTGTATCAGGACACCAAGAAGAAGCAGGCAGCTTGGAGAGACAAGGCAGAGAGCCTGGGGTACACTGCAGAAGTACTCCTAGGATGGTGAAAGCACATGCACATCTGGTATGGCAAGCTACACCTCAAGAAATCTGGGCAGACCGCTATCAAGCTCACTGACCGGGAGATGTACATCATGGCCAAGTGCAGCTTCCTGGAGGTTGAGATCCGCCACCAAGGACCAGCCCCTCTGAGACCCCTCTCCCTCAGACAGCCCACAGACAACCTGTCCTCTTCCAGCCAGGAGCCAGCTACCCTGTCCAGGCAGGTCTTCAGAGGGCCCCACAGCAGAGACACCCCCCCCCGGCCGCTGCACTCCCCATGCCAGCAGACTTGGAGGATCCCATGGAGGATGATGCCCTGCTGTCACAAATGAAGAAAAAACCAGCAGCCACCAGAGGCTAACCCACTCCAGCTCCAGAGGATGCAGGCAGAGATGCAGACTGGAGGGCCAGGACTACAAGGTGCTGTTGGAGATCAGGGACACAATGAAGACCAGCACAGAACTTCTCTCTCAGCTGGTCTACAGCGACATACCATCCTCGGACCGGAAGCCCTTCATCACCTAAGTGAGCCAGACCCTCAGGGACCTGCCTGAGGCCCAGTACCAGGTGATGAAGCAGAAGATCACAGCACTTCTGCACAACCCCCAAGGCCCAGCTGAACCTGCTCCTACCCAGTCCAGGTCTGGTCCTCCACCCTAGGCGATGTCACAACCCTTCCACGGCTTTCAACAGCCCCTCACCTCCCAAGGCTATGACTACCAGGACTTCCCACAGCAGAAGCAGAGCTTCACAGTCCAGGCCCAGGTTCATTGTACGCCACAGATGCCACTCCTCACCCAGCTGCACACCAGACAGCCCCAGTACACTCCTCCCAACCCTTCCTCCACCTCACAGCCAAACCCGTCAACAGACAATCTGTCATCAGTATTGGGCCTGACATCTCAAGTCCTTGATGAAGGGCCTCTCAACCTCATGGGACTGAGTCAGTTCTCGGAGAGCTCCCTGAACACACCATCCCCTGTTGTACTCTCGGGGCCAAGCACTCCAATGGTGCCTCAGACCAGCACTCATGCTACAGTCACCTCCACAGTCCCTGTCCACTTAACAGCAGAGACCATGGACATGACTCAGAGTCACTGAGAATAGTGTCAGAGACTGAGTTGTACTTGTTAAGTTTTGTTAAGCCTGGGTTCCCCAACCAGGGTTAGGGAGACAAGCTAAACAGAATGTGCAGCGTTAGTCAGATAGGCACACAGATAAATGAGTGAGCTAAGCTTGTATGTTTATTAACATACAGTAAAAATAACAGATACGCTTGTGCTATCAAGAATATAGTTTATTCCATTATAAGTTCATGGCATAGTCAAATAACAGTCCAATAGTCATGTATCAAGTAGTCAGTCCATTCAGGGATATTCAGTTAGCAAAGTCCATGTAGAATATCCTATGTCAGTTCACTTACAAATCAGTACTTTGTTGTCTCTCCCGTTCGAGCAATGCAGTCTTGATTCCAAGCAGTAATCAGGGATCATCAAAGCCAGAGAGAGCAAGCTGTAGACTTGCTACTTTTATAGTGTTTTCATAACCACTCCCTTAATTACTATTCCACAGTTAAAGCTGCAGACACTTTAACATACACAACTATGATTCATAGTTATTATTTCACCTAAACCAGTTAGGGTAAACAATGTTATCCCTAACAAGTTTATCTTTGCTTAAGACACTTTACTTGGTTCATTTTGCTTATTTAATAAAGTCATAAAGTTTATCTAAGAAAGTTAACAAAGGTTATCTTTGCTTAAGACACTTGGTTCATCTTTTTTACTTAATAAAGTGTTGGTGAAAACTTTGAAAAAATGGACCTTTATTATCAATAACAATTTATTCATTGATCAACAGATTTTAAAATAAACAAAGCTCTTTATTAATGCTCTATTCATTGTCGGACCACTCAACATACATGGCACAATCTCATCAGTGTTATGCGACAGCCTCAAGGAAGCATCCATTCATCATGTATCCACTGCTCCAGCTGGGGAGTTGCACCAGTGTTTCAGGAGGTTGCGCTGCTTCTTCCCTTCACGTGAAGCTCTGTTGGGGCCTTGTACATCCATAGTGTCTATCAGGTTACATCTTTGCCTCCATTCACCAGCCTCCATGTCCCCATTCCCTTGTTGACGGTCCACAAGTCTGTTCTGCAACACTGGGTAGCGGGTGCACATGAGATTGTGCAGGATGCAGCAAGCTTCCATGATGCTCCTCACAGTCTGTGGCTCATGCTGCATGTTGGTGAGAAGTATCTGGTACCTGTTGGATAGGATGCCAAAGGCGTTCTCTCCCACCTTTCTTGCCCTGGACAGCCTGTAGTTGAAGATCCTCTCTTCACAGGTGAAGTACCTGGAACTGTAGGGCTTCATGAGGGAGGTTCTGAGGGAGAACGCGTCATCACCAACAAAGTAGGGCACATCTTGTGTGTCATTGGGTAGGGGGTCTGAATCTGGAAAACCCATGATGAGATTGTGTTCCAGCCCATCCTTGAGGACACTTGCGTTGTATACCTGGCTATCTGAAGCTGACCCATTGCCTGAAGCATCGATGTACATGAACTTGTAGTCAGCATCAACCATGGCAAAGAGGATGATACTGAAGAAGCCCTTGTAATTGTGATAAGTGGACCCTGAGTTGGATGGAGCTTGGCAGGCCACATGCTTCCCATCTATGGCTCCAACGGTGTGGGGGAAGTTCCCCTTCTGATACCACTGCTCTGCAACTTTCTTCCAGCCTTCTTCAATGGAGGAGCTCCTCCATGTATTCTTCGATGATGGCCTGCACCACTTCTCTGACCACTTTGCTGATGCTGTTGTGTGGCACCCTCCAGGCATACTGCATGTTTCTGTATGTGGTTCCAGAGGCTATGTGCCACAGTCAGTGCCACCTTCAGTCCAGGGTCCAGGTTGGGATGGAAGTTGGTGCAAGTTCATCAAACATGGCTAGTGGCATCCTCATGAAGTGCTGGAATGCATGAGGGTCTTCATTCCTCAGCTCCACCATCAGCTTGTCATACAGTCCAAACTCCATTCTTCTTCCGATCCATCATTGGACCCACACAGCTCTTGGATGTCTCCTTCTCGTTCTGTATAAAAGTTGAAACAGTCTGAACAGGTTTTGGGTCTGGTGATGAATGATCGCAGCTGTCATATGGACTGTGTCATCATCCATGGTGGAGAACAATTGATGATGTGGAAGACCAAGACCAAGGGTGAGGAGGTCTGTACACCACGGCTGCTGGACTCATACGGAGATACAGATGATTTTCTCCCCCTTTTGATAGGAAATATCTGTTGTCCGCTCAGTTTCCTTCTACATACTCTAGACATACTCCAGACATCCTAAATATATGAGATACATCCCAGATACATCCCAGATAGTCCATTTTTAATCCTTTATATACAAGATGCATACGCTTAAGGCCGTGTCACACTGCCAAACGGATGCAAAACGGACACAACGGAAGAGAAAAATGTTACATCCATTGTATCCGCGCTCAAAAGGGGCGAAAATTAGCATAATTGGAGCAGACAACACGGACGTGGGGAGGATGCAGGGTGGATGCAAAGCGGATGCGGAATGGAAGCACAGCGGATGGCACGTCCACAGGACTTCTGGGGGGCCTCAGCAAAGCGGACGCGGAACAGAAAAAGCGGATGCAGAACGGATGCATAGTGGAAGAAGCGGATGCACAGCGGAAGCACAGCGGATGCACAGCAGAAGACTAGCGGATGCCTGGCATTAATTACGCATGCGGGGGGTATGCATTGCGCAAGGCCCCTGGATATAAAGGGAAGCAGCTCGGAAGCAGGTCACCATTCAGAGGAAAGACCTGCTGCTGGACATTTCAAGTTCCTTGCCTGCATGTCTGCCTGCAAGCCTTGCTGCCAGCCTGCCTTCCAGCCTCCCTTCCAGCCTTGCTGGCAGCCTGCCTTCCAGCCTCCCTGCCAGCCTTGCTGCCAGCCTCCTTGCCAGCCTTGCTGCCAGCCTGCCTTCCAGCCTCCCTGCCAGGCTTCCTGCCAGGCTTCCTGCCAGCCTTGGTGCCAGCCTTCCTGCAAGCCTTGGTGCCTGCCAGCCTTCCTGTAAGCCTTCCTGCCAGCCAGCAACCCCACAACCATGGGGAAGAAGCGAAAGTCTCAGCAACCTGCCGCCATCCCTGGCAAGAGGGACAGGGCCACCCTCCCACCCCATGTCCTGACTCTGCTTCTGCTGGGGCTTCTGCTGCTTGGGCTCGCTCTTCTGTTGGTGGAGCTTCTGCTGTAGCTGTTCCTGGCAGTGGTGCTTCTGCTGCGTACTCTGCTGAAGCTGCTCCTGGTCCTGCTGGTCCTGCTCGTTCTGCTCATGCTCCTGGTCTTGCTGACCCTGCTGCTGGTGCTTACTCTGCTGCTGCTCATCCTGGTCTTGCTGCTGCTGCTGCTGCTGCTTATGATCCTGCTGGTGATTATGCTGCTGCTGCTGCTGCTGCTGGTGATGCTGATTATGATCCTGCTGGTGATGCTGCTGCTGCTGCTGCTGCTTTTGGTGTGGAGGAGCAGCCCATACAACCTCAAAGTCCCTCTGATGAGGGTCCATATGGCCCTGCCAGAGGGAGGAAGAGGCAGACGCATGATAGGGAGAGGAGTCAATACTTCATTGAGGAGGAACACGAGTATGAGGTGCTAGAGTGGCTGAGAGCGAACGACTATCTGTGGCGGAAGGGACATTGGCTGTACAGGGACACCAAGCGGAAGCAGGCTGCTTGGAGAGAGAGGGCGGAGAGTCTGGGCTACACATCGGATGTGCTCCTCGGCTGGTGGAAGCACATGCACACCTGGTACGGGAAGCTGCACCGCAAAAAATCTGGCCAGGCCAGGGTTAAGCTGACGGACAGAGAGAAGTATGTCATGGCCAAGTGCAGCTTCCTGGAGGGTGAGGTCCACCACTGAGGAGCACCAGGAGCCCAAATCTCTACCCTCTCTCTCCGGCAGCCTGCTGGGATCCAGTCCTCTGGTGGCCGAGAGTCAGTCCCTGTCTCCATGCAGGTATCTGTGGAGCGTGCCATGGCGGAGAACCCCCGGGCAGGTGTTGAAAACGTGGTGGAGAGTGAGGAGGACCCCCTGGTGCGGTGGGAGAAAGGAGACATCGAGTCCACCGCTGCCGAAGCCGCATCCACCCACACCTCCGCCACCACAGTAAGGCAGAGAGCCGGACCGCAGGAGGGACAGAGCCACAAGGTCCTGGTGGAGATCAGGGACACCATCCACACCAGCATAGGTCTCCTCTCTCAGCTGGTCCCCATCGAATCCTCCTCCTCCAACGCAAGCCCTTCCTCAATTATGTGAACCAGACCCTCAAGGAGATGCCGGATCCCCAGTACCAGGTGGTGAAGGAGAGGATCACCACGCTGCTTAACAACCCTCCAGACCCAGAGGCACCTGCTCCCACTCAGTCCAGGTCTGTTCCTCCACCCCAGGTGATGTACCTCCCATACCAAGGCTTCCCACACCCCCTCACCTTACAGGGCTACAGCTACTCCGAGGTCCAGCAGCACAGACAGCAGCCCTTACAGATGCAGGCACAGAGTCATCGGGCGACACCGCTGCCACCGGTTCCAATGATGCCACCGATGCCAACCTCGACAGTCCTCACCCCACTGCAGAGCAGGCAGCCCCACTACACTGCTCCTTCCTCCATCCCACAGCCAAGTCCGGCCTCAGTACATCTGTCCTCAGTACTGGGGCTGACACCCCATGGCATGGAGGAAGGACCTCTCAGCATCGCAGGGCTGAGCCAGCTGTCCGACACCTTCCTCAATACACCGTCCCCTGTTGTCCTCTCGGGGCTAGGCACTCCAATAACACCTCAGACCAGCACTGCAGCAGCACCCACCTCCACAGCACCTGCTCCTTAAAATCTTAGCCTGGGCACACACCTCCGAGTGACCAAGAGGAGTACAAGAGACTGGCTGCCTGGATATTTGTGGACTTTATTTGGACACTTGACTTGGGTCATGTTTATTTTACAGTTTGTTGTTCAATAAAGTTTATCTTTGTTTCACACACTTGCTTCATTAATTTTTTTCTATAAAGTCTGGGTGGAAACTTTTAGAAATGGTTTAGCCTTTGCATGTTTGTGGGATGGGTTAAGGTAGCTGTGGGATGGGTTAAGATAGCTGTGGGATGGGTAAAGATAGCTGTGGGATGGGTTAAGATAGCTGTGGGATGGGTTAAGAGAGCTGTGGGATGGGAAGGGATACCTGTGGGATGGGTTAAGATAGCTGTGGGATGGTTTAAGATAGCTGTGAGATGGGTTAAGATAGCTGTGGGATGGGTTAAGATAGCTGTGGGATGAGTTAAGATAGCTGTGGGATGGGTTAAGATAGCTGTGAGATGGGAAGGGATACCTGTGGGATGGGAAGGGATACCTGTGAGATGGGTTAAGATAGCTGTGGGATGGGTTAAGATAGCTGTGGGATGG
>BLBF01000006.1:29067275-29129426 GCA_015471245.1 Laticauda colubrina
CTTGGTGCCAGGCTTCCTGCCAGGCTTCCTGCCAGCCTTGGTGCCAGGCTTCCTGCCAGCCTTGGTGCCAGCCTTGGTGCCTGCCAGCCTCCCTGCCAGCCTCCCTGCCAGCCAGCAACCCCACAACCATGGGGAAGAAGCAAAAGCCTCAGCAACCTGCCACCATCCCTGGCAAGAGGGACAGGGCCACCCTCCCGCCCCCTGTGCCTGACTCTGCTTCTGCTGGGCTTTCTGCTGCTCGGGCTCACTCTTCTGGAGGTTCTGGAGGTTCTCTTGCTGGAGGTTCTGCTGAAGCTGCTCCTGGCGGTGGTGCTTCTGCTGGTGCTGCTGAAGCTGCTCCTGGCGGTGGTGCTTCTGCTGGTGCTTACTCTGCTGAAGCTGCTCCTGGTCCTGCTGGTCCTGCTGGTCCTGCTTGTGCTCCTGGACTTGCTCGTATTGCTCCTACTGCTCGTGCTCCTGGTCTTGCTCGTCCTGCTCATCCTGCTCCTGGTCCTGCTCGTGCTCCTGGTCTTGCTGGCGCTGCTGGTGCTTACTCTGCTGCTGCTGATCCTGCTCCTGCTGGTGCTGCTGGTGCTGGTACTGCTGCTGCTGCTTCTGCTGCTGCTGCTGCTGATGATCCTGCTGCTGCTGCTGCTGCTGCTGCTGATGATGATGATGATTATGATCCTGCTGGTGATGATGATGATGATGATGATGATCCTGCTGGTGCTGGTGCTGCTGGTGGTGTGGAGGAGCAGCCCCTACTACCTGGGAGCCCCTCTGATGAGGGCCCATCTGGTCCTGCCAAAGGGAGGAAGAGGCGTATGCGACAACGGGAGAGAAGGCAATACTCCATTGAGGAGGAACATGAGGATGAGGTGCTGGAGTGGCTGAGAGAGAATGACTATCTGTGGCGGAAGGGACACCGGCTATACAGGGACACCAAGCGGAAGCATGCTGCTTGGAGAGAAAAGGCGGAGAGTATGGGCTACACTTCGGAGGTGCTCCTCAGCTGGTGGAAGCACATGCACACCTGGTACGGGAAGCTGCACCTCAAGAAATCTGGACAGGCCACGGTTAAGCTGACGGACAGAGAGACCTATGTCATGGCCAGGTGCAGCTTCCTGGAGGGTGAGATCTGCCACGGAGGAGCACCAGGAGCCCCTCTCACTACCCTCTCTCTCCGGCAGCCTGCTGAGAGCCAATCCTCTTCCGGCCGAGAGTCAGTCCCTGTCTCCAGGCAGGTTTCTGTGCAGCGTGCCATGGCGGAGAACCCGCGGACAGGTGTTGTAACCGTGGTGGAGCGCTTGGAGGACTCCCTGGTGCGGTGGGAGAAAGGAGACGGCGCGTCCACCACAGCCGTACCCGCATCCACCCCCCCCAGCTCCACCTCCACATAAAGGCAGAGAGCCAGACAGCAGGAGGGGCAGAGCCACACTGTCCTCCTGGAGATCAGGGACACCATCTGCACCAGTATAGATCTCTCTCAGCTGGTCAGCATCGACTCCTCATCCTCCAACTGCAAGCCCTTCCTCACCTATGTCAACCAGACCCTCAGGGACATGGAGGAACCCCAGTACCAGGTGGTGAAGGACCGGATCACCGAGCTGCTTCACAACCCTCCAGATCCAGAGGAACCTGCTCCCACCCAGTCCAGGTCTGCTCCTCCACCCCAGGTGATGTCCCTCCTATTCCTACAGCCCCTCACCTACCCGGGCTACGGCTACCAGGAGGTCCAGTAGCACAGGCAGCAGCCCTTCCCAGTTCAGGCACAGAGTCATCGGGTGACACCGTTGCCACTGGTTCCACTGATGCCACTGATGCCAGCCATGCCACTGATGCCACCGATGACAGCGATGCCACCTACGCCACCGATGCCACCAACGCCAGTCCTCACCCAGCTGCAGACCAGACAGCCCCACTACACTGCTCCTTCCTCCACCCCACAGCCAGGCCCGACCTCAGTACAGCTGTCCTCGGTACTGGGGCTGACACCACATGGCATGGAGGAAGGAGTTCTCAACATCACGGGGCTGAGCCAGCTGTCCGAGAGCTTCCTCAACACACCGTCACCTGTTGTTCTCTCGGGGCCAGGCACCCCAATGGTGCTTCAGACCAGCACTCCAGCACCAGCCACCTCCACAGCACCTGGACCCTTCACCCCTGAGACTGGGCATATCCCCGAGTGACCAAGAGGAGTGCCAGAGACTGGCTGACTGGCTACCTGTGGACTTTATTTGGACACTTGACTTGGGTCATTTTTCTTTTACAGCTTGTTGTTCAATAAAGTCTATCTTTGATTCACAAACTTGCTTCATTTCTTTTTTTTAATAAAGTCTTGGTGGAAACTTTTAGAAATGGTTTAAGCCTTTGCATGCTTGTGGGAGGGGTTAAGATAGCAGTGGGGTGGGCAGGGATACCTGTGGAATGAGCAGGGATACCTTTGGGATGGGTAATAGCTGTGGGATCGATAAACCTCCAGTGCAAGCATCGTGGGACTGTGTGGTCCACCCTCCCAGGTGCCACACCAATGGCCCTTCATTATCAATACTAATGTAATCATTGATCCAAACATGTCAACATAAACACAACTCTTTGTTAAATGCTCTGTTCATTGTAGGCCCACCAAACATACATGGCCCAATCTCATCCGTGTCATGAGACAGGCTGAAGGAAGCATCCATTAATCATCTATCATCCTGTCTTGCCACTCCACTGCTCCAGCTGGGGAGTTGCACCAGTGTCTCAGGAGGTTGCGCTGCATCTTCCCTTCACGTGAGGCTCTATTGGGGTCTTGCACATCCTCAGTGTTTATCACTTTTCTCCCTTGCCTCCATTCCCCAGGCTCCATGTCCCCATTGCCTTGTTGGAGGTCCACGAGCCTGTTCTGCAAGACTGGGTAGCGGGTGCGCATGAGATTGTGCAGGATGCATCAAGCTTCCACGATGTTCCTCATGGTCTCTGGGAGATGCTGCATGGTGGTGAGAAGTACCTGGAACCTGTTGGCCAGGATGCCAAAGGCGTTCTCCACCACCTGCCTTTCCCTGGACAGCCTGTAGTTGAAGATCCTTTTTTCACGGGTGAGGCATCTGGAACTGTAGGGCTTCATGTGGTAGGTTGTGAGGGAGAAGGCGTCATCCCCCACGATGAAGTAGGGCACATCTTGCGTGTCGTTGGGCAGGGGGTCTGATCTGGGAAGCCCACAATGAGGTTGTGTTCCAGCCCCTCCTTGAGGTCACTGGCGTTGTATACCTGGGCATCTGAAGCTGACCTGTTGCCTGAAGCATCGATGTACATGAACTTGTAGTCAGCATCGACCATGGCGAAGAAGACAATGCTGAAGAAGCCCTTGTAGTTTAAATAAGTGGACCCCGACTTGGGTGGTGCTTTGCAGGCCACGTGCTTCCCATCTATGGCTCCAACGGTGTGTGGGAAGTTCCACCTCTGATACCACTGCTCTGCAACTTTCTTCCATCCTTCTTCAGTGGAGGGGCACTGGAAGAGCTCCTCCATGTATTCTTCGATGATGGCCTGCACCACTTCTCTGACCACAATGCTGATGGTGTTGTGTGGCACCCTCCAGCCATACTGCATGCTCCTGTAGGTGGTCCCTGAGGCCAGGTGGCGCAGAGTGAGTGCCACCTTGAGCCCAGGTTCCAGGCTGGGCCAGAGGTTGGTGTTTGCCTTGGTCAACCTGGGTGTCAGCCGCTGCACAACTTCGTCAAACATGGCTGGAGGCATCCTCATGAAGTTCTGGAATGCATGAGTGTCTTCGTTCCTGAGCTCCACCATCAGCTTGTTGTACAGTCCGTACTCTGCTCTTCTCCCGATCTTTCTTCAGACACAGACGCTTCTTGGCCACCTCTTTTTCTTCCCGTAGTAGAGTTCACAGAGCCTGTAGATGGCTTTGCACTGTTGCAGAAAGATGGTGGCTGCCAAAAGGACTTTATTACAATCCACGGTCGACATGACTGGATGCTGTGGAAGAGTAAGAGTCAGATGAAGGCTGCAAAGGTCTGCACAGCTGGGCTGCTGGTCTGAAAGTGAGATCCAGATGAGTTGCTCCCCATTTTTATAGGCAGTATAGGTTTTCCCCTAGGTGTCCCTTTGCATCCTCTAGGCATCCTCTAGACATCCTCTAGACATCCTTAACATCCGAGATAAGTCCCCTCTGCGAACGTTTTTTCTGTTTTAAATTGCTGTTTCATGCTGCATCCGCTAGGCATCCGTTCTGCATCCGTTCTGCGTCCGTTCCGCTTCCTCCCTGCGTCCGAGCGGATGCGAGTTGCGCGGATGTGCAGCGGATGCCTAGCGGATATAGCGGATGTGTAATGGATGCAGAACAGATGCCTAGCGGATGCCTAGGAGATGCAGAACGGACGCATTGGATACATTTTCAGCTCAAAAGTTTTGAGCAGCTCAAAACTTTCTGAGCGGATGAAACATCAATAAATGGATGCTGGAGGGATAGAGAGGAAGCAAAACGGAGGCAGTGAGTACAGAACGGATACATCGCGTTAACCAACAGATGGCAAGCTTTTTTGTCCGTTTTACATACTCTTTCTATCCGTTGGTGCAGTGTGACAGGGGCTTTAATTTGATAGTATTGTAGATTATTTATATGGATGATAGAATTTAATGTGAGTCCACTAAGAGCTAGTATGCAAGCAAAGTACTGAAAGAACAAAAGCATTTTTTCTAGCATTAAAAGAATTTGTGACATGTGATATAGAGCATGAAACAGAAAAAAAAAAAAAAGAGGATTTTGTTCGGTATTGCCTGTCTTAGAATCAAAGGAAAGCTGCAAATAATTTAGAGGACAAGTTTGTGAGCAATTTCAAATATAAGACAATGAAATGATCAGATCAAACCGATAAATTTCAAATAATATAGTTTAGCTGAAAAAGCAGCCTGAAGATTATTGGCACAGTTGCAGTGGCACAAATTAGATTCCCAGTTTTCACGGACAGTTTGTATTTCTCAAATCTTTTTGTCTGAAATTAGTACATAAATGTTCATGTTATTTTTTCAACAGTGAACTTCAGTTCCATTTTATCTGGAGAAAGAGCTTGCTTTTTAGCTGTTTCTGTTATACCACAACTGCTTTCCAAAATCAGATGTACAGTAATATAAGATACTGCATTCTGGGGTCCCACACCACTTGTCCTTCAACCAGTGCTTCCTCCATTCAATCCATTTATTCTTGTTATTATGCAGTTGGATATCTCTTTAGGAAACTTAAACTAGCGGAGTTCATTTACTATAAAAGCCCAGCCTTCTCATTCTCATTCATCATGTAAGAGAATTATGTTTCTGATACATATCAATTCCTTAGTGTATCTTCTTTACTTTTGATGCTGTGCAATAGATTGGTCCACCATTTCTGCCCATTCCTTTTTTTTCTGTAATGCTAAAATTAAAGATTTTCTCTCTCTTCATTGTTAAATAAGAGCCAGCCAGCTGGCTAGCCATTTCCTGTCACCCTTCCTCTTTTAGTTGCCTTTCAATTATTTTTTCTTTTCTCCTGTATCTTTTTCTTGATAAGATGAATAGAGTTGAATACTCCTACTGTAAAACTCCTACTCCTCTATTAACATAATAACAATAGCACTTTATGTTATATACCACTTCACAGTGCTTTACAGCCCTCTCCTAGCAGTTTTACAGCATCAGCATATTGCCTCCAACAATTTGGGTCCTGATTATATCGACCTTGGAAGTGGAATTGTATAGTGGGCTAGGTGGAGCTCTTGTCTCATGCTCAGGAGGCTGTGAGTTTGACCCTAGGTAGAGGCAAATATTTCTCTCTATGGGCAACATGATAATATATCTGCTGAACAAAATTCTGCATTGGAGACAAGAAGGGTATCCAGCCAGTAAACACTCTGCTAGGCTCCATTCAGTTGCCCAGACTCCACACTGCAAGTGATTATGGCATTGTTAAAAGAAGAATGATTTTATTGACCTCAGAAGGATGGAAGGCTGAGTCAACCTTGAGCCGGGTGAAATTTCATCTGCCAAACTGCAGGCAGCTGGTAGTCAGCAAATGTAGCCAGCAGTACAGCATTCTAACCACTGTGCCACCAGTCCTTTGGCTCTTTTCATCTTGGTACTGATTATCCAAAAACATCATTTGACTACCTTTCTTTCTGAATTGTAAGTAAAAATGTCAAGTATGTGGAGAAGAGGGCTATGTAAAATGATGCCACTTTACTTCACAAAGTTCCTGACTCTAGCTCTTGGAGCAATCCATTTGAAGGTGATGACTTGATGCAGAAAAGTCATAAATTTTGCACAAGTCTTTTCCACTGAAATAATTATTACAGCAGGCTGTTTCATATGGGAATATCTTCTGTGCATGTGCATCAAGAAGCAGAAGATCATCAAATGCTCATGAAGCAGTTTATCCCTTTGCTTGAGGCACCTCAGAAACAGAGTCTAAATGTGGGATGCTAGTTTGGTTTGTGGTACTCCATCAAAGGGACACTTCACCAAAGCTTTGATTGAAACAAATAAGGCTTCATGCAGGCCTAATAAAAATGTTTTATAAGCTAACTTACTTGGCAACCATGATGTAAGAAGCACAAGGTTTTTATTTTATTTTATTTTTAAAAAAATAGAAACTGGCTGATGTATAGTCGGAGTCTATTGGGAACTGGGTCTTGCAGTGACAGGCGAACATGTAAAGCTCCATTTGTGCAAGCAGCGCAAATGAAACCTCCCTCCTACCACCACTGCGGCTGCCAGTCCATGGAGCTGGAATGGTTGGAGACTGCTGATGTATAGAAAACAGGATGTAGTGGTTAACAGTTCATGTGATGGACCAATGTAGAGTGCTTATTACACTTAGTAGGCTGGGGTAGTAAGTAACCTCTTATCTTCTATTTGGAAATTGAGATAGTAATGAAACAATTATACTTATTTCACATCTGCATAGAATGATCAGTGATGATAATTAAAGAATCCAGGCCAGAATATTACTAATTTCAAAAGCTCAGTTGAAATATCACTACCTGCAACTTTGTCACTTTTTATTTGGAAAATAACCTTAAGGATCTCTGAAGTAGTGACAGGGGCCAGTCATAAAAAGAGTTTCTAAACCTTAAGCAAACTATACGCTAGGCAACTCTATATAAATCTGATAGCTTAGATTAATCAATAAGATATTTTAATCATAGAATTTGGCAGTATAAGATAGGCTTCTTGATTTCTGATCAAGGCATTTCCCAACATCACACGGTTGAAAAATACTCTAGTCATTATTAAGGAACATTTTATGTCACCTTCACTGATCTCAATGTAGTTTTTAGGTTGATCCCTTGTGAGTAAAGCTGACAAAAACCCCATCCTCTACTGATTATAAGATTGTGTAACTAAATCATAATGCTTCATGTAGCTGAAATGCGGTGGCACCTTAAAAATGCCTGAACAAAAGCAAATCAAGCAAGAATGCTACCTGACCCTTTTAAAATTTAAGTTTATGTTAATGGTTGCACTAGTCATCTTCAAATCATCCTTCCTTGCGAAACAATGTAATATTTTCTATGTACAGTACCTTCATGTTGAAGAAGTTTCTTCAATGAGAAGTGAAACATCTTCAAAGAAAAATGTGAAATTCCAATTGCCTCTTGAAAAAGCACCTTTGGGACTACCTTCATGTTGATGACTGTTATTTTTTCTGTAACTCGAATTGGCTTCTATTGTAGGCTTTTGATATTAGCCAAACATTGCCAGATTGAGGTTTTGGGAATAAACTATCCTAAAACAAAGCTGTTTCATCAAGGTACAACAGTTTTTCTGGAGAGCAAGTAAAAACTTTTAAACATTTAGTTACCTATTTTCAGTATTCTGCTTCCAGGTCATATGAAATTTAAAAGATGTGAAAGACTCCAGTGCAATTATTAAATTTGCTAGGTGCAACAGAAACATCATTCTGTGGCTATTAAAATATTTAGTACTAAGATGCTAATCTTATTATTGTTGAATATCCAGTTTTGTGCTTATTAATATTTTGAAATTCAGTCTAAATTCATCAGAACATTATTTCAAGTCTCCCATTTTATGCTGTGCCCTTCTATAGTCAGAACTTAAATGCCCTTCTTTAGCAGTCCAAATGAGAATCTGCCACTTGAAAGATTGGGTGAGACATATTCTGAGATGAACCACTGACCATTCACTTTAGTTCGTTTCCACTTGAAAAAAAAATCATACCCAGCAATTAGTCTTCCTGCAGCTTCTAAAGTCTCTTGGAATTGATAAAGCTATGCTGCAGTTAATCAGAGAATCCTTGATTTGAATATACAAAATGACAGAGCTAAAATTTCATCATGTTGTCTCAAGGACTTCTTTAATGGCCCTTCTGTGTTCCTAGCTATCCTTATAGGAATACTTCTGCTACATATAGAGGAGCACTTATATTATTCAGGTTTAATACTTTATCTTCTATGTTAATCAAAGGGAAGATACATAACTTTCTTTGAGTGGAAAATTTCTGCATCTTTGCCAATATAACAAAAGATTCAGGAACACATGTCTTGCTTCCTTACGTCCTTTATTGTATGTGATATGCAGGAGTCACATCTTTTTTGTTATTTGTTGTGAGAGTTGGGCTAAAACCCAAATCATCACTTTTTACTTGCTGATATTTCATTTGACATTTCTAGGACTGTAGGGAATTTTAGCTGTCAGAAGACTTTGTTGGGAATGTTAATTCCCCCCCCCCCCAAAAAAAAAAATTGATACAGAGCTTTTGGTGATAAATTAATAAAAGGCCAACAAGATGATGTAAATTATATACTTTCATACATTTTTTTCAATTAGGATTACTGTTTTTCAAGTTAGTTAGTCATGATTTAGAGTGGACAATGACTGATATTCTGACTCATATAAATTTCCTACAGTGTTCTCTGTTGTCTCACTTGGTCTTTTCATAACTACCTGATCTGACAAGTAACAACAAGAATATCTTTCCCTGCCTTGCATGCATCTCTCCTCTTTAAATCACTATGATGGTTTTCAGACTACTGGCCTAACAATTTCATTGTTCCTACCTTCAAAGATTTACCTGATATCTCTGTGTTCATATTGACATTATCCTCCTAGTACATGTTTATCCTTCCAACGCCATCACTTTCATCATTTCCATTAAATCTTTGACATTAAATATTTTCCATGCACAACAATAGCACAGGCAATTTTGAAGCTTGTATTTTATAAGCTGTTTCTGCTCCTGTCTCTGCATGCCCAAACATATTTGTGCATAACACATATATGGGGAGACATGAAACCGATTCTGAAATAGCTATGAAAACGTGGACAAAATACATTTGCTGTAATAATCAGAAAATGGTGCTTCCTGTGCACTCATGCATATTGCAAAGCTCCTGTTTTGGAGGAGTTGCATAGTCAATTCAACTCAATGCTCTCAGCTACTTTGAAGCTGTCATATTTACCTTAAAACTTAAACATTATGAATGCAAGCTCATTGCTTTTCAGATGACACTCCTCACTGAAGTCGGAGGGCTTTTTTTTAATGAATACAAATATATCAGACATTGAAATGTTCAAAACACAGGCGTGAATTCTGAATTTATGGATTGCATATAAGAAATTTAGGGACTACTTTTTCTAATGTTCAATATCTTGTGGCTATCTTCTCAACATGGCATTCTACATTTTATATATTTAACTAATGAATCAATTTTCTGATTGATTCAGAATCAAGAGTTGCAGTGGCGCAGTGGTTAGAATGCAGTACTGCAAGGTACTTCTGCTGTTTGCTGGCTGCCTGCAATTTGGCAGTTCAAATGTAGCCAAGGCTCAAGGCTGACTCAGCCTTCCATCCTTCTGAGGTTGGTAAAATGGGGAACCAGATTGTTGGGGGCAATATGTTAACTCTGTAAACTACTTAGAGAGGGCTGTAGAACACTGTGAAGTGCTATATAACTCTAAGTGCTATTGCTATTTCTATTTTATTGAAGTAGTGCAAGCAATAGCCACTAAATTCAAGAGGGGACTTCTTGGTCTTCTTTTTGCAGTGAGGTTACAATTTTCAACATTATTTCAGTAAATATAAGAGCTAGAAATATAGGGTTTTAAATATATATTCATCATATTTATATGATGTAGAAAACATGAATATTTCCTCATTAATGAAAAAGAAACACAATCCATCCAACTGAAAAATATATTTGAGAACTTTGATGTAGGATATAATAAATTGTTATTTCAGTAACATTTACCCACCAATCATGCTGAACCCCTCATAAGGTGACTGAGTGAATCAAATAATATTTATAATAGGAAAATGCAAAATGAAATTACATAACAAGGAGAAATTACATTAAAACATAAGAGAAATTAAATTAGAAATATTGTCTGAATATTTCAGCAAAGCAACATATTCAGAAATATGAGGTGTTCTTTTTGTGACTTAAGGCTAGATCCCACTGGCCAACGGATGCAAAATGTATGCATAAAGGACACAGCAGACGAGCAAAATTTCGGAGGTGGCTCCATCCATTGTCATCCACTTCAAAAAGTGGTGAAAATTTGCATAAACAGAACAGAAAAGTACGGAAAAGAACAGACGTGGGTAGTATGTAGTGGGGATGTTAAACAGATGTTCATAGGAAGCCTAGTGGATGGAAGCGAATTTCGAAGCGGATGCATAGCGGATGAAACGGATGCATCATGTACACCTAAAGGAAAGAAAGGGGATGCCACGTGGATGTATATTGGATGCAAACGCATCCTTTCTATTTCCGTGCTACTAACGATGTATAGACGTTCCATGTACCCTTTCATTCCTCCCTCTTTCCGTTTTCAGCTGAAGCGGATGTGAGTTGTGAGGATGCCCAGAGGATGCAGAGAGGATACAGTGGACGTTTAACGGATGATAAACGGACATAGAACGTTTGTTGCTCATATGTCACAGATTTACATCGTACGCGGCGGAAAGTTCATCCGTTCACAAAGTTTTGTGCAGCTCAAAACTTCTTGCGCAGATGAAATCGCAGCGGACAGATGCTCGACAGATAGAGCGCATGAAACATGTATGCAATGAGTACACAATGGACGCATAGTGTTTTCCAACAGATGACATCCTCTTTGCATCCGTAAGTGCAGTGGGACAGGGCCTTTAGGTTTTGCAGAGACCCAGTGGGAGAAGACATGACAAGAATATACTTTCAGAAAAACATGATCAACAGTACAGAGGGAGAAAAAAACCACCTTAGGGCAAAAGACATTAAGAAGCTAATGCAAAAAAGATTTGAGAAGTTTTACATTGATAGTCTAATATTGTCCATTAGAATATTGAGAATCATTTAATCATTAATCTAATTGATGATGTACATGAGAACCAAAGAGAGTTTACTGAAAGTATCATTGAAAGCCATAAACATGTTGATGAGAGAAAAATGGAAAGGCTGATCACTGAACATTAGTTATAAGAACTAATTAGTTCTTAGCTAAATGGCTAACATCTTCAGTGACATAGAATGGGTTGGGCTTAATACTGAAATGCTTTTTAAAACTTTGGGCAGGTTACATGAAAGATCTATTTTGCTCCCTAAATCTCCCATAAAATAGCTCTGTTAAGGGGATTTGTCAAGACTTATATACCTGTTTTGCTTCTTTAATATCCCAAAATAAAATGGCTTCAAGAATATTACATACTCTGGAGAGGTTTTAGCTATAAATAGGGTGCAGGGAGTGACATTCAGCCTGGTATGTGTGTGTGTGTGTGTGTGTGTTAGATTTGTGTCTTACTGAGCTATATGGTTTCCATTGGTAAACAGGAAGAAAGGCATGGAGGAAATTCAAAAGAATACATTCTCCTGTTATACACTTAAGAAGATTATGTTCTTCCCTCCATCTCTAGTAATCATTTCTCATATTTTATTGCTGGCAAGATGTTGTGTATTTCTTATAAGATATTATTAATTAATTCCAGTGCTAAGCAGAAGGGCAAAACCAAAGGCAACAATTCTGGGATTTTCACCAGCAATAAAAATTCAGCATCTATTGCTGGTATTCAAGTGAAGTACGTAAAGGACATGAAAAGTATATTAGAAATGCAAACGTAGATCCTGAGGCCTAAGAGATAGCAAGTTAATGTAAAAAGGTAAGGTGGATTAGGAGACAAAATAGATATTTGGCTGAAGGGAGGACATATAAAGAGAGCTGTGAACAGGCAGGAATACTGAACTGAGAAGAAGAAAGGAATTCCTGAACATTTATATCAGACCAGGGAACGTGAGAGGAAAGGGGGTGATGTGAAGGAAAGGATCAGATCATTTTTCTATGGAGTAAAAAGAAACATTAAAAAAGCAGGATCAAAAGAGCAAAGGAAAACATAGACTTTATTTCTACGTTATAAGGATATAAAATTGGGGCACATAATATTGGGAGCTCCCAAAGTTGGATACAAAATGGTGGCTATAAAAATGTGCATGATATTTAGATTAAATAAATGTTTTAAACAAACAAATGAACATCAGATTATAGATGATGTTCAGTTCCTGTTTTTTCTTATGTTTTTTAATACATAATATATATTTATTGTAGAGTCTTATGAAAGAATAGCCACTTTTTTAGTTTTACAATCAAATTATCCATTTTATTTATTTTTAAATATTTTATTAATTTTGGAAAGTTTAAAAACATAAAATAAAACATAAAATAAAATAAATGACAAATTATTTAGGTTTAAAAGATATATGGAAAGAAAAAAATTCAGAAAAAAAACAGTATATTTATTATTTGTTACCACAGAAATCGTGGTCAAGACTGCATATGTTATGGACAAATTTGGAAATTGAACGTAGTATAAAAGAAATAGAAATTGAAAAGAATATATGGGCAGATCATAACTCTATTAAAATAATTTGGAAAGGATTGTAAAAAAAAGATGGATGTTAAATAAGGAGATTTTAAAAGAGAAAGATTGTGTTAAGATGATGGAAAAAGAGTTGGAGTAATTCTTGAAAGAAAAAAAACAACAAACATCATCCCAAAACTTATGTGACACAACTAAAGCATATGTTTGGAGTTCAGATTTCATTTCTATATATGGAACAAAGATTTTTTCCCCACACAACAGGTTTTCTTACCTGGAAAAAATAAATGTCTAAAAATGATCATTTTAAAATAAAAAATAGTGACTTTTTATGTTCAACCCATTCATAAGATTAACACTTTTTAGGTGCTTCTATGTTGTTTCAGTGACTCAAATATAAGCAGCATACAAACCATTCTCTAATTTTGTCTCTTTCTTTCTCGTACACACAGAAAGTAAGCTCAAATATAATCTTCTTTTCCCAGTTGTAGCCTATGGGGAAAACAGTCAACAATAAACCAGAAAGGGTGGGGTTGGGTTGGATTGAACTATGCAGTTGATGGATTTACTCAGTTTGATTAAGATTTCCCCTATTTGGAAAATCTATTCCCAACTCCAAGTTGTTGAATTTATTTTATTCCAGCACTCTATTCAATGCTTACTTGAATGAGAACAATGAAAGGGACTGGCCTTAAATTCTTCTCAAACAATGTTATTTTTCCCTTTTCAAATTCCATAAAATTTGCAGGCTGAAGCAATCATGGTAAATGACAAAATAGCAATGAAATAAAATATAACAACAATGGGGCTATTTATTAACAGATCTTAGTGACAGTAATATACAGTATATCTTATCCATTGTAATAAGATGTCTAACTAGTAAATAAGCCACAATCCACTAAGCAAGCTGTGTGTGGCACAAGGATGAGGGAGGAGTATGCACCTGTTGCAAGGTAAAAAATAGCACGAGTTGCTATTTTTGCTATAATTATTTGCTATAATTATTGCTAAAATAATTTTTAAAAATCTCTTTATGCACAAGTGTACTTTATATGCCAACAACACTCTTGATCCAAGCTGCATTAGAAATGGTTTTTATTTACTTATTTATTTAGATGGCATAGTAAGATTATTTTGTATAGAATTCTGAAAACTCTGTCTAATATTCAACTATTGTCATTCTGTACTCAGGAACTTATCTTGTGGGAAAAGGCTACTCACTAATGAGAACTCTTACTAATAGAATATGCATGAATCAGCGGTTTTTAAAAAAGCCTAGAGCAGGGGTGTCAAACTCACATTGTCACGGTGTCATCACATGATATATTGGAACTTTTTTCTCCTTTGTTAAACTGGGCATGGGTGTGGCCATCATGTGATGTATCCGACCCACAGGCCAGGAGTTTGACAGCCCTGCCTTAGAGAGATCATTGGTAATGTTTCAGATTCTAGAAAACTTTAATTTTGATTACCTTTAACCAAGACGATTAATAGATAACAAATAATAGGTGTTACAGTTAAATAATATCTAAAGAGCTAAGATTTATTACCATTTTTATAAACATGCAGACTTTTTATTTTTACAAAGAATTTCTTAGAGCCTAGGCTACACTTAACACCATCTAAAGAAGTAGTTCTGAAAATGGCATCACTGTGTTGAATTTTCCTCACATTCTCTGCAATAATAGTTATAATATGCAAACTTCCAATATTCTGAATTATATTTCCTATAAGCTTCCGTTATTCTTAGCTATATCAGTTGAAGCTGTGGCAGCTGTTGTTCAGCAATCTTTGAAGGGCCATGAATTTTCTATCCCTGGTTTGGGGCTTCCCACAAAAATATCATCATTTACTTTGCTCCAGTATTTCAGGGAAATTCAAAAAATGAAGACACAACACTTATGTGTGCATTTACTAGATACTTACAAACAGAGAGAAGGCCAATTTATTGTAAAGCCCAGTTTATAGTAATTCATATAATAGATGTAAATGACTTTTACTATCCAAATTCCTTAGAAGAAGGGTGAAGAGAAGGGAATAGTATCCATTCAGTGAATTCATAATAGGTATGATATATTTTATTTTTTATTTTATTTGATTTGTCAATTGCTTACAAGATAATAGGTATAAGTATAAACATAGTTATGAATACATGGATACATATAAGAAAAATAAAAGAAACAATAGGACAGGGGCAGTAGGCACATTGGTGCGCTTATGCACGACCCCTACAGACCTCTTAGGGAAGGAGTGAGATCAATAGTAGACAGTCTAAGGTTAACATTTTTGGAGTTTGGGAGGTAACCACAGAGACAGGTAGAGTATTCCAGACATTGATCACTATTCCAGACATTGATCACTTATTCCAGACATTGACCATTGATATAGATTGAAACTTTAGCCACTGTCCTCGATATAGATTGAAACTTTAGCCACTGTCCTGACCCAGATTTTAATTTCTAAATAATGTTGGTTTAAGTTCTTCCTAGTTTCTTCAAGAAACTGATTTCTACATCTTTTCTAAATGTACTACAATTAAGTCAAACACAAACTGAGAAAGGACAAAAGTAGGATATACTAGCTTAATCAGAAACAAAAGACAATAAACCAAATAAAATTTATTGATGTTAATGAATTTGAGGCAAGGGGGTCAAGTATGCCCATGAACATTGGATACTTAAAGAAAGGGGGATATCAAAGCAAGTTGGTTAGTAATGACCCAGATTTTAATTTCTAAATAATGTTGGTTTAAGTTCTTCCTAGTTTCTTCAAGAAACTGATTTCTACATCTTTTCTAAATGTACTACAATTAAGTCAAACACAAAGAAGCGTACAGGCTGTAAAGGAAGCATATAGTTTTGTCTTGAAACATAAAGTCAGTGCAGTATCAAGTCTAAGTTCTTCATGCTCAACTGCCCCCTCCCATAGAATTCTTCAACATGAATTCTTTATAATGAATCAGCACATCTTTTTGGGAAGATTTCCTTACTTGTAGACATACAGCAGTTCTCTAGAAATTTCAGAAGGAAAAATGTAGCATTACCAGACAATGGATTAGAAAAATTTTCTAAATTAGAAAACCTAGAAAACAGGTTTTCTAATTTGCAAGAAACACATATGGTTTTCAAGTACTGATGTTAAGCCCATGTCACACTGCACCAACGGATGCAAAGAGGATGTAAAACGGACAAAAAAGCTTGCCATCCGTTGGTTAACGCGATGTACTCACTGCCTCCGTTTTGCTTCCTCTCTATCCGTCCAGCATCCGTTTATTGACGTTTCATCCACTCAGAAAGTTTTGGGCTGCCTAAAACTTTTGCGCGGAAAATGTATCCAATGCATCCGTTCTGCATCCTCTAGGCATACGGGGGACATCCGTTCTGCATCCATTATGCATCTGCTATATCCGCTAGGCATCCGCTGTGCATCCGCACAACTCAAATCCATTCCAGCGGTAAACGGACGCAGGGAGAAAGCAGAACGGATGCGCAGCGTTAGTAGCACGGATGGAGAAAGGATGAAAGTGGATGCAGCTCATCCACTCTGCATCCACTCTGCATCTGCTCTGCATCCTCTACGCATCCGCTCTGCATCCTCTACGCATCCTCTACACATCTGCTCTGCATCCGCTCTGCATCCTCTACGCATCCGCTCTGAATCCTCTACGCATCCTCTACGCATCCTCTATGCATCCTCTACGCATCCTCTATACATCCGCTCTGCATCCTCTATACATCCGCTCTGCGTCCTCCCCACGTCCGTTCCTTTCCGTGTTATCCGCTCTGCTTATGCAAATTTTTGCCCCTTTTGAGAGCGGATAACAACGGATGGAACATTTTGCTCATCCGTTGTGTCCTTTTTGCATCCGTTGGGCAGTGTGACATGGGCTTTAAAAAACATTAAGGGAAGAAATATATATTGTTACTAAAAGTCGTTCAGTACTCAATTCTCTTGCCTGCTCTGATCAGATAGGACCATTTGTTCATAAATAATGCACATTTAAACACACAAGTTCTGTCCATTAATTTAATTTGCCACTCTGTTGCTGACTTCCTTTGAGCTCCTTTCCTCTTCTCTCCTCTTCCTCTTCCTCACCCCTCCTGTATGGCTTGAACGTAATTCAATCTCAGTTGGTATTTTAAAGTAGTTACTCAAATTCAGATAATTAAGTTTCATTATTTGAAGGTGGGGATCAGATGGTTTACAGGTATTGTATGATTTTAAAATAAAAAATCTCTAACATAAAAAATGTCATAATTGATATAGATTGCCATTCAAAGATATAATCCAAAATTCTAATGGATATCATCAAACCTCCAGAGAGCCAATTATAGCACGAGGTTGCCACCCAATGGTGTAGCATTTTAATGACAGTTTCATGAAGATATCCAGCCCTAATGTTTCTTGGAATATCCAAGTGATAGCTTTTCTTTTCTTGTTTCATAAGCAGTATTATATCATTCCCCAAGGCCATCCACCCATTCAATTTCATTTAAACAAGTTCTCAGATATGCTGAATAGATAGGGATAAGATAGGCAATAGTTGCTTTGTTTCAATTGGTTTCATCTCTGTTTCATTTATCCTTCTACCACTGTTTGACTTCACTTTTCCTAAACACATTCATGTCATAAGAGAAAGTGGCACTATCTGGGAATAAATCTTGCTTTCTCAAAAGCTTTTCTGGCTGAAGTAACATGAACTTTCTTAACTCATCCACTGAGGTGCAACTGGTTTTTAAACCACCAATTCAGGAGTTATACACTTTGTATCTTTAACTAAACCAATAGATAGAATTGAATATTTGGTTTAATTAAGATTGAAAGAAAAGTTGCAAGAAGTTGAAAGCAGAAGGGTAATCAATGAGAACATACTGAAATTTTATTGTAAGTCTGTAGTAAGTCTGTAGGTAGTGGAAAAATAATGTATGCAGACCCATGAAAAAGAGAATAAGGAGTTAGATTGCACATGATCCTGGACAAGTCTAAAATAAATTTGAACTGGGAAAGGGAACACCTAAAAGGGAAAGCAGTATTCCCCTAGTATAATATATTTTCTTTTCATTAGAATTCTAATGCAAAATGTGTTACATGCAGTCTGTAATTGAAATATTTCAACATATCTGTGATAAAACTCAGCAAAAGTTGCTAGGCAACCACATCCTGCCCTTAGGGTACCATCAGCCAATGAAAGGTTTTTCTTGGATACAATTCTTGTATCACATATTCCATAAACTCTACATATCTTAGAGAGAATGAAGCACACAGGGAACTCAAAACTTTGAATATCCATCTCAATTTGGTGGTCAGCAAAATAGTTCAGCACCAACAATCAATTCCCATATCTTCTTTTCACTGTCAGTCCAGATAACACAATGAAAGAAAGATGAGAAGTGCACACCTAAGAATTAACAAATTATGGTGACACTGTAAGGTGCATTTGAATTCGGACAATTACCTTTGGATGGATATTTCAACCCTTGCATTATATTAAGGTAATCTGAATGCAGATTCAGCTGGATGACTACAATTTATTCATTACAGACACAATATTTTCCCACAGATACAGATGTTTATGACAATTTATTGAGGAGGGGATTGGATATTCTCTTTAGGGTTGATTGGCATGTTGAAAGCATTGTACACATTTTAATTTAGCTATAACAAGTTATTGGGTTATAGACGTGATGCAAGCCCTCAAGAAGGACATGTGAAAAAGTGAAAGCCACATTTGCTTGTGTTAAGAGTGAAAGCATGCCCCAAATGTGTCAGCAATGTTGATTTCTCTGCTTAAATTTTTTGAAGTCCAGAGGTGGCCTGCTGGAGGTTCACAGGGGTTCGGGAGAACCCCAGGCCAATATTCCGTGCAACTTTGGGGTTCTCCAAATCCCACTCCTGGCCGACCTCATCCACCCCACCCCTCTCCTCCCAGGAGTTCCCACATGGACTGTTTTAGAGACAGAAGCTTGGGGAGGGTGAAAAACTGGACTCCCAGAAGTTTGGGAAGGCTGGAAATGGTCCAGGGAGACATTTTTCGCCCTCCCAGAGGCTCAAGAAAAGCCTCCAGAACCCGTGAGGGAAAACCCCACTCCACCATGGTGCAGGAGGCTGACTAGACAATGCCCAACATGGCCATACCCACCCAGCAACCCGGCAGAGAACCCATTGCTAAAAATTTTGAAGCCCACCCCTGTTGAAGTCCAATAATAAACCTGAGTGTAAATTAGGGATTCTTTTGAAATATAGAACTCCATGAAAAAGAAACGGGGAAAAAAAATCCTTATTTTTATCAGTGGTAATACTGGAGTTATTACTTTAAACATTTATAATGGAAAAATGTTGGAGAAGCTTGAAAAAAAGGACATGTATATACAGGGTGGGGTCAAGTTGAGTTTTATGAATTTTTGATTTGACTATGTAAAGGATTGATTTTTCTTCTGAGTAAGGGAATGTTTCTCCTTTCCAATTAGTGCCACTTTATAGCCCTCTGCTGCAAGCTTTGCTATATGGGCTGTACCTCATTAGTAAAATGTCAATTTTGCAAGGCTTTAGAATCAGTCGCCAGAATTTTCTGGTGAAAATCATATCATGGAAAATAACTGGGTCTGCAGAAAATAACTGTCTGCCATAACTAAGAATCTGAGGAAATTGCAAAAATCAGATGTGAAGATTACCGATACCTTGTATTTATGAACAAAGCAGATCATTACGAAGACATCTTTGGCAAAATAATATTTTAGTTCAGGGCAAATCAGTCCTGGCCAGAAATAGACTAAGATTTCAGTTCCTATTTCTTTCCTCAGACATCTGGCTATCTATCTACATATTATCATTAGTTTTGTATATTCATTTTAATCATTAAATTCATTACAGCCACATATTAAGAAAGTTTTTTTTTAAAAAAAAAAATCCAAATCTTTTGGTATCCAGGAAGATTCCATGCATCCTTCTCTAATTAATTAAATCAACAGCAATGTTGACCTCCAAATTAGGTTTAATGGGCTCTGCCCTGATAAATATAATTGTTCTGTATGTGATGAAATCCCAGGAATGAAGGAGGTTAATTATGGAGCAATTCCTCCCTTTTACCAACTGCCTACCACCAGCTGATATGGATCTTTAAGAGATGACACTGAAAACCACTGCAGGGTGTACAGCAGCATTGAGGCATTTGTTTTAAGCAGATAATAGAAATTGCCTGTTAGTTTGTTTCAGGGAAGATGATTCTGCTGTGAGAAAGATTTCTTTCCCATGGAGCTATCTAAACATAACTGCTAGGGCTTCTGCATCTCTACAGGAAAAAGATTCTCCTTTCCCTCCTCAGCTCCTTCTCATACTGTTAAATTGTCTCAGGGGATTCATCAGATAGACACACTGGATTTGCTTACAACAACTTGAAATAATTTCAAGGGTTTTAAGCCACAGGGTGAATCCAATTCCAAGCACAGAAAACTCAATGGTGAGGTTGGTTCCCTATGGACAGAGTATCAGATGAAAAGGTCGTCCTCATCGGGGTTCCATAAGCTCCCCAGGATAGGGTTGCTGACATTCATAAATATATTATTATCATAATTTTGCCTCATCACTTTTGGCGATTTTAATCTTAGCCAGGGCAACAATGTTTTAGTTAAAACTCTGAGATCCAGAGGTCACCCAATACTTGAATATATGATCGACTATAGATGCAAATTAAATTACTTTAAGAGTGAAGCCAACAAAGGGGAGCAATTACTTGATGTAGCTAATTCTGAAATAACTTGCATGCCTCCCAAACAAGCATTGATGTGGGAAGCAAAGCATGAGTTGTGCTTTCCTAATATCAATTTAGAATCCATCACTATAAGCCTCTAAGGGGAGCTGAAATATGCTGACTTACCCAAAGGACCACAGCAGACTCATATTTGATTGCTCATAAAATAATCTTCACAGAGTGTCTGAGTGGATTAGAAAGATAAATTCAGGAATAGGGAATTTTTTGACTTCTTTGATGAGAGGAATGATACAGCAATTATGTATATTTCATTGGCTTCTGCTTCTAAATATGCCTTCGGTACTGAAATTGCAAGCAATCTGGCATTCCATTTGCAGACCAGATGGATATCCCATCAGGAACCTTTTTTTTGGAAGCATCTATGCCCATGTACTTATTTTCACTGTAATTGGTTTTGGCCAATATTTCTTCCTTTCAATAATGCCTCCCAAACCACTAGTATTATTTTACATTATCAGGGGCAGGGCAAAATATGAACAATATGATCTTGATACACACACACACACACACCCCATTGTATAAGGGTTATAGATTTTGAAACTTCCTTGAAATTTTCCTTTGGGCTGAATGTAGATCATATTTAAGATTTTGCCTTGGACAGAATCAAAATACAACTCTATACTTACCAATACCTGCTAACATTCCCTAAAGGCCAGAATCTAGGACAGATCTTTAGCTCATTAAGTCACTTAATAACACTATCCTTTGCAGAATCAAAATCAATTCACAACATATATTCTATAAAAGCATCAGGTTGTTCCTCTTCTGCTGATAGTAACAACAGTAACATGGAGGTCTAATAGTAACAACAGTAACATGGAGGCCTGAGTTCACACCACAATGTAATCAATAATCTAGATAATTTTGCCATGACCGGAAGAACCAATTCAATATATTAGATGGGCATAAATTTGTTTCTTTGATAGATGAAGACCAAACATGTTTTATCATGTCGAGAGTTGATCCTAAAGACAAAAGTTGAAAGATCCAAGACACACAGAATCACAAGCCTGAAATCTGTTTTCAGCTCTTATTTAGCACTAAAGCACTCTTCATTTCTTCACAATAGTTTGAATTTTGAGAAATCAGGCAGTACATTGTCACATGAAAGACATGCAGATTAGTAAGGGATTTCAATGGAGGTACAAATGCTACCCTTTTACTGAGATTACTTTTCGAACAACTCTTTTCTAGGAAGGAAGATTCTCTATCTTTCAGTCTATTTAGGCCACCAGAGGCACAGATTTGTAGCAATTGAATGCTATTGTCTGATCTGAAAAATCAGATGCCACTCAGGCTGTGTCCGAAATCCCTGCCCTATTTTCACAGGAACATTCATTCCTAATGAAATTGTAAATATATGATAGTATATTTGAAAACTCATATGGGCAAATTACAACACTTTTTGGAGTATTAGTAATGGAATATCTTTAAAACGACCCCATCTTCTTTCTTCTCAGCAGCTTGGCTACAAAATGTTAATTATGTCTGAAAAAAAGATGGTCATAATGTCAAATGGGCTCTTAATATGAATGTGGAGAAGAGAAATGATTATACAATCTGTTCCAAGCTGGGAGGTGATAGACTTTGACTTCTGATCTGTTCAGCCACATTGGTCTACAGAATAGCACATTTTCTATGGTTCATGAAGACTAAATAATCAGTTAGTAATACTGGCTAAAGAAGAATTTGTGGTGCCTCACAGTTCAAATGCTCTTGAATTAGTTTTCATCTATTTAAACAATTTCAACATTTTCCACTTAGATTCTCCATTTTTTTTCACCCACGAATCCGACGTCCTTCTATGTTTGGTTCTCTGATTTCCTACCTACATTTGTACATATGCATTTTCATATCCTTCACAATGCCAAAATGCCTTCTCTAATTACTGTGGTATATGTCTTCTACATTTGTAATGACAACAAACATCTCTCTAGACAATGTTGTCTTAATCCCTTTAAAAATTATCAGGTTACAAGGACTACAGTCTTTTATCTATTTTTTTTATCACCATCACTGTTGTGATTACCACTTTTAGTATCCAAATAATTAGACTGCTTGCTTGATAATTTTTTAAATAAAAAAATGCTTCAATTTTATATTTATCATTATTCCTTCCTTCAGGGAATCAACATTTTTCTGTCTGAGAGCAACACAATGAAAACAGATTTACCACATGGTAGTGTTGCAGGACACAATACTCCAATATTCATTGCAGTCACCAATGTACTGTAACACAGTTTTTGAAGAGGACATGGATTTCATTAGTATTGTTAAGCGTTGCTTGGTTTTCTACATCATTTTGAGCTCATTGTCTCAAAATCAATCAATTTATGGCAATAAGAGGCTGATTTTCCAAATTTTTTAACAGAGAATTCTCAACTGTCATTATCATTGAGATAAACTTATGTTATTTTTTTTTAAATGCCCTACTTAAAAATATAGCATCTAAGTGCTAGAGCCCACTGTAACTACATAGCCAAAAAGGTGTTAAGAGTTGTTAAACCAATCCTACATAGCTTTTTCTTTGGTAATATCACACTACTAACTAGAGCATACAAAACATTTGCTAGACCAATACCCAAATGCAATCCATCAGTTTGGAACCCACATTACGCAACTGATATTAACACAGTTGAGAAAGTCCAGAAATATTTCACAAGAAGAGTTCTCCACTCCTCTACTCATTGCAGAATACCTTATGCCACCAGACTTGAAATTCCAGACCTGGAAAACCTAGAACTACGCTGCCTTCGGTCCGATCGAAGTATAGTATATAAAATCATACACAGCAATGTCCTACCTGTCAATGAATAGTTCAGCTTCAACCATAACCATACAAGAGCAAACAATAGATACAAACTGAAGGTTAACCTCACCAAACTTGATTTCAGGAAATATGACTTCAGCAACAGAGTGGTCAATGTCTGGAATACTCTACCTGACTCTGTGGTTTCTTCCCCAAACCCCAAAAACTTTAACCTTAGACTGTCTACTATTGACCTCACTCCTTTCCGAAGAGGTCTGTAGGGGTCGTGCATAAGTGCACCAATGTGTCTACCGTTCCTGTCCTATTGTTTCTTTTATTTTTCTTATATGTATCCATTTCATGTGTTCATAACTATGTTTATACTTATACCTATTATCTTGTAAGCGACTGACAAATCAAATAAATCAAATCAAATGATATATTTCTTTTCCTTGCTTTTCAACCTTTTAGCTTTTGCAATTTTTCCTCTCATTATTTTCTTTAGACCCATCCATAATTATCCACTTCATTTATGTCAATTCCTCTTAAATTGTTTTCTTTTGGTATTTATTTGTGTGCAATAAGCTTCTTTACCCTCAATGATCTTATCTTACTTCTCTGATTATTTCTTTATTATTCTGTTTTCATTTTTTTCTGGATTCACTTTCCCCTCTTCATTTTTACTGTAATAGCATCTTTAGAGATATTTCTGGATTGCATGTGATCCTTTTTTTATATGTATCTGGTTGCCCTCCATATATATGCACTTCTAGATGACTACAGCTTATTTTCCACATGTCTTCTCATATTCTTGAAAAGAAATCAAGGCTTGAATGGTAGCATAGACAGTATAGGAACAGAAGTCATTTCTTCTTTTACATCACAAGGTGATGGAACAGCACTAGGTAACATTCTTTGCCATCATTCTCCATTATCCTGTAGCTCTAAAAGTCAGCAGCAGACACAGTCTTTTTGAAAGGACCCTTGGTCTTTGAGTCACACTAAGGTATATTGATGTAATAGCCATCTTCTCCATGGCAGAACATCAGAAGAGAGCTCAGGAACGGTCTGGGGCTCCTTACAATACTAAACGTTGGTACCTCACCAAAATGTCTATTCCTTCCATCTACGGATCTGCTTCCAGAATCAAGGCGATGGGAGCGAGATTTTCTTATGTGTTTCAATCACCAACCATTACTGAGCCAACGGATTGTGAACCGGATTTCTCCTGTATAGGCCAATCACATAGTGTCATCGTGAAGCACGGGTATCCAGCTAGTAAATTATAAAAGCACTGCATCACTGGCATCAACATATCATGAAGTTAGCACACACTTTCTGCTGTGAAATATATATTTTTTCATTCTTTACCATTTCTAACCTGGGTATATACTATTTGTAAGAAAGTTGCAATTGGTACAAGAGGAGCCAGGATTTGATGCTGTATCTATATACAACAGTGGCATCAGCTGATAAGCAGAGAGCTCCATCTGTTTCCAAGTGGATTAGAACCAACATCTGGTAATGTAACAGAACATATAACAACTGAAATCTTTAAATATCAGTTGATTCAAAAATAATATTGCCTCATGGTTGGTAAAGCAGATGGCATTTAAAAGCCTGAAAGACATGTAGTTTAACTTTCTGATTTGAAAAAAAGTTAGGGTGGTTTTTTATTTTTTTATTTTTTGCTTTGCAGGCAAGCCACAATGAATTTAATAAAATTCCAGATGGCTCAAGAAAATGAGTCTGTCACTACTATACAATAAGGGCGCTGCCAAATGATTTGAGAAAATGTTTCTTCTTGAACCTCATTCCAGATATGAGATTAACTGCATTTGAAATCAATCCCAAATTCCATCATTAGTTCCTTTTCTTCTAGCTATTGAAAAAATGTATTTAGAAACTCAGCATATAAATAAATTAAGTAAAATAGGCATGAGTTTGAATACATGATTATGCCATAAAGAAATGGTTCAAAAATTAGAGCCTAGCAGTAGAATTTGATGCAAATCTATAATGCTCTAGGATGGTTATGGATAAGTGAGTGTGATCTTTGTGTGTCAGGTAGGGATGGATGGGACACAGACAGCTTTTCACAGTGGAAAATGAATTGTTTTGTTTTTGTTTTAATTGAGAAACATATTTCATTGCCCAAAACAATGAGAGGGATTTTAGAAACAAAATCTTTCCACCAACTTGCAGGCCCCCAGTCTTGTCAACCATTCTTTTTTGAGAGCATAAGGAATGAATACTTTCCTATCCTTTTCATTTTTTTATCCAGATAAGCTTCATAGCTCACTGAGAGAGAGTGAGAGAGCAATGATCCTTGAGAATTAAAATGGTTTCAAGGACCACTATTATGTATAATAGCCTTTCTGAAGGCTTCAGATTCCCAGACATCATAAGCTTGATGTACTGTGGGGAACATCACAATGAAGAAGATGGAAGGAGATGAGGAATGTTTTTTCTACCATTCCTCCTTTACTATCACTTGAACCTTCCCAGTTCCCTATTTGCAGATAAATAAAAAGGGAAGATGGTATGAGGAAAAGAAAGATGGGGAAGGGGAGACAGGGTTTTCCAGATATTGATCTATTATAGAGAATTTAGAAGCTCTACATGCCTTTGTAAGGACTCCATATGTTTCTTTTTAACAGGTAAACTATTGGATTCTGCATATTTTGCAGAAATATTGATTCTGCATATTTTGGTATATATATATATAATAATGACTCTTAAAGGCATTACAAGTTAAAATAATAAGCAAGGAACTCCTGCTTTATCCCCAGTTAGTTATATTTCCCCAGTTAGTAGATCAGTAATCCTAGCTGTTTCAGCTACATTTATTTGTTTACTTAGTTAGTTACTTACACTATTTGTAAACTGCCTAGTAAAAAGACTGCCTTCTTTCCAACCATGAGGACACAAATCTCAGAAATGAAAGTTTTCTACCAGAGCATGTACCATTCTTAATGTGCTTTACTTGCTTTTTTGGGGTGCATCTTTCCATAGATATCCTCAATGTTTCTGGTTCTATTTACACAAATCCTGTTTTGCTCTGCAAAAATATAAATCCCTGTAAATCAACTGGAGGGTTCCAACTAACATTAAAACCTTTTCCTTCACAATTTCACAACCTCTTTATCACCAATTGCCCCCCCCCCCCGTCATCTTTCTCTTTGGTTATTCCCCCTCGGTCCCCTGCTCTACTAGGATTGTCACTATAAGTGTGCATATTTGCAAACCTGTAAAATTTAAGACAAAAATGATTTTCTTTAAGGATGGGAAAGACAAACTGTTTTGGGAACAAGATATTTTGGTGAATGCCTCAGTGTTCCATGTTAACTCAGACCATGCCAATATGGCTGTTTCAAGTGTAGCTTGCTTTAAATAAACCCTCTAGTGATTCATGGTGTTTCAGTCATAATCAGGGTCAATATCTTTTGGACTATCCAGAGGCAAATCACAAGTGTTAAAATATCACTTTTTTGTCATATTACAAAAGCTTATTATATATGTCAGCACCTCATGAACATTCCTTTTCCTATATGAACCCCCTTAATGTTCCTCAGCGGACCACAAACCTCTCCATTTGAGTTGGGGAGGAGGGTCAGTTGTCTTGAAGTCAGAATATAATGAAATTTAGTCTATCCTGGATTATAATGAATCATCAATAATGAAAACTTTGCAATCACTCAGTAGGAAATGTTTAGAACAATTATTCTAATTTTAAAGAAGATGAAATTATGTAGAAGGGAAATTTTATAGTGGAAAAACTCTATTACTACTGTAAAATCATAGAATATGTCACTATTAGCTTAGAGAAGACTTACCTCTTATGTCCTTGCTCTGAATGTTTAGTGCTACTGCCTTGGATTACTGGTTACATTATCATACATATTCAGTGAAAGGCATGTATCTAGTGGGCAGTTCTTGCTCTGAAAGCCAGAGCTCAAGTTAATTTTTCTTCTCTTCCTGTTATTCAATGTACTGCTACATGAAATTCTCCCACAAAACTTCATCACTAAATCTTCTGTATATAAACTAGGTGAGGATTTCCTCATTTTAATATGGATGTAAATCTATATACTGCTGGGTGTCAGAAAACAAGGATTGCTTAATCTGCCAAGTCTCCAGACTCAAGAGGCAAATTCAGTTGATGTTACAAAGAGCATGAAGATTCCTTGATGATATCACAAGATAAAGCTTCAAGATAAGACTTCACAGAGTGTTGAAAGAGATCAACTGTGAATGCCTAGAAAATATAGCTGAGAAAGATTAAAGATATAGCTGTGCTCATCCCTGTTTTTAGAGGATATAGAAAATCACTTTCCTTTCAATGTTTTGGAAAATTGTTCTAACCTTTTTCTCAGTTCCTTGTGCTAATTTGTCTAACGATTCGGTAACAACATGACCAGGGCATGTAACTATTTTGTGAATTGCTGAATTGTGTAATTGTGAAAGCTGAATGGTCAAGTAATATATGCAATAGTTCTTACAGACAGGCAGATAGAATCATTTCCTCCGGGGCACTTGCGTACTGAGAAGCTGCTCTCAAGTGTTCAGAAATTCATGATTAGCTAATGGCTTGGAAATTTATTTTTCTGCAAATTATCCTCATTTCTGAATCCTGGCAAACTAGGTAGAACAATCCCCCAGCAATTTTATCTGAAGAATGGTGCTGAGGGTGAATTCATATGATCACTTGTCCATGATGAGCAGTTACCATGGGCATTTGTAACTTTGCACACATAGTACTTTTTATTTTAACTTGTCACACCGCAATGGATTGGAAATAGCTTTATAGAGCTTTCATAAAATTGTTAACCTTTGGAATGGTACCTACCTGTAACATGAAAACAGTGGATTGTGAATTTTGCAAAAGAATAAGAATAGTCCATATAGGATACGATTACTTCTCTGGAGCTTGTTTCACTGTGGACAGCATCAAAATAGAAGGTACTCAATCACACTGTCTATGCTTTATCCTACAAAAGAAATTAAAATGGTACTAAATAATATCTTGATGATTGATATGCATGATATCTTCTGTTCAGATTGTAAAGCATCATGTGTTGGTTTGACAGTAAAGGCCCTGTCACACTGCCCAACGGATGCAAAACGGACACAACGGACGAGCAAAATGTTCCATCCGTTGTTATCCGCTCTCAAAAGGGGCAAAATTTGCATAACCAGAGCGGATAACACGGACGCGGGGAGGACGCCGAGCAGATGGAAAGTGGATGCGGAATGTAAGCCCAGCGGATGGAAGTGGATGAGAACAGATGGCACATCCGCTGGGCTTCCGGGGGGCCTCAGCAAAGCAGATGTGGAACGGATACAGTGGATGCACAGCGGATGCACAGCGGAAGCCTAACGGATGCCTGGCATTAATTGCGCATGCAGGGGGGATGCATTGCGTAAGCCACGCAGATATAAAGGGAAGCAGCTCGCACATGGCCAGCATTCAGAGGAAAGACCTGCTGCAGGATACATCGAGTCCTTGCCTGCCCTGCCTGCATGCCTGCCTGCAAGCCTTGCTGCCAGCCTTCCTGCCAGCCTGCCTTCCAACCTCCCTGCCAGCCAGTCTGCCTGCCAGCCTAGGTGCATGCCTGCCTGCCAGGCTTCCTGCCAGGCTTCCTGCCAGGCTTCCTGCCAGCCTTGGTGCCAGCCTTCCTGCCAGCCTTGGTGCCTGCCAGCCTCCCTGCCAGCCTCCCTGCCAGCCAGCAACCCCACAACCATGGGGAAGAAGCGAAAGCCTCAGCAACCTGCCGCCATCCCTGCCAAGAGGGACAGGGCCACCCTCCCGCCCCCTGTCCCTGACTCTGCTTCTGCTGGGGCTTCTGCTGCTCGGGCTCGCTCTTCTGGTGCTGGAGCTTCTGCTGAAGCTGCTCCTGGCGGTGGTGCTTCTGCTGCTACGTACTCTGCTGAAGCTGCTCCTGGTCCTGCTGGTCCTGCTGGTCCTGCTGGTCTTGCTGGTCCTGCTCGTGCTCCTGGTCTTGCTCGTCCTGCTCGTCCTGCTCGTGCTCCTGGTCCTGCTCATGCTCCTGGCCCTGCTGGAGCTGCTGGTGCTTCTGCTGCTGCTGCTGCTGCTGGGGCTCCTGGTGCTTACTCTGCTGCTGCTGATCCTGGTTCTGCTGATCCTGCTGCTGCTGCTGATGATGATGATTATGATCCTGCTGGTGATGATGATGATGATGATGATCCTGCTAGTGCTGCTGCTTCTGGTGGTGTGGAGGAGCAGCCCCTACCACCTGGGAGCCCCTCTGATGAGGGCCCATCTGGTCCTGCCAAAGGGAGGAAGAGGCGTATGCAGAGACAGGAGAGGAGGCAATACTTCATCGAGGAGGAACACGAGGATGAGGTGCTGGAGTGGCTGAGAGAGAATGACTATCTGTGGCAGAAGGGACACCGGCTGTACAGGGACACCAAGCGGAAGCAAGCTGCTTGAAGAGAGAGGGCGGAGAGTATGGGTTACACTTCGGAGGTGTTCCTTGGCTGGTGGAAGCACATGCACACCTGGTACGGGAAGCTGCACCTGAAGAAATCTGGCCAGGCCACGCTTAAGCTGATGGAAAGAGAGACCTACGTCATGGCCAGGTGCAGCTTCCTGGAGGGTGAGATCCGCCACCGAGGAGAACCAGGAACCCCTCTCACAACCCTCTCTCTCCGGCAGCCTGCTGAGACCCAGTCCTCTTCCGGCCGAGAGTCAGTCCCTGTCTCCAGGCAGGTTTCTGTGGAGCGTGCCACGGCGGAGAACCCACGGACAGCTGTTGTAACCGTGGTGGAGCACGTGGAGGACTCCCTGGTGCAGTGGGAGAAAGGAGACATCGAGTCCACCACAGTGGTAGCCGCATCCACCACCCCCAGCTCCGCCTCCACAGAAAGGCAGAGAGCCAGACAGCAGGAGGGGCAGAGCCACACTGTCCTGCTGGAGTTCAGGGACACCATCCGCACCAGTATAGATCTCCTCTCTCAGCTGGTCAGCACTGACTCCTCATCCTCCAACCGCAAGCCCTTCCTCACCTATGTCAACCAGACCCTCAAGAACATGGAGGAACCCCAGTACCAGGTGGTGAAGGACCGGATCACCGAGCTGCTTCACAACCCTCCAGATCCAGAGGAACCTGCTCCCACGCAGTCCAGGTCTGCTCCTCCACCTCTACCACAGGTAATGTCTCTCCCATTCCAAGGCTTCCCACAGCCCCTCACCTACCAGGGCTATGGCTACCAGGAAGTCCAGCAGCACAGGCAGCAGCCCTTCCCAGTCCAGGCAAAGAGTCATCAGACAACACTGTTGCCACCGGTTCTACTGATGCCACCGATGCCACCCACGACAATGATGCCACCGATGACAGCTATGCTACCCACGCCAGTCCTCACCCAGCTGCAGACCAGACAGCCCCACTACACTACTCCTTCCTCCACCCCACAGCCAAGCCCGGCCTCAGTACATCTCTCATCAGTACTGGGGCTGACACCCCATGGCATGGAGGAAGGACCTCTCAGCATCGCGGGTCTGAGCCAGCTGTCTGAGAGCTTCCTCAACACACCGTCCCCTGTTGTCCTCTCGGGGCCAGATACCCCAATGACGATACAGACCAGCAGTCCAGCACCACCCACCTCCACAGCACCTGACCCTTTGCCCCTGAGACTGGGCACACCTCCGAGTGACCAATAAGAGTGCCAGAGACTGGGTAGCTGGCTACCTGTGGACTTTATTTGGACACTTGACTTGGGTCATTTTTGTTTTACAGCTTGTTGTTCAATAAAGTTTATCTTTGATTCACACACTTGCTTCATTTCTTTTTTTGTAATAAAGTCTTGGTAGAAACTTTTAGAATTGGTTTAAGCCTTTACATGCTTGTGGGATGGGTTAAGATAGCAGTGGGATGGGCAGGGATACCTGTGGGATGGGTAATAGATGTGGGATGGGTAAGGATAGCAGTGGGATAGATAAGCCTCCACTACAAGCATAGTGGGACTGTATGGTCCACCCTCCCTGGTGCCACACCTTTGACCCTTTATTATCAATAACAATGTAATCATTGATCCACACATTTCAGCATGAACACAACTCTTTATTAAATGCCCTGTTCATTGTAGGCCCACCCAACATATATGGCCCAATCTCATCCGTGTGATGAGACAGGCTGAAGGAAGCACCCATTAATCATCTAACATCCTGTCTTGCCACTCCACTGCTCCAGCTGGGGAGTTGCACCAGTGTCTCAGTAGGTTGCGCTGCATCTTCCCTTCATGTGAGGCTCTGTTGGGGCCTTGCACATCCTGAGTGTCTATCAGGTTTCACCCTTGCCTCCATTCCCCAGGTTCCATGTCCCCATTGCCTTGCTGGAGGTCCACAAGCCTGTTCTGCAAGACTGGGTAGCGGGTGCGCATGAGATAGTGCAGGATGCAGGAAGCTTTCACGATCCTCCTCATGGTCTCTGGGTGATGCTGCATGGTGGTGAGAAGTACCTGGAACCTGTTGGCCAGGATGCCAAAGGCGTTCTCCACCACCCGCCTTGCCCTGGACAGCCTGTAGTTGAAGATCCTCACTTCATGGGTGAGGAGTCTGGAAGTGTAGGGCTTCATGAGGTAGGTACTGAGGGAGAAGGCGTCATCCCCGACGATGAAGTAGGGCACATCTTGCATGTCGTTGGGCAGGGGTTCTGGATCTGGGAACCCCATGATGAAGTTGTCGTCCAGCCCCTCCTTGAGGTCACTGGCGTTCTATACCTGGGCATCTGAACATGAGCCGCTGCCTGAAGCATCGATGTACATGAACTTGTAGTCAGCATCGACCATGGCAAAGAGGACGATGCTGAAGAAGCCCTTGTAGTTGAAATAAGTGGAGCCTGACTTGGGTGGTGCTTTGCAGGCCACGTGCTTCCCATCTATGGCTCCAACGGTGTGTAGGAAGTTCCACTTCTGATACCACTGCTCTGCAACTTTCTTCCATCCTTCATCAGTGGAGGGGCACTGGAGGAGCTCCTGCAGGTATTCTTCGATGATGGCCTGCACCACTTCTCTGACCACAATGCTGATGGTGTTGTGTGGCACTCTCCAGCCATACTGCATGCTCCTGTAGGTGGTCCCTGAGGCCAGGTGGCGCAGAGTGAGTGCCACCTTGAGCCCAGGGTCCAGGCTGGGCCGGAAGTTGGTGTTTGCCTTGGTCAACCTGGGTGTCAGCCGCTGCACAACTTTGTCAAAATGGCTGGAGGCATCCTCATGAAGTTCTGGAATGCCCGATTGTCTTCGTTCCTGAACTCCACCATCAGCTTGTTGTACAGTCCATACTCTGCTCTTCTCCTGATCCATCTTCGGACCCAGGCGCTTCTTGGCCACCTCTTTTTCTTCCCGTAGTAGAGTTCACAGAGCCTGTAGATGGCTTCACACTGTTGCAGAAGGATGGTGGCTGCCAAAAGGACTGTGTTATGATCCATGGTGGACATGACTGGATGCTGTGGAAGAGTAAGAGTCAGATGAAGGCTGCAGAGATCTGCACAGCTGGGCTGCTGGTCTGAAAGTGAGATGCAGACGAGTTGCTCCCCTTTTTATAGGCAGTATAGGTGTCCCTTTGCATCCTCTAGGCATCCTCTAGGCATCCTCTAGGCATCCTCTAGGCATCCTCTAGACATCCTTAATATCTGAGATAGGTCCCCTCTGCGAACGTTTTTTCCGTTTTAAACGCTTTGTTTCCGCTAGGCATCCGTTCTGCATCCGTTCTGCTTCCTCCCTGCGTCTGAGCGGATGCAAGTTGCGCGGATGCGCAGTGGATGCCTAGCGGATATAGCAGATGCGTAATGGATGCAGAACGGATGCAGAACGGATGCCTAGCGGATGCAGAATGGACGCATTGGATACATTTTCTGCACAACAGTTTTGAGCAGCCCAAAACTTTCTGAGTGGATGAAATATCAATAAATGGATGCTGGATGGATAGAGAGGAAGCAAAATGGAGGCAGTGAGTACATCGCGTTTTGCAACGGATGACAAGCTTTTTTGTCCGTTTTGCATCCTCTTTGCATCTGTTGGTGCAGTGTGACAGGGCCTTAATCTAGTGTTTTATTTCCTTTGAAAAAAAAGTTAAAATACTTCGTGTCTGTTCAGAGAAGTCCAGTTGTGACTTTTGGGATAAATAAAATAGATTCACCACAGGAGTCAGAATCTACAAAAAAAATACTCCTTTAGATGAATGCTTCAGCTAGCTAGCCCCATGATTATACTATAATTGATCTCACAAGATGTTGTAAGTATTTAAGAATATCTTCAATACCCTTTGTTTATACAAGAGATGAAAGCAAATTATTCCACTGTTCTCCTCTCGTTTGTCCTTCATGACATAAACATACAGCTAAGGTGAAGTCCTGATCATTTTTTCTGAGCACATTTAGCAATTCATGGACACATGCACAGAAATCCCCTAAGAATTACAAAGGTAACTATGCAAGAAGGCTGTTTCTTCCTCTAGAAATCTTACTTGCCATGTAGCATTTTAAACACTGTGTTGGAATGATGCAGAGCGAGAATCACCATTACACAGAGTTGAAATTGCATCAGATAGTAGGTAGATACTGGATGATGGGAAATATCAAGTAATTTACCAGACAACAAAATATATAATTAACAATCTCCCCTTCAGATATAATGAAAGAAGTAGTGTTCAACTGCCAGTTTGGTTGCCTTATATCTTTAGAACGAGTGAAGGTACCAACTTGTATTTCATCTTAGGTAGCAAAATGTGATGAATCAGCCTGGATTTCTTAATAACATAGACAAGTAAAGCACCTTTCCATTTATGTCTTCCCAAATATAATATAAATAATGAGAGGAAGGTTGATATTTCAGAGTGTTGTAATGCTGCATTTTCAATACAGATCTATAGTATCTCCAGAGGTGGTATTCAGCAGGTTCTGACCAGTTCTGAAGAACCAGTAGCAGAAATTTTGAGTAGTTTGGAGAACCAGAAAATACTACCTCTGACTGGTCCCTCCCTTGTCTATCCTCTGTCTCTTGAGTCCCGACTGATCAGCTAGGTCTTCTTTTGTTGTCCTGCACAGGAGAATAGAGCTGGAAAGCAGGTTAGTGGGGTGGGAAGGGAATAGGATTTTTCAATAACTAAAGGGAGATTTTATAGTCTCCTTTGCTTGGAATGGGGTGGGAATGGAGATTTTACAGTATCCTTTCCCTGACATGCCCACAGATTTTATTGTCTCCTTTGCTTGGAATGGGGTGGGAATGGAGATTTTACAGTATCCTTTCCCTGACATGCCCACCACACCACACCACAACCCACCAAACCACACCCACAGAACCGGTAGTAAAAAAAATTGAATCTCACCACTGAGTATCTCTGTATTTGAAACACTTTATAAACCTAAGCAGATAAGTAAATATTAGGGTTTATATATTAATTATTGGATTCTCAACAGCTGCGGTTAAAAAAAGGAAAGATGACAGTGTAACAAAACTAAACTAAAAACAATAGTGGTTAATTGTATATTATAATTTGTATTACATTCACAATTGGCAGCTATATGTATATACTAAGTCTGTATTTCTTACTTTCTTCCAGGGTTTTATTTAGCATTCAGCAGGATTAAGTTGTTCAACTTCCAGGAGCTGTTTAGTAACAGCGTTCCAAAGTATATGCTGTCATTTTACATAATTGGCACATGAAGCTTAGGTTTCATTTAGAAGTCCTCAGATATTAAAGTAGATATATTTTATTTCTAGATGCAACCAATTTATCTGTCAAACATTGCCATCATATTATTCCAAAGGGAAGATGTTCTTTGATTCTCTCAAAGGAAGTGTGTGTGTGTATATGTAGAAGTGTGTGAGAGGGAGAGAGAGAGAGAGAGTCAGTCCTATGCATTATTTGGTTGGTGTATACCAAACATTCATTCTCTTGTGAACTATTTTCTCACACAAAAGCATATAAGCTCACAAATACCTTGCCTCCCTTCTCCTAAATAGAGATGAGACAATCAGATGGACTAGAAAAGAAAGAATAGACAGAAAAATAAAAGAAAATAAAAAAGAAAAGAGTTGGGCTTCAATAGGCAAGCATTCAAATATGTATAATATTTGTCCAATTCATATATACTTATTTGAGTGGAAAATACTTCTCTTCCTTTTGGGGAATATGTTTAATAATTACTTTTTTTTTGAGGGGATAGGAAAGTTTCTTTTTCTATTAGATAAATAAATCATAAGGGTGAGCTTATGAGAACACATCTACTTTAAAGCCCATGTCACACTGCACCAACAGATGGAAAGAAGATGTAAAACAGAGAGAAACACTTGCCATCCATTGGTTAACGCAATGCATCCGTTCTGAACTCACTGAATACGTTTTTCATACTCTCTATCCGTCCAGCATCTGTCTACTGAGATTTCATCCGCTCAAAAAGTTTTGAGCTGCACAAAACTTTTTGAGCGGATAAAGTATCCAACGCGTCCGTTATACATCAGCTATGCATACAGGAAACATCCGTTATACGTCCGTCGTCATCCGTTATGTGTCTGCTATATCCGCTAGGCATCCGCTGTGTATCCACGCAACTCACATCCGCTCCAGCGGAAAATGGACACAGGGAGGAAGCGAAACGGACCTGGAACGGACACGCAGCGTTAGTAGCATGGACGGAGAAAGGATGAAAGCAGATGCAGCTCACATATAAAGCATTAAAAAGGAAAAAATGTTCGTATATGGGACGTATCTCGGATATTTAGAATGTCTGCAGGATGTCTAGAGGATGCAGAAGAACACCTAGCGGAAAACCTATATTTCCTATAAAAAGGGGGAGAAATCACCTGGATCTCACTTTCAGTCCAGCAGCCCTGCTGTGCAGACCTCTTCAGCCTTGATCTTGTTCTTGCTCTTCCACAGCATCCAGCCATCTCCACCATGGATCGTCACACTCTACTTTTGGAAGCTGCGATCATTCTACAACAGTTCAAAGCCCTCTACAGGCTCTTTCACCTGTTCTACGGGAAGAAAAGGAGGTGTCCAAGAAGTGTCTGGGTCCAAAGATGGATCACGAGAAGAGCCAAGTACGGACTGTATAACAAGCTGATAGTGGAGCTGAGGAATGAAGACCCTCATGCATTCCAGAACTTCATGAGGATGCCTCCAGCCATGTTTGATGAAGTTGTGGAGCGTCTGAGACCCAGGTTGACCAAGGCAAACACCAACTTCTGGCCCAGCCTGGACCCTGGGCTTAAGGTGGCACTCACTCTGCGCCACCTGGCCTCAGGGACCACGTACAGGAACATGCAGTACACCTGGAGGGTGCCACACAACACCACCAGCATTGTGGTCAGATAAGTGGTGCAGGCCATCATCGAAGAATACCTGGAGGAGCTCCACCAGTGCCTTCCACTGAAGAAGGCTGGAAGAAAGTTGCAGAGCAGTGGTATCAGAGGTGGAACTTCCCCCACACCGTTGGAGCCATAGATGGGAAGCACATGGCCTGCAAAGCTCCACCCAACTCAGGGTCCACTTATCAGAACTACAAGGGCTTCTTCAGCATTATCCTCTTTGCCATAGTTGATGCTGACTACGAGTTCATGTACATCGATGCTTCAGGCAACGGGTCAGCTTCAGATGCCCAGGTATACAACGCCAGTGACCTCAAGGAGGGGCTGGAACGCAACCTCATCATGGGCTTCCCAGATCCAGACCCCCCTGCCCAACGACACACAATATGTGCTCTACTTCATTGTGGGGGATGAAGCCTTCTCCCTCAGAACCTACCTCATGAAGCCCTACACTTCCAGATGCCTCACCCGTGAAGAGAGGATCTTCAACTACAGGCTGCCCAGGGCAAGACGGGTGGTGGAGAACACCTTTGGCATCCTGGCCAACAGGTTCCAGGTACTTCTCACCACCATGCAGCATTGCCCAGAGACCATGAGAAACATCATGGAAGGTTGCTGCATCTTGCACAATCTCATGTGCACCCGCTACCCAGTGTTGCAGAACAGGCTCGTGGACCACCAACAAGGCAATGGGGACATGGAGCCTGGTGAATGAACACAAGGGCGAAACCAGATAGACACTGTGGATGTGCAAGGCCCCAACAGAGCTTCACGTGAAGGGAAGAAGCAGTACAACCTACTGAGACTCTGGTGCAACTCCCCAGCTGGAGCAGTGGAGTGGCAAGACAGGATGATAGATGATTAATGGATGCTTCCTTCAGCCTGTCTCATCACACTGATGAGATTGTGCCATGAATGTTGAGTGGTCCAACAATGAACAGGGCATTTAATAAAGAGTTGTGTTTATGTTGAAATGTGTTGATGTATGATTACATTGTTATTGATAATAAAGGGCCAAAGATGTGGCACCAGGGAGGGTGGACCATACAGTCCCACTATGCTTGCACTGGAGACTTATCTATCCCACAGCTATTACCCATGCCACAGGTATCCCTGCCCATCCCACAGCTATTACCCATCCCACAGGTATCCCTGCCCATCCCACTGTTATCCTAACCCATCCCACAAGTATTACCCATTCCACAGGTATCCCTGCCCATCCCACTGCTATCCTTACCCATCCCACAAGCATGCAAAGGCTTAAACCATTTCTAAAAGTTTCCACCAAGACTTTATTGACTAAAAGAACTGAACCAAATGTGTGAAGCAAAGATAACCTTTATTAATAACAAACTGTAAAAGCAAAATGACCCAAGTAAAGTGTCCCAAGCAAAGATAAAGTCAACAGGTAGCAACCCAGTCTCTGGCACTCTTCTCAGTCACTCTGAGGCATGCCCATAGTCTCAGGGGTGAAGGGTCCAGGTGCTGTGGAGTGGCTGCTGCTGGAGTGCTGGTCTGAGGCACCATTGGGGTGCCTGGCCCTGAGAGGACAACAGGGGATGGTGTCTGGAGGAAGCTCTCAGAGAGCTGGCTCAGTCCTGTGATGTTGAGAGCCCCTTCCTTTATGACATGGGGTGTCAGTCCCAAGACCGATGACAGATGTTCTGAGACCAGGCTTGGCTGTGGGGTGGAGGAAAGAGGAGTGTAGTGGGGCTGTCTGGTCTGCAGGTGAGCGAGGTGAGGCGTGGGTGGCATCTGTGGTGTGGGTGACATCTGTGGTGTGGGTGGCATCTGTGGCGTGGGTGGCATCGGTGGCATCGGTGACATCGGTGGCATCGGTGGCATCGGTGACATTGGTGACATCGGTGGCATCGGTGGCACCTTTGGCGTGCGATGAACCTGTGCCTGGACTGGGAAGGGCTGCCAGTGCTGCTGGAACTCCTGGTAGCCGTAGCCTTGGTAGGTTAGGGGCTGTTGAAAGCCTTGGAAGGGCTGTGACATCACCTAGGGTGGAGGAGCAGACCTGGACTGGGTCGGAGCAGGTTCAGCTGGGCCTGGAGGGTGGTGCAGAAGACCTGTGATCCTCTCCTTGATCACCTGGTACTGGGATTCGGACATGTCCATGAGGGTCTGGTTGACATACGTGAGGAAGGGCTTTCTGTTAGAGGATGGTATGTCGAAGTGTACCAGCTGAGAGAGGAGATCTATGCTGCTTTTCCCTGATCTCCAGCAGGACAGTGTGGCTCTGTCCCTCCGGTCTGGCTTTCTGCTTGCTTTCTGTGGAGGTGGAGCTGGGGGTGGGGGTGGGTTGGTCTCTGGTGGCAGTGGCCTCCTCTTGCTCCAACTGCATCAGGGGGTCCTCCACGTGCTCCACCACAGGGAGTGCAGCTGTCAGGGGGGTCTCCGTCATGGAGCACTCCACAGATACCTGCCTGGACACAGGAGCTGACTCTTGTCCAGAAGAGGACTGGCTCACTGTGGGCTGCCTGAGAGTGAGGGTAGACAGAGGGGCTGCTCCTCGGTGGCGGACCTCACCCTCCAAAAAGCTGCACTTGGCCATCATGTAGGTCTCCTGGTCGGTGAACTGGACCGCAGCCTGGCCAGATTTCTTGAAGTGCAGCTTCCCGTACCAGGTGTGCATGTGCTTCCACTACCCGAGGAGGACCTCTGAAGTGTAGCCCAGGCTCTCCGCCTTCTCTCTCCAAGCCACCTGCTTCCACTTGGTGTCTCGATAGAGCCTGTGTCCCTTCCTCCAGAGGTACTCGTTCTCCCTCAGCCATTTGAGCACCTCATCCTCATGTTCCTCTTCAATGGAGTACTGTCTCCTTTCCTATCACGCGATTGCCTCTTCCTCCCTCTGGCAGGGCCTTCTGGGCCTTCATCAGAAGGGCTTTAAGGTTCTAGGGGCTGGTCCACCACACCACCACCACCAGCAGCAGCAACACCACCAGCAGCATCAGCAGCACCAGCAGGACCAGCAGCACCAGGAGCACCAGCAGCACCAGGAGCAGCACCAGCAGAGTAAGCACCAGCAGAAGCACCAGCACCAGGAGCAGCACCAGCAGAGTAAGCACCAGCGGAAGCACCAGCACCAGGAGCAGCACCAGCAGAGTAAGCACCAGCAGAAGCACAAGCACCAGGAGCAGCACCAGCAGAAGCCCCAGCACCAGCAGAGTCAGCACCAGCATCAGAAGCCCCAGCAGAAGCAGAGTCAGCACCAGGGGGTGGGATGGTGGCTCTGTCCTTCTTGCCAGTGCTGGCAGGAGTGGGCACAGGCTTCCTCTTCTTCCCCATGGTTGTTGGCTGGAGATGTGTCTGGCAGCAGGTCTTTCCTCTGAATGGTGACCTGCTTGCGAGCTGCATCCTTTTATATCTGCAGGGCTGACGCAATGCATCCTCCCCGCATGCGCAGTGAACACTTTGTATCCACTAGGCATCCGCTAGGCATCTGCTAGGCATCCGTGATGCATCCGCGTCATCCGCTAGGCATCCGCTCTGCATCCGCTCCTTCCGCTGCGCGTCCGCTTTGCTGTGCTCTCCTGGAAGCCCTGCGGATGTGTCATCCACTTCCATCCACTTCCATCTGCTAGGCTTCCGTGGAGCATCTGCTTAGCATCCTCGCGATGTCCTCTCCCCGTCCGTTCCTTTCCGTTATTGTCTGCTCTGTTTATGCAAATTTGGGACACTTTTGAGAGCGGATAACAACGGATGGAACAATTTCTCATCCGCTGTGTCCTTATTACATACTTTTTGCATCCGTCGGCCAATGTGACCTGGCCTTAAAGGATTGCAGACTTCTGATACATACTCACCCCATGTATTCTGAAATATATTTTAGAAATCATATCTGAAGCCCTGGTGTTAAGTATTAGCAAATCCCTTTAGCACTATATAAATGACAATGGAAAAGAAACACTATTTTCTACATCAATCTAAAAGAAAGCTATATAATCTTTTATACATTATGGACCTTAGTCTTTGAATAGCATATAATGTATATCAATCTACATTGAAGCAAAACTAAGTACAATGGAGGTGATCATTCTCTATCCCTGAATTTAATATTATTCTCTTTGTAATATTAAAAATATAATTTGAAAACAATTTTTGGAGGCCTTCAAGGCTGTATTTATTTTTCAGTTACGGAATTCAGCCTTGGAGTCTCAGATTATTTATCTCTGATTTTAAAATTAGAAAGGAGCAATTTATACTTATCAATTAGAAAGTCCTTATATTCCAAAAAGGTGGTGAGTGGATGGGAGAGGTTTGTTATAAAAATATTTGTTTTTCTTATCATAACCATAGACCATCTCTAAATAATTTCCCCCAAAATATATCTTGCAGTTATCCCATGTGAACTCAGAATTGTGCAAATAACATCAATTTTCTACATTATGTTAACCTTACCTCATAATGACAAATGCAGACAGAGCTATCTAGTCCAATCTATCTTCACAGCTGAATAATGGAAGGAAGATTCATACTTACTTGCTTTGCATTTTTAACTTATTTAGGAAATAAATTTCCAGATAATAAAAGCCAGTCATCTGCCACTAAAATATCTATGAAACATATTCATTTCTTAAGCTGCAGAAAATGAAAAGCTGTTTCCTATTTAGCCTAATTTATCATATATCCCTGAAATAGTTACCAAAGGTATTTACTGTAAGTAATAAATTTAGCATAAAATGAAAATGTACAGAAACAAATAAAAGAATGGCATTCATAGGCTAATGGCTACAGAGGAATGTTTAGTAATAATGGAGAAAATACAGTTAGGCACTATTTTCTTTAATTTTTATGTAAATTAAATAATGGAAAATTCTTAGCTTATTTTCTTCTACATTTTTTACAATAGTAGGAACAGCCTGAGGCAATGGCATGATATAGGCAGTACAATCTTATGCATATTTATTTGAAAATAAGGTTCATTGGCTCCAAATAATCTTTCCAACATTATTTCTAGCAATGGCCATAGAAGGTAGCCTATGGGAACAAAAGAATGTGTATGTGTTTATGTCTAAATATTATTGTTTTCCTGTCATGCTCTGTTTGCATGCTTGTCTGTCTGCATGCTTGTATGTGAATGATGTAAAGGTAGTCCTTGACTTACAACCATTCATTTAGTGACCATTCAAAGTTACAATATCACTGAATAAAGTCACTTGTGACCATTTTTCACGCTAACAACTGTTGCAGCATTCCCATAATTGCATTATCAAAATTTGGATGCTTGGGAATTGGAATGTATTTATGATGGTTGTAATGTCCCCGGGTCAAGTGATCATCTTTTGTGACCTTCTGACAAGTAAAATCAATTGGAAAGCCAGGTTTGCCTAATATATTATTAAATTAACAACTGCAATGATTCACTTAGCACCCCCAACATAAGTGATGTTGATCTGGCCATGTCCTTCCTGGCCATGCCTGCAAGCCCCTCCCCCCAAGTTCTAACACAACCCCGATGCCACCCTCAATGAAGTTTGACACCCCTGTGCTACTTGATTTTAACGTAAGGCTTTAAGAAATTAAGTGTCTAATTCTAGAGCTGAAATGGAAAGTAATCAGAATGTGATCATGAAGCACAGTACTTCACAACTAAAAAATTCCATATTCCTTCTGGACAACAGGTCCAGTCACAAAGCCTTAAATTTTCATCCATGCTGTGAGAACCAGGTAGTTTTATAAGTCTTTCATCAAATCACATTGGAATCCAGTTCATATATGCATATGTTATAATAATAGTTGTGCTAACTCAATACCATTTATTCTACAAATTCAGGGATGCCTGAGTCTGTTTAGGGATGACCAATGTGGTGAGTAAAGACAATTGCATTGATCTGAGGCACACATCATATGAAGTCATGATTTGTTTGCCCGTTGTATGTTCAAAAAATCACAATTGGCTGGATTCACATTCCACACTTAAGGCCCAGTCCCTCTGGCTGACAGACGCAAAACGTATGCATAAAGGACACAATGGATGAGCAAAATTTCGGGGGTGGCTCCATCCATTGTCATCCGCTCCAAAAAATGGTGAAAGTTTGCACAAACAGAATGGAAAAGAACGGAAAAGAACGGATGTGGGTAGTTTGTAGCGGTTATGTTAAATGGATGTTCATCAGAAGCCTAGTGGATGAAAGTGGATGGAAGTGGATGACACCTCCAAAGGGCTTCTGGGGGAGAATTTTGAAGTGGATGCATAGCAGAAGGGGCGGATGCATAGCGGATAAAGCGGATGCCTCACAGACGCCTATAGGAAACAAAGGGGATGCCGCACAGGTGTATATTGGATGCAAAGCATTCACTGCGCATGCGGGGAGTATGAATTGTGTCAGCTCTGTGGATATAAAAGGATGCAGCACGCATGCAGTCAGCATACAGGGGAAAGACGTGTTGCCACATACATCTTGCGGGAACACCATGGTTTGTCAGTCAGGAAAGAAGAGGAAGCCCGTGCCTACTTGTTCAAGCCCAGGCAAGGTGAAGAAGGCCAGAACCAGCATCCCACCCCCTGGCACTGACTCTGAAGCTGCTGCTGCTGCTGCTGATGATGATGCTACTGTGGTGGACCAGCCCCAAGGTCCTCAAAGCCCTGCTGCTGAAGGTCCTGCTGCTCAAGCCCCTGAAGGCCCTGCTGCTCAAGCCCCTGAAGGCCCTGCTGAAGCCCCTGCCAGAGGGAGGAAGAGGCAAGGGAAGGAGAAGGGAGAGAGGAAACAGTATGCCATTTCTGAGAAGCATGAGGATGAGGTTCTGGAATGGCTGAGGGAGAACGAGTACCTCTGGAGAAAGGGCCACAGACTGTATCGGGACACCAAGAAGAAGCAGGCAGCTTGGAGAGACATGGGAGAGAGCCTGGGGTACACTGCAGAAGTACTCCTTGGATGGTGGAAGCACAAGCACATGGCAAGCTACACCTCAAGAAATCCAGGCAGGCCGCTGTCAAGCTCACTGACTGGGAGATGTACGTCATGGCCAAATGCAGTTTCCTGGAGGGTGAGATCTGCCACCGAGCAGCAGCCCCTCTGAGAGCCCTCTCCCTCAGACAGCCCAACAGACAGCCAGTCCTCTTCCAGCCAAGAGCCAGGTACCCTGTCCAGGCAGGTGTCTTCAGAAGGCTCCATAGCAGAGACCTCCCCCGACAGCTGTACTCCCCATGCTGGCAGACTTGGAGGATCCCGTGGAGGATGACACCCTGCTGTCACAAATGGAGGAAGAAGCAGAGCCACCAGAGGCCAACCCACTCCCACCCCCAGCTCCAGAGGATGCAGGCAGAGAGGCAGAGTGGAGGGTCAGAACCACAGGGTGCTGTTGGAGATCAGGGACACAATGAAGACCAGCACAGAACCTCTCTCTCAGCTGGTCCACTGCAACATACCATCCTCAGACCGGAACACCTTCATCACCTAGGTGAGCCAGACTCTGAGGGACCTGCCCGAGGCCCAGTACCAGGTGATAAAGCAGAAGATCACAGCACTTCTGCACAACCCTCAAGGCCCAGCTGAAGCTGCTCCTACCCAGTCCAGGTCTGCTCCTCCACCCCAGGTGATGTCACAGCCCTTCCATGGCTTTCAACAGCCCCTCACCTACCAAGGCTACAACTACCAGGACTTCCCACAGCAGAAGCAGAACTTCCCAGTCTAGGCCCAGGTTCATTGGATGCCACAGACGCCACTCCTCACCCAGCTGCAGACCAGACAGCCCAACTACACTCCTCCCAACCCTTCCTCCACCCCACAGCCAAGCCCGTCAATGGACAACCTGTCATCAGTATTGGGCGTGACATCTCAAGTCCTTGATGAAGGGCCTCTCAACCTCATGGGACTGAGTCAGCTCTCGGATAGCTTCCTGAACACACCACCACCTGTTGTATCCTCAGAGCCAAGCACCCCAATGGCGCCTCAGACCAGCACTCAAACCACAGCCACCTCCACAATCCCTGCCCGCTTAACAGCTGAGACCATGGACATGACTCAGAGTGATTGAGAATAGTGTCAGAGACTGAGTTTTTTACTTGTTAAGTTTATCTTTGCTTAAGACACTTTACTTGGTTCATTTTGCTTATTTAACAAAGTCATAAAGTTTACCTAAGAAAGTTAATAAAGGTTATCTTTGCTGGAAACACTGAGTTTACTTGGTTCATTTTGTTTACTTAATAAAGTGTTGGTGAAAACTTTGAGAAAATGGTTAAGCCTTTGCATGCTTGTGGAATAGATAAGGATAGTTGTGGGATAGATAAAGCTCCAGTGCAACCATATGGGACTGTATGGTCCACAATCCCAGCGATCCAGATGATTTTCTCCCCCTTTTTATAGAAAATATTGGTTGTCCACTATGGGGCCTTCTACATACTCTAGACATACTGCAGACATCCTAAATATACGAGATAGATCCCAGATACAAATGTTTTGTCCATTTTGAATATTTTATATACGAGATGCATACGCTTACATCCTTTCTATTTCTGTGTTACTAACGCTGTGTAGATGTTCCATGTACCTTTTGTTTCCTCCCTCTTTCCATTTTCATCTGCAGCGGATGTGAGTTGAGGGAATGGCCAGAGGATGAAGAAAGGATACATTGGCCGTTTAACGGATGATAACAGACAAAGAACATTTGTTGCCTGTATATGTCCATATATGCAGAGAGGATACAGCGGCCGTTTAATGGATGATAATGGACAAAGAATCTTTGTTGCCCGTATATGTTGTGGATGTACATTGTACACGGCGGAAAGTTCATCCATTCACAAAGTTTTGTGCAGCTCAAAACTTCTTGCGAGGATGAAATCGCAGTGGACGGATGCTCAACAGATAGAGCGTATGAAACACGTATGCAGTGAGTACACAATGGATGCATAGCGTTTTCCAATGGATGGCAAGCTTTTTTTTACATTTTACATCCTCTTTGCATCCGTAAGTGCAGTGGGACCGGGCCTTTAGGTAGCGGATGACTGATTGTTTGAGAACTATAAACACAAATATTTAGAATCCCAAGAGCCACAGTAAAGAGGCAAAAAAAATTCAATCTGGATAGGTTGGGTGTTTTTTGGTTCTGAAAGGGAGGATCCATGAGAAGTTGTGGAGAGGCCGAACAATAATGGAATTAATTTAAACATAAAAATCAAGAGTTAGGATTGTGGTGCAATGGAAATGTATCTCATAAATAGCAACTAGGTCAGCTGGCAAGAAATCTGAGAAGAAACAATTCAAAATGGTTCAAGAGTCTCCAATTTAATGAGATCAAATAAAATGAAGTCTGGAAATTCCTTCTACATTTTCCAAGAGTCTGTATTTGCCTATAATACTAGCATTAAAGGTAACTTCCTGAAGTCTGTGTAATTTCTGCTTCCTTAATATGTGTGGGGTTGATTGTTTGTTGCCTCTGCTGTTGTAGATTAACAACAAAACCTGTCTTGAAAGCATTACATGCAAAAATGATATAGAAGAAATGCAGAGATTTACTTAGCTCAATTTTCTACATCTCTTTGTGAATGATGGGTTATAATGCCATTTCCTGAGAGAATAAGAAAAGTAGCAGGTTTGGCAAGATTGTGGGAACAAAATCATTCCTCATGTTCAGTGGCGTTTTTTTTTAACTTCACTTATTTCAACACTTATTAGCTAACTATGCTTTTGTAAAAATGGTTCTTAAGTTATGTACAGTGAATGAAAGGGAGGGAAAAACCCACATATTTTCTCCTACCTCAAAAATGTTGAGGGATTAGTGGTTTAAAAAATGCTGTATTTGTAATAGCAGAGCAATCATTTTTTCTTTTGGGATCCAAAACCTTGTTTTGTTCACTTATAGCAATAAAAAGAAACCTATTGCTGTGTTATTTGTTGCTTCATTCTTTTTCACATAGTTTTCATTCTTTTTCACATCATGTTCTTCATGTGAATTATTGCTTTCAAAGAACCCCTTTTAAGTAGCTAGAGTATTGAACTCTACCATCCAAATGCCAAGAAGATTGATATCTAATGCAATAAACCCGGCTCTCTCCAGCACTGCAACCATCATAGAAACCTTATATCATTCTGTGGGAGGGGAAAAATAGTATGCTTTCCTCTGCCAAATGCTTAAAAATCTCAACCCCTTTGGTATATAAGAGATTTCTATCTTGCCTGTTTTCATTTGAGAAAACTCCTGTAAATAGTATTTTTAAAAATATTTATTTATTTATTTAATTTCTATAGCTGCCCATCTCAGCCAACTAACTGTGGGAGGTTTATACTTCTAAAACTATCAAACAGTTAAAACAACTTTTAAAAAATCCAAAGATTAAATACATAAAGTAGTTGGATATGAAATGGGCAGCAAATAAATTTTATAAATAAATAAATAAACATATGGCAGCCAAGAAAGCTAACCAATTATCTATAAAGCCAAGAAATGGCTCCTAACATATTCCAAGCCACAGGTTCAAGTACACAACCTAGCTTTCAAAGCCTTATGAAAGACCAACAAGGTTGGGGCCATTCTAATTTCTGAGGGAAAAATATTCCACAAAGCAGGGGCTACAGTAGGGAAGGAGCATCTTCTAGTTCCCGCCAATCAACATTCTTTGATTGACAGGATCTGCAGCATACCCAATCTTCTGGATTGAATTGGGTGGGAACAGACTCTTGGAAAAGATGATCCCCAAGACATGTAGGGCTTTAAATACAAAATCAGAACCTTGTGTTGCATCTGGAAACAAACCAATAGCCAATGCAGCTCATGTAATAGTAGTATTGTACATGCTGTGTACCCAGAACTATTTACACCAACATAGCCACATTCTGTACCAAATGGAGTTTTTGAATGTTCTTCAAGGGCAGACCCATGCAGACTGTATTGCTATAAGCTAAGTGAGAGTTGGTTATAGTGAGCAAGGCTTCCTAGTCAATGAATGGGTGCAACTGGCACACCACCCAAATATTCTACTTGTGCTAGTTGTTCTAAAAGGACAAAGTAATCATAAAGTGTGGCTAATGAATTTACTAGAATGTTGAACAACCATCCTAAAATTATGGGTGGGAGGGCACAGAACCAGTCAAACAGAAGCATTTATTCAAATGCACAATTCTACAGGGGTTTTAACATATCATGAGGAAACCTGAATTTCCTTATAATTTCTGAAACCAAAACAAGGTTTTTTTTTCTATACAGTTAAAGGCCTGGCTTAAACTCAAATATGGTTACTGGGCTGAAATAGCCTATTACACATGGCAGAGAAAGAGAGATTTGTATCACACCAAAATGATTGGAACTTTCAACTAATAATTTATACAGAGAAATGTTACTTCAGAATTTAAATGGGAATGTAATCCAGTTCAATATAATGGAGAAAACTGTGAATGATTGACTATGTAAGAGATGGTAAGCTGATTGTAAACAGAATAATGTGAAATTTATTTCACTGCACTTCTGAAAAGAAAAGAAAACCCCAGCATTTATGCCTCCATGGTTCACTAAATAAGACTGAATGAAAATACAATTAAAGATTTACCAATTTATGGAATATTGAGCATAATGGAATCAGGAAGTAGCAACTAGTAATAAGGTATAATGATCATCTTGGCTGTATACATTATTTTCAATATTGAAAGTAGTATCACTACCTATTTTACTGAGGTACATAAGCAAGAAGGTATTTTTGAACTCATGGCTAGCTTGTCAGCAAATCTATCAGCTTTCTATAGGTAGCACTTCAAAAACAAAGTATTGGACCAGAGAAATATTTGGCTTAATTCATAAGGCTGTTTATATGCAGAAGATTAATTTTCTATTCCTTTCTTTCCAGATTTTGACTCATTCTCTCTTTCCTTTGCAAGTAGGAAACTGGAAAACATTGTGTGGGTGTTTCTGTTAAGGATGAGAATGTTTGTTTGTTTGTTTTCAATAGTGTATGTGCCTACAGTAATGCATAAACTGGATACATACATACAAGAGTCATTCTGAATGTGCAATCTGAGATTAGGAAATTACCTTAGATATTGCCAATTAAAGACCTTTGCTCTTTCCTACAGAAACACAATAAAAGAATCAAGGAGGGAGTATACAGCAAAGTGCTTCCTGACCTCTTATGAGTCTCCAGACTTTTTTTTCTAAAAACCAAACAACAATGGCTGATGAATGAGATGGTTCCTTCCAACCATCACATTCATCAGCCATTGTCTGAAATAGCTTGAAATGCTCTGGATTGTTTTAAAGAATAGAAGCATAGTAGAGGAAATATTGAGTTGTGCAAGATTGAAAAACAGAGGAGGAGGAGGAGGAGGCTAAATTTACAGCACATTGTAGGTCTGTGTCAATGAGCTTTTCTACTACTTGTTTACTACTTACTGCCAAGAGAGAAACTTACTTGTTTCAGTCACCTTTCTCTATGTTCTATGTATCTTCTTTTAGACTAATATACAAGTCTGCTTCTAAAACCAATAAGACATGCACCCAACCTTCCAGCAGCTTTGCAGATCAAAAGTAACAACACACGCACACGCACATGCATACACACACATGCACACACACACATACGCACACACACACAATCACACCCCATATTCTGCAAAGTCTGGGACCCTAGAATTTATCAGATGAAATAAAGGAAAGCATCAAACCTAAGGACATAGCAGTTTGAATATCCTATTTAAAATAGGATGTCTACAAATGAAAAAAGATGTCTTGCCATCTTATACAAGTCATATGCATTTCAATAAAACTAGCCTGGAACACATTTTATAGTAATGTATATACTGGTACTTTACTGATCATCATTAGCTGGTATTTTCTTTTCTCCCATATGTTACAGGATGCTAATTCTTAAGTTAAGTGCTGAACATAGCCATCAGCATAAACTTTGTGTTTGAAGAAATTCTGGCAAAGTATCTTGTGTGGGACCTCATCATCAATTGTTCTAGTTAGTCAATAGTATTCCAGTTTTCCTTTTAATTTTTCATAGTACACCAGAAAAAAACAGTATCAAGAGCACACTATGAAATCTGGTCACTAAATGTAGCTAATCAGAATACTGCTAAATGGTTGAATAGTAAGGCTAGGTCCCACTGGCCGACGGATGCAAAACGTATGCAAAAAGGACACAGCAGACGAGCAAAATTTCGGGGGTGGCTCCATCCGTTGTTATCCACTCTCAAAAATGCCCCAAATTTGCATAAACAGAACGGACAACAACGGAAAGGAACGGACGGGGGTAGTAGGTAGTGAGGATGGTAAGCGGATGTTCGTAGGAAGCCTAGTGGATGGAAGTGGATGGAAGCGGATGATACATCTGCAGGGCTTCCAGGGGAGAATAGCAAAGTGGACGTGTAGCGGAAGGAGCGGATGCATAGCGGATGACGCGGATGCATCACAGACGCCTATAGGATGCATAGCGGATGCATAGCAGATGCATAGCAGATGCAAAGCAGTCACCACGCATGCGGGGAGGATGAATTGTGTCAGCTCCATGGATATAAAAGGATGCAGCTCGCAAGCAGTCAGCATTCAGAGGAAAGACCTGCTGCCAGAGACATCTTGAAAGAACACCATGGTTCGTCAGTCAGGGAAGAAGAGAAAGTCTGTGCCTACTCCTGCCAGCCCTGGCAAGAAGAACAGAGCCACCATCCCACCCTCTGGTGCTGACTCTGAAGCTGCTGGTGCTTCTGCTGCTGCTGCTGCTGGTGTTGCTGCTACTGGTGCTTCTCCTGCTGGTGCTGCTGGTGCTGCTGGTGCTTCTCCTGCTGGTGCTTCTGGTGCTGCTGGTGCTTCTCCTGCTGCTGCTGCTGCTGCTGCTGTGGTGGACCAGCCCCAAGAACCTCAAAGCCCTGCTGCTGAAGGCCCTGAAGCCCCTGCCAGAGGGAGGAAGAGGCAAGGCAAGGAGAAGGGAGAGAGGAAACAGTACTCCATTTCCGAGGATCATGAGGAGGAGGTGCTGGAATGGCTGAGGGAGAACGAGTACCTGTGGAGAAAGGGCCACAGGCTCTATCATGACACCAAGAGGAAGCAGGCAGCGTGGAGAGACAAGGCAGAGAGGCTGGTCTATACTTCAGAAGTACTCCTAGGATGGTGGAAGCACATGCACACCTGGTATGGCAAAATGCACCTGAAGAAATCTGGCCAGTTCGCTGTCAAGCTCACTGACTGGGAGATGTACGTCATGGCCAAGTGCAGTTTCCTGGAGGGTGAGGTCCACCACTGAGGAGCAGCCCCTCTGTCAACCCTCTCCCTCAGACAACTCACAGACAGCCAGTCCTCTTCCAGCCAGGAGCCAGGTACCCTGTCCAGGCAGGTGTCTTTGGAGGGCCCCACGGCAGAGACCCCCCTGACAGCTGCACTCCGCATGCCAGAGGACATGGAGGATCCCCTGTCTCAAATGGAGCAAGAAGAAGCAGCAGCCAGAGACCAACCCACCCCCACCCCCAGCTCCACCTCCACAGAAAGCAGGCAGAGAGGCAGACTGGAGGGCCAGAGCCACACTGTCCTTGGAGATCAGGGACACGATCAAGACCAGCACAGATCTTCTCTCTCAGCTGGTCCACAGCGATATACCATCCTCGAACCGCAAGCCCTTCATCACGTACGTGAGCCAGACCCTCATGGACCTGCCCAGTACCAGGTGATGAAGGAGAAAATCACAGCACTGCTGCACCACCCTCCAGGCCCAGCTGAACCTGCTCCGACCCAGTCCAGGACTGGTCCTCCACCCCAGGCGATGTCACAGCCCTTCCATGGCTTTCAACAGCCCCTCAGCTACCAAGGCTACGAGTACCAGGACTTCCCACAGCAGAGGCAGCCCTTCCCAGTCCAGGCCCAGGTATATCGTACGCCACAGACACCTCACCTTACACAGCTGCAGACCAGACAGCCCCACTACACTCCTCCTTCCACCAACCCACAGCCAAGTCCCTCAACAGAAAATCTGTCTTCAATACTGTGCCTGACATCCCAGGTCCTTGAGGAAGGGTCTCTCAACCTCACGGGACTGAGTCAGCTCTCTGAGAACTTTCTGAACACACCATCCCCTGTTGTACTCTCGGGGCCAGGCACCCCAATAGTGCCTCAGACCAGCACTCCAGCCACAGCCATCTCCACAGTTCCTGGCCACTCGACAGCTGAGACCATGGATATGCCTCAGAGTGACTGAGAATAGTGCCAGAGACTGAGTTGTTACCTGTTCACCTTATCTTTGCTTAAAGACGCTTTACTTGGTTCATTCTGCTTTTTTAATAAAGTCATTCAGTTTACTTAAGACAGTTGTTAATAAAGGTTATCTTTGCTTCACACACTTGGTTCATTTTATTTACTTAATAAAGTGTTGGTGAAAACTTATGGGATATGTAAGGATAGTTGTGGGATGGGTAAGGATAGCTGTGGGATGGGTAAGGATAGTTGTGGGATGGGTAAGGATAGTTGTGGGATGGGTAAGGATAGTTGTGGGATGGGTAAGGATAGCTGTGGGATAGATAAACCTCCAGTGCAAGCATAGTGGGACTGTATGGTCCACCCTCCCAGCTGCCACACATATGGCCCTTTTTTATCAATAACAATTTATTCATTGATCAACACATTTCAAAATAAACAAAGCTCTTTATCAATGCCCTATTCATTGTAGGACCACTCAACATACATGGTACAATCTCATCAGTGTTATGAGACAGGCTCAAGGAAGCATCCATTAAGCATCTACCATCCTGTCTTGCCACTCCACTGCTCCAGCTGGGGAGTTGCACCAGTGTTTCAGGAGGTTGCGCTGCTTCTTCCTTTCACGTGAAGCTCTGTTGGGGCCTTGCACATCCACAGTGTCTATCAGGTTTTGTCCTTGCCTCCATTCACCATTGCCTTGTTGGCGGTCCACAAGCCTGTTCTGCAACACTGGGTAGTGGGTGCGCATGAGATTGTGCAGGGTGCAGCAAGCTTCCACGATGCTCCTCACAGTCCCTGGGTGATGCTGCATGGTGGTGAGAAGTACCTGGAACCTGTTGGCCAGGATGCCAAAGGCGTTCTCCACCACCCGTCTTGCCCTGGACAGCCTGTAGTTGAAGATCACGGGTGAAATTCACGGGTGAGGTATCTGGAACTGTAGTGCTTCATGAGGTAGGTTCTGAGGGAGAAGGCTTTATCCCCCCCAATGAAGTAGGGCACATCTTGTGTGTCGTTGGGTAGGGGGTCTGGATCTGGAAAACCCATGATGAGGTTGCATTCCAGCCTATCCTTGAGGTCACTGGCGTTGTATATCTGGCTATCTGAAGCTGACCCGTTGCTTGAAGCGTCAAGGTCCATTAACTTGTAGTCAGCATCAACCATGGCATAGAGGATGATACTGAAGAAGCCCTTGTAGTTGTGATAAGAGGACCCTGAGTTGGCTGGAGCTTTGCAGGCCACGTGCTTCCCATCTATGGCTCCAATGGTGTGGGGAAAGTTCCACCTCTGATACCACTGTTCTGCAAGTTTCCTCCAGCCTTCTTCAGTGGTGGGACACTGGAGGAGCTCCTCCACGTATTCTTCGATGATGACCTGCACCACTTATCTGACCACTTTGCTGATGGTGTTGTGTGGCACCCTCCAGGCATACTGCATGTTTCTGTATGTGGTTCCAGAGGCAAGGTGGCGCAGAGTCAGTTCCACCTTCAGTCCAGGGTCCAGGCTGGGATGGAAGTTGGTGCTTGGCTTGGTCAACCTGGGTCTCAGACACTCAACAATTTCATCAAACATGGTTGGTGGCATCCTCATGAAATGTTGGAATGAACGAGTGTCTTCATTCCTCAGCTCCACCATATGCTTGTCATACAGTCCAAACTTCACTTTTCTCCCAATCCATCATCGGTCCCACACAGCTCTTGGATGTCTCCTTCTTCTCCTTGCCTAGAAAAGGTGAAACGGTCTGAAGTGGGCTTGGTTCTGGTGTTCAATGATCGCAGCTACCATAAGGACTCTGTTATGATCCATGGTGGAGATCAATGGATGATTTGGAACAGCAAGACTAAGGGTGAAGAGGTCTGTACACCACGGCTGCTGGACTGATAGTGAGATTCAGGTGATTTCCTCCCCCTTTTTATAGGAAATATTGGTTGTCCGCTAGGTGTCTTTCCACATACTCTAGGCATACTCCAGACATCCTAAATATCCGAGATACGCCCCATATACAAACGTTTTGTCCGTTTTAATGCTTTATATACAAGATGCATCCGCTGACATCCTTTCTATTTCCGTGCTACTAACGCTGTGTGGACGTTCCATGTACCTTTCACTTCCTCCCTCTTTCCGCTTTTAGCTGCTGCGGATGTGAGTTGGGGGGATGTCCAGAGAATGCCGAGAGGATACAGTGGATGTGTAATGGATGACAACGGACGTAGAACGTTGTTGCCCTTATGTGTCATGGATGTAGATCATACGTGGCGGAAAGTTCATCCGCTCAAATAGTTTTGTGCAGCTCAAAACATTTTGAGCAGATGAAATAGCAGTAGACAGATGTTTGACGGATAGAGCGTATGAAACACGTATGCAGTGAGTACAGAACGGATGCATCGTGTTTTCCAATGGATGGCAAGCTTTTTTGTCCATTTTACATCCTCTTTGCATCCGTTGGTGCAGTGGGACATGGGTTTTAATAAGAAAACTGTGGGAGCTGTCCAAGGACGTTGAGTGCTGATGCTAATCCAGATGTTCTTGCCGAAGTAGAATTCACCAAGTAGTTTCCTGCTGTTTGCTCTGAAATATAATTTTACTGAAGGATTGAGGAAAAATGGAAGTCTTTCACTTTTATAAACAAAGAGTAAAGAATTAAATCATTACCATTCCTGGTCAAAATATTACAACCAATAAGACTTATCATTTTCTTATTTAGATTATTTCACTGTCATCAGTCATTAAAAGAAATGTTGTGTAAGATGAATCATTAATCCATTTCAATATAAATGAGTATCTTAATGTTTGAAAAATATATACAAATATGATTAGTAAATAAGATACAACTATTCCTCTCCCCAACACTTTCCAACCATACATACACTTTGCATATAGGGTTTAAGAATTAAGGGGATTAAGAATTAAGAATTAAAAAATAACAGAATTAATATGGCATAAAGCAATATTGTATTGCATGTTTCAGATACCACAAAGTGTCTTACTAATGTGGTTTAGTTATGTAATGTAATGTGACATAACAGATATTTACAGTACAGCTGAATACAGGTCCAATCATTCAACCAAACTCTTTTACAGGATATTCTATTTAATTCCTACTTTTCCCTACCTGTCAACTTATGCTTAATGATGCATGAATATGGTAAAATCTCCCAAGTACTTTTTTTAAGCTCCCATAGTTTAAAACACCAACATTTTAAAATGCTGAATTTTTCCCTGTACCTGTTGCTATCTTATTTTTCTATATGCCGTTTTGGCTATATAATTTACTCTTTATATGCCAAGGCATGGAAGTGAACATAAAATAATAAAAAAAATTACCTTAATGGACTTTCTAAAACACAATTGGTCCATAAGGAATACATATTTTGAGATAGAAAATCCAAAGCACGCTTAAATATATAATTATAATAATTGATTACGGTAAGTCAAAGTAGTGTGTATTTTACAAATAGTAACTGAAAACTTAGTCATATTCAGAGAGAGAAAATTTGACTGGTTGGATAATAGTAACTCTAAAAGGAATGAATCTGGGTGGCCTGGAAATCTGACTAAATGAGTTATTAGCTGTAATTGAGCATCTTTTGCAACAAGACCAACAATATTTTTTTCTCGATGAAGGCAAGTTTTTGTTGAAATGGAATATCCTGAAATTTCCTCTAAAGAGCAGTTGTTGGAATGATATCAAATCTTTTCAGACATAGGACTTTCCTGAACTTGGAAACAATATTTGGTTTAAATATCTTGCTGGTTGGAAAAATGAGACATGATACCTAGAAATACATCTTTAGGTATGGCATTCAGATCTAACTGGCTTCCCGCATTCATGTCTTGTTATTTAGGTGGTCCTGTTTAATATCCCATCATCAAAGCTGAGGGAGAAATAGTAGTATTTCAGTTTCTCATGCTCTGCTTACTCAAGAACGAAGCAAAATCATTAATTAAAATCCAACTCCACAGGGGAAAGAAGTAGCTTTAGCCAATATGAGTGGGTGTGTGCCCAAGTTGAGTCTCAGGTTTTGTCGTGTCAGTCCTGTGATGCAAAGCTGTGATAGGAACACACTGTGGAACTTGAAACATATTCCTTGAGTTGAGTATGCATTCTTCAACATGATGAATCACCTCTACAATACCTGTGGGCTCCAAGCAGAAGTTGGGTCCAGAGTCCAGCTGAAAATACTTTCAGTGCAGCTACATGTGAATAATGTATCTCTAGTATAATATAAAGATTGGAGGGTGGTTGCTGATGTAGACATATTGAACATTACTCAATATATGGTCTGTGTTTGCCAGGAACTTAAAACTCCAACCCTAGATACTTGAAAATCTGTACCTGTTAAATTGGGTGATTGTTCCATCACAGGCTTGAATGGATTTTAGGAAGTTTGGCAAAAAGTAAGACCATTTTTGTGTAATTAATGTTGAGCACTCCTGTACTGAAATGGATAGTCAAGACATTCAAGGCTTGTTTTAGGCCAGTTGGCACTTGGAATAGTAATGCAGCAACATTGCTCTCTCAGGTGCCAAGGAGGATTGGAATGTAACTCTCCTTCAATTTCAGAGAATGATGAGCTTGATTATGTATTTTAGGCACTATAAAATTGATATACTAATTAAATAGCAGTAATGTCTTGCCTAACTCTCTGCAGAAAAAAATTGCATGTTGTAATGGCCCTGGTATAATTCTCAGAGAATTTGTTTATAAGAAGAAGCAGGTATCTATCTACGATAAAATTCTTGAATTTACATCATAATACATTCCTTATTTCAAAAGCTAATAAAGGAAAAAGGTAAATAAATAATAATGGTATATTTTTCCCCATTAAAATTTTGTCTTGGCATCCCATTGCCAGGAAAATAGTGGGATAAATAAAATAAAATAAACATCAAGGGCTGTCAATAAGCTCCCATGTCCAATAAAAACTGATTATCACCTTCAAAACATTCTATTCAGTAACATTGGAATGTATCAATGCATTGCCAAAATTGAGTCTGTCCATTCAGTCTCAAGAGACAATCTATTATGGATCCCTCCTTCTCTTAATGTTCATTGGTCATGGGCCAGCGACATACCTTCTCATTTGTAGTCCTTATTTTATGGAACATTCTCTTTGGAAGCATGAATGCCTTCTACTCTACAAATATTTTGAATAGAAGTCAAAGCAACATTTTTCCAATAGTTCAGCTTAATCAATCAGAATAGAGCTGGAAGAGATCTTGGAGGTCCTCTAGTCCAACTCCCTGCTCAAGCTTTTATATTAGGTATATGATGCCTTTTATTTGTTAGGGTTTTTTGAAAACAAAAACAATGATTTTCATTATTTATATATGTTTTAATACAACATTTTTGGATTTTGTTGCACCCTGTCAACAGTTGAAATGGATTATCCTGAAATTTCCTGTGAAGAGCAGTTGTTGGAATGACATCAAATCTTTCCAGACTTAGGATTTTTCTGAACTTGGAAACAATATTTGGTTTAAATATCAGTCCATTAGAAAAGGGTGGGTGTAAATAGTGAAAAGTAAGCCACTACTGAACTAAGCAGCCAGTAGCTACTCACATAAAGTTATGATAAGACAAAAGAATTATCATTTTCTCATCAGAGATCAGAGATATTCATGAGAATTCAGGAATCTTAAGAAAGGTTTGGAATAAGAGCAGGATCTGAGGAAAAAGTAAACCAAATGGCAATAGCAATAGCCCTTAGACTTTTATACTGCTCCATAGTGCTTTACAGCAGCAGTCCCCGACCTTTTTGGCACAAGGGACTAGTTTGGTGGAAGACAATTTTCTATGAACTGTGTGGTAGTGGTTTTAGTTTCACTCACTTGCCTGCCACTAACCTCTAGCTGTGCAATCCGAAGATCCTTTGTTTTACAGCACTCTCTGACTGTTTACAAAGTCAGCATATTGCTCCCAACAATCTGGGTCCTTATTTTATCAATCTCAGAAGGATGGAAGGCTCAGTTAACCTTGACCCTGCTGGATCAAATTCCAGACTATGGAAAGTTGCTGCATTCTAACCACTGCACTACCAGAACTTCTGAATGAAGTTACTGATCAAACTGCAACTGTTTGTTTTTCCCAATTCCTCCAATTTCAGTTCTGAAATTCCTGCATCATTTACTAAGACTTTCCCAGATGATTTTGGGCTTCAGGGGAGGCTTTTCACAAAGTGCAAACACAGGAAGAAATATCTTCGGGTAAATGTTCTTGTACATGAGCAATACCCCACATAAAAGTAATTTATAAGAAAAGGTTTGAAATGGGTTAGGGTGTGATTCCAGTCTAGTTTAATTTCTCAGGGTTTTATGCCCAATAATCTAGAAAATATGTTCCAGAATTCCTCAGTCATAGCTGCAGAGGACACTGGGGCAAAATGCTAAAATTGTGAGCTGAGAAGTGATGAAGAAATTATCTCATCTAGTACTAAAATTATGAGGCATGTTATCTCCCTCACTCATGCCTCTGCTTGGGTTTTGATTTGGAATAACCTTACAATTACAATTTATTTTAAAGAACCGTTCACACAACTGCCAACTGTGTGAAAGCTGTTGCATCTGATCTGACCCTAGTGCTCCATCATTTTTGTGAAACTATTCAAAGTATAGTTAAGTACTTGCTGAGACTTGCACTCCAGCTTTCTCGGGAGCAAATATAATTCTCAGGCAGCATGCTACAGCAATGATAGCCCTACAATACAACTTGCATAGATATTAGTATGGATAGCAGACTTATCTTTGGACACATCTGAGTCAAAGAAATTTGGAAGTCCAAATGTTGGAACGAAGTTTTTGCTAATTTTCTAAAATGGGATACAATGTTGAATTAATGCTGGGGTTAATGGGGCAATGGACAGTTTGTTATTTAAATGTATTTTAAATTATGGCATTTCATATCTTTTTATTTATTTATGTATGAATTTGCATAATTGACATCATTATGCAAATGACATAAATCATGATGAATGTCATAAAATCCTGGTAAAATTAATTGAAATTTAGCTGCCTAATCTTTGACTGTAACAAACTTGTTTCTTATTTTTAACAATGCCTGGATGGAACATATTAAATATAAATAGTGCTCTATTAAATCATGGTTTTATTATGTACTTCTGAAAAGTGCAGAAAAGCCTATAGTTTAAAAACAAACTTGCAATTATATTTATGAAAGGTGCCCAATCCTATTGACATGGTTGCATTTTCCTACTTATGTGAAAAAGGATTTATTGCATCAGAATTTAAGGTGCAGATTATTTCACTCTAATCTTATTACTGTATCCCATTGCACATTTGCACCAGAGGAATTGGATGAATATTTCATTCATTTTTCCAGCAGTGGATTGAAAAATAAAATTAACTATTTCCCCTATTGTCCCCATGCTGACAGAAACCTATTAATAATACAAAGCTCATCAATTTCCATCAAAACAATTAAGTCATTTAAAATAAAATAAAGTAGAATAAAATAAAATGTCTATTCACAAAGTTCCAAATCTCTAATATTAGGCTGCCTTTTCATCTTCTTTGTTATTGTAAAAAATGGCTTATTTGCTGCATTCAGCAGCAATTTAAAACTGTGGTTATAGGGGAATAATTGCATGTGGTTTTATGCAACAGAAAGATAATTTGATCTAAAAATCTGATCTAATGCTCCTGCATAGGGACATATTCCTCTGAGAAGGAAAATGGGAATATATTAAAATAAAAGAGACAAATGGCATGAACATGAGCTGAGGAAGAGCTATTATTATTCTCTCTTTATCAAGAGACAAATTTTGCTGGGCTTTTGTACAATTATAAATGAGGGAGGGCTTCCCTTTGATAAGCAAGGGATTATAGTTAAAAGAAGACAACTTTTTTTTTCCTTCAGACCATCTGACAAACAGAGCAGAGAAACAATTGTGTGTCCATACAGGGAGCTGATAAACCATTTCCATCTGGTTTGTCCAAAGCTCTACCAAAGCAATTCAAATAAGCAAAACAACAGCAATAAGGCTGATTTGTTGACACTGAAATATGATCTTATATTCTTCTATATAAGGAAGAAGAACACACCCTCAGGAAAGTTCTTTTGACATAACTCCCCCCCCAAAAAAATATATTTGTGCAAGCAACTAAGTCTTGCTATGGGTAGCCATTACCAGCTTAGAGCTTAGTTAAAAAGGTATCAGCCCACAGAACTATATTCCTCAGCAGGGGGCTTGCAAGCAGAGGGAGGGCAATGTTGCTTTTACATCCACTTCTCCTTCACATAAAGTATGTAAAAGCTAATTACTATGATTATCAACAGCTCATCACTTTGTCTGAAATAAGTTTTGTACATTGACTAGCACAGGGTACAACAGTAAGATGCTTTATTCCATACCAGTGTGATGGACTCATGCCCAAATATATAAGGGTGCGGAGAGACAAGTAAGAACACAATGACATGGTGAATTAACTCAGGGTGAGTGTGTTGAGGGGGGAGGATATCCATTGATCAGTGAATAAATGAAATGAAGGAGTTGCTTTTATTTGTAAAAAAAAAACCTCTCCTTTAATTAAAATACATAATATAGGAAGAGAAGCAACTGCGGGAAAAGCACTTTTAAGTGCATAATGCAGGAATCAGGATCAGAAAGTTGAATGAAGACATTGTGCAGAAAAGTTGCTGAGTGGAATCAAAGCAAAAAAAATGTTGAAGGGATAAGTACAGCAGGGAACATTTCATCACAAAACAGATATAAGTTGGCAGATTCATCATATGCACTTATGATTGTTGTGCTAATTAGGAGGTGAACCCCTCCCCACTTCAGGCTACATAAAAATCTAAATGCTCTCATGGTGCATCTGATATAAATCATATATTCTGATATATATTTAAAAATAATCTCAGTCTATAAAATGGGATGACATTGAATGTGGTGGTATTGTAAGATGACAATATTGAAGCTATTGTTACTGCTTTTTGTTCACATATCACATCACAGTTCTGACTGTTCACATTTTTTAATCTAGAAAACCTCTATGAAAGATCATAGAATTGTAGAATTATGGGATTTGGGATGACCTTGGAAGTTATCTAATTCAGCCTCCTGCCCAATCCAGGAAGTCTCATACCATCCACAAAAATATCTTTTCATTTTGTTTTTCTTGAAACCTCCAGTAATAGAGATCCAATGCCTAGGGCACAAGCTATTCCATTGCTTAATTATCTCATGGTCAGGAAATTTTGCCCTGATTTTAATTTAGCTATCACCCTGTTAAGCTTCCACTCATTGTGGGATTTGTTTAAATTGCCTGATGCTATAGAGTATAAAGCAAAGTCCTATGCCTTATGATATCCCTTCATGTATTGGAAGACTGATTCCACATCTTCACTTCTCTACTTTAGACTAAATATACAAAGTTCCTTTAAACTACTCTTTGTAGGATTTAATCTAATCATTAACCTAATCCTAATAATTCTGTAGTCTTTCCAATTCCTCAGAATTTATTTACCATGTGAAAACCACAACTGGACATGGTGTGGACTGACCAGTCCAGCACAGAGTAATACTACCATGTCCTGTGATCTTGACACTATACCTCTGGTGATGCAGCCCGAAATTTCATTGGGTCTTTTGGCAGCTATAATACATTGTTGACTCATCCATGATCTGTGGTTTACCAAAACTCTCAAATTCTTCTAGAAAATACTATTATTAAGCCAAATATCACCTATCTTGTACCTGCGCATCTGATTTTTCTTCTCAAATGCAGAATTTCTTACCACTAAACAACATTTGTATAGGTTCGTCTTATGTACCAATTGTGCCCATTCCTTGCACATGGTAATTTATGCCTTATCACTCCCTGCTTGGATTGCTTTAATGTGTTCTGCATGAGGCTACTCTTGAAGGGCATTTGGAAGTTGTAGCTGTCCAGAATGTGGTGGCATGGACATTATGTTCTTACATTGCTTTGTGAATTGCACTAGGTCCTAATAGCCTTATAAGGATGTTTCCTTCCATCAGTGTCAATTTGTTGGATCCAACATTGTGCCTTCTTGGTGGCAGTGCTATTTTACGAAAAAGATTCCTGAAAATCTGGATAGTCCTAATTCTGTTTGCTTTCCACAAAGTTCTGAAGACCTGGCTGTTTTCCCAGACATTTGGGTCAGGAGGCAATATGCGCTTGGCTGCTCTTGAATATTTTTTTTTTATAATTGGAGTTTATTGCTTTAACATTGGACAATAGGGATTCTACACTGTGGGTTTTGTTTTAACCTCTGAATGCTACCCAGAATTACTCTTGTGAGAAGAGTGATCATATTAATTATTTAAATAAATACATTTCGTTCAATAAGGCCCAATGTTCAAATCTGCTAAGATTCTTTTG
>BLBF01000006.1:29129436-29157970 GCA_015471245.1 Laticauda colubrina
CTTTTGAATTTGTCTTCTCGTGTATTAGTCATTATCTGTAAATTTTACAACATCTTTTTTATACCCTCATCTAAGTCATTTATGAAGATCTTAAACAAAACTAGGCTGAGGAGCGAAACCAGAGATAGCCCTCTGCATAGCTTATTCCATATGGACATAGACCTATTAAATGTATGCATTGGCTATGATTGTTTAGCCCACTGCAAATATGTCTAGTCGTGGGATCAGCCATCTCTATAGAAAGTAAGGAAGATGATTCTGACAGATATAAGTTGAATGAGAAGGAAGGAGTGAAAAATATCTTAAGGCTACAACAGAAAGAAAGTAGAAGATGCTTGGGTAGACACCTCCCAAGTCAGAGGATTATAAGAAGGGGAAAGAGGAATATTGCAATCAGTTGTGAGATTGATATCAACTTACCAGGTAGTCCAAAATGGGAATTTAACTCCATAAGAGGGCTACTTTGATTGAGAATGCAAATGGAATTGTTTATGTGAATGTTGTTGGGGATTTCCTTGAACCTGCTTCCACTCTCAAATCAGAGTGCTATAATACTCAAAATCAGTGATTAAGCAGAGTCCAGAAACACAAAAAGAAAATTTTGCAGCAAGATAGTAATGTTAGTCTCACACCTAACACAGTCACCCAAAAAACAATTGCAAAATTGTGTTTTACTGCTACATCCGCTGTACAATCCAGACTGCACTCTCATGTAACATTTTTTTACAATTATAAGGCCATGTCACACTGCCCAACGGATGCAAAAAGGACACAACAGACAAGCAAAATGTTCCATCCATTGTTATCCGCTCTCAAAAGGAGCAAAAATTTGCATAAGCAGAGCGGATAACATGGAAAGGAACGGACGTGGGGAGGACACAGAGCGGATGTATAGAGGATGCAGAGCGGATGTATAGAGGATGCAGAGCAGATGTATAGAGGATGCGTAGAGGATGCGTAGAGGATGTGTAGAGGATGCATAGAGGATGCAGAGCGGATGCGTAGAAGATGCGTAGAGGATGCAGAGCAGATGCGTAGAGGATGCAGAGCGGATGCAGAGCGGATGAGCTGCATCCGCTTTCATTCTTTCTCCATCCGTGCTACTAACGCTGCGCATCCGTTCTGCTTCCTCCCTGCGTCCGTTTACCACTGCAACGGATTTGAGTTGTGCGGATGTGCAGCGGATGCCTAGCGGATATAGCAGATGCGTAATGGATGCAGAACGGATGTCCCCCGTATGCCTAGAGGATGCAGAACAGATGCATTGGATACATTTTCCGCTCAAAAGTTTTGGGCAGCTCAAAACTTTCTGAGTGGATGAAACGTCAATAAACGGATGCTGGACGGATAGAGAGGAAGCAAAACGGAGTCAGTGAGTACATCGCGTTAACCAATGGATGGCAAGCTTTTTTGTCCGTTTTACATCCTCTTTGCATCCGTTGGTGCAGTGTGACATGGGCTTTAAGGAACACTTTAGTGGACATCTATTTGATTCGACTGAAGCAGTGGAAGTGACATTAGACTGAAGAGATGAAGTCTGGCATTCTTTCATATTGCTTTTAAGAAGTTTATTGGCAGAAGATGGCAGAAATGTGTTGCAAATAAATATATGACAGCAAATAACTAAAGGTAACAAAGCAGGAAATGAGGGCTCATTTCAAGTATTATTTTCCTGTTTCATTTATTAAAATATCCCCATTTTAATTAAAGCTATGGAGGTGGCAGCATTTCCTCATGTATTTTTCCATTTCTTTGTAGAACAAAGATACGTACATTGGATATGATGTGAAAGAATCTGGATCTTAGCATTATCCCAGAAGCCAGTATCTGAATAATAGTTGCAATGGATGCATCTCTATTTGTGCTGAGTATCAGCCTTTGATTCCAGAACCTATAAAGAATGAAGTTATACAAACTATTATATGTGGTTGGAAACATCATTTGTGTTACCTGAAGGGGGTATTATTATTCCTTCTTATACTACTATAATTTAGGTTTTCCTATAGCTTTGTATATGTATTCAAAAGTACACAGCTCTTGCATGAGACCTATTAGCAAATCTGAGTTAATTCCAAGGTTTGTAGTGGGGGAAGGGGAATGCCATTTACATTGCAAGAAAACAATAGTTCTTGAAATGTTTGCCCTTCCCATCTGACAGTTTACTATTCAGAACTGGGGATAACATAAACAGAAGGCTTATAAAATACATTGGGGATGTGCTGCTTTGAGAATTATAAAACCCTTAGCATCTGCTTACATAAAATGTTAGTAACCTGTGCTCTGCACCTGTTTTGAGCATATCCAGACTGGTTCAGCAGCCAGAGGAAGGCAGACTCACAGCAGGTTAATAATATGACACTGCTCTGCATTCCAGCTAATAAGATTTAAATATAGGCTAATGACTGCACGTTTTCTCTTTAATCAACATACAAATCACCCTTTTATTATTATGGTTTATTTTTTTTCCAATTGAAATTGTAATTGAATTATGCTTCAGCCTGTTAATTGTTGATATAAACAATATATCAAATTTCTAGCTTAGCTGATTCTTTATTTCCCCATCCCCAAATCCCAACCTTGCCCTGTTCATCTTGTAAGTAATGGGGAAATGGTGATGCTGTGAGCTTTCATGTCACTTTAGATCTAATCACAAGTTAAGACAGTTAAATTTCCTCAACTGCCTAAATGAAAGAATGTTCAATATAGTACAAAAAGGTCACACATTTAGAAGGAATCAACCTTTTATGGGATCTTCTCCTGGCTGATGCCTTCCTTCAGATGTATTAGTGCAACTCCAAGAATCCCTAAACTTCAGATGAGGATGATGATAATGTGGTATCAGAAACAAACTTGTGCATCTCAGAAGGGTCCTTAGAAATAAAATAAAAATACAAAAATACAGTTCTGTTTCTAAAATAAATAACTAAGTATTCTTACTGTGTGCGGCTACATTTCCCCTTGTTTATACAGGTGACATGAAGGGGAACACTTGTTTAAAATGCTGAGTGCCTGCACTTCAAGGGTGTTTGCTGTAGGCAGTATAATATTTCAAAGAAAAAAATAGAGACATGCTCATCAACATTCCAGGATTTTTGTCTTGGTCTTACTGAACATTATTGAAAGTTCTCCTCTGCCTTTAAGAGCTTTTCCAGCACTGATTAAGAAACCAATACTATGCTAATGCTTTTAATCATTTAGTTAATTATATACAGTACTTAAAAGTACTTTAAGTACTAAGCTATGCTATCAACAATTTAAGATACATTTTGGTGAATGCTGTATAAAAGTGGCTGCTATGGACCAAATGGTACATTAAAATGTATACAATTATACTTGCTTTGTGCAGTAGGGCCAAAATATACCCATTTTCTCCATTTTGAGACTTAAAGTTCAGATACTCTGAATATACAGATAAAATATTAGAAGTAGAAAGACAATGACTCACCAAGATGGAAGCCAGACAACAGGGATTAGTCTGAATAATTAGGTAGAGGTGGAATATAGATAATGCATGTAGATGATTCCTGGATGTCAATTGTAGAAAAGTACAAGATCTTCCATTTGAATAGTTGTGCAGGAGGAATATTCAGCAGGAACAGCTTACTGTTATTCCTTTCACAACGAGCTACCTTTAGGAGCTGGCCCTTAAATATCTTGGGAAATGCTCTAGAACAGGAATGTCAAACTCAAGGCCTGTAAGCTGAATCCAACCCACAGGGTGCTTAAGCCCCTATCACACAGCACCAACGGATGGAAAGAGGATGTAAAATGGAGAGAAACACTTGCTATCCATTGGTTAATGCGATCCATCCATTCTGTACTCACTGCGTCCGTTTTCATCCTCTCTATCCGTCCAGCATCTGTTGACTGAGATTCCATCTGCTCAAAAAGTTTTGAGCTGCTCAAAACTTTTTGAACGGAAAATGTATCCAACGCGTCCATTCTGCATCCGCAACCCATACGGAGAACATCCGTTCTACATCCATTGTCATCCGTTATGCATCTGCTATATCCGCTAGGCATCCGCTGCGCATCCGCGCAACTCGCATTCGCTCCAGCGGAAAACGGACAAAGGGAGGAAGCAAAACGGACGCGGAATGAACCCACAGCGTTAGTAGCACGGATGTAGAAAGGATGAAAGCAGATGCAGCTCGCATACAAAGCATTAAAACGGAAAAAACATTTGCAGAGGGGACCTATCTCGGATATTTAGGATGTCTGCAGGATGCCTAGAGGATGCAAAAGGACACCTAGCGGAAAACGTATATTTCCTATAAAAAGGGGGAGGAACTCACCTGGATCTCACTTTCAGTCCAGCAGCCCTGCAGTGCAGACCTCTTCAGCCTTGCTCTTGCTCTTGTTCTTCCACAGCATCCAGTCATCTCCACCATGGATCATCACACACTCCTTTTGATAGCCACCATCGTTCTACAACAGTGTGAAGCCATCTACAGGCTCTTTCACCTGTTCTATGCGAAGAAAAGGAGGCATCCAAGAAGTGTCTGGGTCCGAAGATGGATCACCAGAAGAGCTGAGTACGGACTGTATAACAAGCTGATGGTGGAGCTGAGGAACGAAGACCCTCGTGCATTCCAGAACTTCATGAGGATGCCTCCAGCCATGTTTGACAAAGTTATCCCTGCCCATCCCACAGCTATTACCCATCCTAAAGGTATCCCTGCCCATCCCACTGCTATCTTAATCCATCCCACAAGCATGCAAAGGCTTAAACCATTTCTAAAAGTTTCCACCAAGACTTTATTGACTAAAATAAATGAAGCAAGTGTGTGAAGCAAAGATAATCTTTATTAATAACAAGCTGTAAAAGAAAAATGACCCAAGTGTCTTAAGCAAAGAAAAAGTCAACACATAGCCACCCAGTCTCTGGCACTCTTCTTGGTCACTCTGAGGCGTGCCCAGTCTCAGGGGTGAAGGGTCCAGGTGCTGTGGAGGTGGGTGCTGCTGGAGTGCTGGTCTGAGGCGTCAGGGTGCCTGGCCCCGAGAGGACAACAGGGGACGGTGTGTGGAGGAAGCTCTCAGAGAGCTGGCTCAGTCCTGTGATGTTTAGAGCCCCTTCCTCCAGGACATGGGGTGTCAGCCCCAATACCGATGACAGATGTTCTGAGGCCAGGCTTGGCTGTGGGGTGGAGGAAGGAGCAGTGTAGTGGGGATGTCTGGTCTGCAGCTCAGCGAGGTGTGGCTTGGGTGTCATCTGTGGCATGGGTGGCATCTGTGGCATGGCTGGCATCAGTGGCATGGGTGGCATTGGTGGCATCAGTGGCATCGGTGGCACCGGTAATGTCCGATGTACTTGTGCCTGGACTGGGAAGGGCTGCCTGTGCTGCTGGAGCTCCTGGTAGCTGTAGCCTTGGTAGGTGAGGGCCTGTAGAAAGCCTTGGAAGGGCAGTGACATCACCTGGGGTGGAGGAACAGGCCTGGACTGGGTGGGAGCAGGTTCAGCTGGGTCTGGAGGGTTGTGAAGAAGACTGGTGATCCTGTCCTTTATCACCTGGTACTGTGATTCCGACATGTTCATGAGGGTCTGGTTGACCTAGGTGAGGAAGGGCTTGCAGTTGGAGGATGGGATGTTGGTGTGTATCAGCTGAGAGAGGAGATCTACTCTGCTTCTGATGGTGTCCCTGATCTCCAGCAGGGCAGTGTGGCTCTGCCCCTCCGGTCTGCCTCTCTGCCTGCTTTCTGTGGAGGTGGAGCTGGGGGTGGAAGTGGGGATTGTCATCTGGTGGAAGTGCTCTCTCCTTGCTCCCACTGCATCAGGGAGTCCTCCACACGCTCCGCCACTGGTAGTGCAGCTGTCGGGTGGTTCTCCGTTGTGGCATGCTCCACAGATACCTGCCTGGACACAGGAGCTGACTCTTGGCCAGAAGAGGACTGGCTCTCTGCGGGCTGCCTGAGAGAGAGGGTTGTGAGAGGGGCTGCTCCTTGGTGGCGGATCTCACCCTCCAAGAAGCTGCACTTGGCCATCACGTAGGTCTCTCCATCCGTCAGCTTGACTGTGGCCTGGCCAGATTTCTTGAGGTGCAGCTTCCCGTATCAGGTGTGCATGTGCTTCCACCAGCTGAGGAGCACCTCCGAAGTGTAGCCCAGGCTCTCCGCCTTCTCTCTCCAAGCAGCCTGCTTCCTTTTGGTGTCTCGATAGAGCCTGTGTCCCTTCCACCAAAGATACTCGTTCTCCCTCAGCCATTCCAGCACCTCATCCTCATGTTCCTCTTCAATGGAGTATTGCCTCCTCTCCTGTTCACACGTATGCCTCTTCCTCCCTCTGGCAAGGCCATATAGGCCCTCATTAGAGGGGCTTCGAGGTTGTAGGGGCTGCTCCTCCACACCACCACCACCAGCAGCAGCAACAACAACAGTAGCAGCAAAAGCAGGACCAGCAGGATCAGCAGGACCACCACCACCACCACCACCACCACCAGCACCAGCACCAGCACCAGCAGCACCAGCAGCACCAGCAGCACCAGGATCATCATCAGCAGAGTAAGCACCAGCAGTGCCAGCAGGACCAGCAGGACCAGGAGCACCAGCAGCACCAGCAGGACCAGCAGGACCAGGAGCACCAGCAGCACCAGCAGCAACAGCAGGACCAGGAGCACCAGCAGGACCAGGAGCAGCGCCAGCAGAGTAAGCACCAGCAGAAGCACCAGCACCAGGAGCAGCGCCAGCAGAGTAAGCACCAGGAGAAGCACCAGCACGAGCAGAGTAAGCACCAGCAGAAGCACCAGCACCAGGAGCAGTGCCAGCAGAAGCTCCAGCACCAGAAGAGTCAGCCCCGCAGCAGAAGCCCCAGCAGAAGCAGAGTCAGGGCCAGGGGGTGGGATGGTGGCCCTGTCCCTCTTGCCAGGCTGGCAGCAGATGGCAGAGGCTTTCTCTTCTTCCCCATGGTTGTTGGCAGACTGGCTGGCTGGCTGGCTGGCTGGCTGGCTGGAGCTGTGTCTGGCAGCAGGTCTTTCCTCTGAATGGTGACCTGCTTGCAAGCTGCTTCCCCTTATATCTGCGGGGCTGATGCAATTCATCCTCCCCGCATGCGCAGTGAACGCTTTGCATCCACTAGGCATATGCTAGGCATCCGCTAGGCTTCCGCTCTGCATCCGCTTCATCTGCTCAGCTTCCGCTCTGCATCCGCTTCATCTGCTCAGCATCCGCTCTGCATCTGCTCTTTTTGCTGCGCGTCCACTTCGCTGTGCTCCCCCAGAAGCCCTGCGGATGTGCCATCCACTTCCATCCGCTAGGCTTCTGTGGAGCATCTATTTTACATCCCCTCTACATCCTCCCCCCGTCCATTCCTTTCCATTGTTGTCCGCTCTCTTTATGCAAATTTGGGGCACTTTTGAGAGCAGATAACAACGGATGGAACATTTTCTCGTCCGCTGTGTCCTTTTTACAAATGTTTTGCATCCGTCGGCCAATGTGACAGGCCTTTAAGGTAACAAACTTGTAACTGAACTTTTTGTAATGGATTCATCTTTGCAAGAATATTGAGAAGAAGTCAAGTACAGCCACATGGTGTATAGTGAAATAGAAGAATTGATCCAAAGACTGTATGTTCAAAAGGCCAAGAGAAATAGACAATATTAATCTTGCACTTGAGTTCAGAGGTACAACACAGCTAACTGCTAAGAGGCGTAACCTAGACAAATTGTTATCCACTAATAAACCATGAAATATTTTTTATTCCCAAAATTTTTGAAGTGTGAGTTATCCCCTTTGTACACCATCAATACCCACTGACAACAGTAAACTATTACAGTAATTCTGAAGTAAGTGTGGGAAGCTTATTCCTATATTATAACTTTTTCTCTCTTTTTGTGGATATGTGTATTTGTGTTAATCCATGGAAAATGGCCAACAAACAGAGGTGGTATTCAGTAGGTTCTGACCAGTTCTGGAGAACTGGTAGCAGAAATTTTGAGTAGTTTGGAGAACCGGAAAATGCCACCTCTGATTGGCCCCACCCCGATCTATTCTCTGCCTCCCATTGAGTCCCAGCTGATTGGCTGTGTATTCTTTTGTTGCCCTGAACAGGAGAACAGAGCTGGAAAGCAGGTTAGTGGGGTGGAGAGGGAATGGGATTTTGCAGTAACCTTCCCCTGCCACACCCAGGTGGCAGCAGATATGGGGAGAAGATCAAGCAGAGGAAATGCAATGGCAAAACATGACTTTGCATGGTATGCACCATTGACAGATAGCTGAGATGGCAGATACTGGGAAATCCTACCAATGGCTGGAAAGAGCTGTACTGAGGTACTGATAATAGCAGCACAAGAAATATATAGGTTATACCCTCTCATCTCCCAAGTCCAGATGGGAGAAAGTTATGTAGAATAATAATTAATAGGTTTAAGATTCTGTGGGACTTTCAGATCTAAATAGATCCTTGCCAATCAAACAGACATCATAATAGCAGACAAAGGACTAAAAGTAGTAGAGGTGATAGATCTAAAAGTGCTAAGTGACAGCAACATCAGGAATAAGAACTATGAGAAGCTAGAGAAGTACCAGTACCTGAACTAGAAAGTATGTGAAAAGTAAAAACCAAGTGGTCCCAATCCTGACAAGAGCACTCAGGGTTGTGACTCTTAGATAGGAGAATGGTTCCAATAGGTCCTCGGAACAATGTTGGAGTTCTTTGTACAGAAGACAGCAGTGGTAGGAACAGCTAAGATACTGCATAGAATCCTCAAGCTTCCAGGTAGAGTACACAAGACTGAGGAAAACACATACCATCCAGAGGGAAGAGAAGGTATATATATCTCTGTGTATATGGTATTCAGTTTTATTCGGGTATTTTCCCACGTCATTATAGTTGTGCTTTTAAAGTTGTAGCAACGCTTCAGCAGAATCTCATCTGCCATCATCAGGCTTCTGTATTGTGTTCGTCTGTGAGTCAGGCTTTCACAGCTGTTTCTGTTTTGAATTTGGTGCTAGCCTACTACTGTGCATGAAGAAAAAAACATTCTGGTTTTTTATATATATGTGTCTCTCTCTGTGTGTGTACGTACACACACACACACACACACACACATATACAGTATATATTTATCGCATAATCATGATATAACATCTAACATTCACATTGCCTATGGAGTAAAGATCTTTCTAAAAGATAATTCTCCACACAATTAATTTCTTTCTGTTTAGGAAGCTGCAAATTTACCCAATTCTGATTAAATATCACTAATGTGTTAAAAGCTACTGCTTTTCTTTCTCTTCAATTTTAATTTTCACATATTATGACAATCTCATTTGAGGTTATAGTTTTTTTTTTCCTTTAAAAAAATAAATAAGTGAAGATAATGCACGTTGAAGAGAAAACAGAGAGTGCTACTTTTTTATTTTTCTAATAAAACTTTAAACCCTATGTCATCCACTGAAGATGAATCATGGGAGAATCCAAAGAGAAACAGGAAAAGGAGGCATCAATTATTTTCACCAGAAGCTCAGGTGAAGAGGCATACTGGGGTGTGTGTGTGTTTTGAATTACTAATAGGAGGGGGGTTGTTCAAATCCCAATGGGAATTTCATTCTGGAGGGCAGGCATTGCTGCAGAGAAAGCATTCTTCTAGAGGCCCAATAGATTATATGTTCTAATCTAATTGATGGAATCTGGAGTTCACTAAACTGGAGTTCACCTGCCAAACTGAAGTATCCAGACAGTTGAGGAAGCAGGTGAGGCCTCAAGAAACCAAGAATGACCTACAACTAAGAATTCTGTAACATAGCAATATTAATATTGGTTAAGATTAGTAAGCAGTATAGACTACTGGGCTAATGTAAACAAAGTTGATATGGTGCTTGACCTCTACTTTTCCATTTTCAGAGTTAGCTTCTTATGCAAATTAGATTTTTGTTTCATCTTCATATTCTCAAGGTATTTACAAACATATATTTGGAATTTCTTTAGATGGCATTTTCAGTGTTAAAGGGAATGCAAATATGTTCCCAAATAAAATGTGAGTGAGCAGCCAACAGCCACAGCTTGTTAAATATGTTTCACTGGTTAATTATATACTATAAGAAGGCAAAGGTGGAACTGAATATCAATCTTAGCACATAGGTTTAAGACACAGATTTCATGCATACTAAGTTGAATTGTATTTAATTTGCTTAATATTCTGATCAGAGAATTCATTTTTATCTTCTAAAAATTAGATTTTTAAAGTGAAAGGCAAATATATAAAAATAATGCTGAATTTGTCCTCAGCAGCACATATCTGAATTTGATGCAACAGCATTTGGTCCAAGTAGAGAAAAGAAACATCACAGAGATTAATGAAAGAAAAATAAACAGAAAAGCAACTGCAGTAAAATGCCTAGCAATATCTTACCTCTATCGTTGCAAATGTCAGTTCCTATTGTTCTCCCAAAGGAAATTTTTTTTAATAAGAAGGTTCAAATCAGTTTATATTCTTCATTTGTCCATGTGGCTCAAAGAAGTTGCACTCATCAAGGAGAAGCCTAAGTCTGGTCTCGGAAGAATTTTCTCCATATGGTTGAATGGTTCAGCCACATTTATTTACTAGAAGGTACATTGGTATGATTGTTCCCACACTACCTCAAGCCTCCAGGATATTCCTTTCTTTCCACTGTTATTATTTTTTCCTGGACAGATGGAGCCTAGACACACTCATGTAACTAAAGATGATGCTAGAAGCTGATATTTTACTTCTGTAAAATGCTGCTTCATTTATCAATCTCATTTTCTTTCAAAAAGAATCCTTAAAATATAAAATTGGGGGAAGGGAATCTGGCAGACAATTTGTGAGAACAATTATGTATGCTTTTTAATGGTTGTTAACTGCCACGAATTCTTGCAGATTATGGCAGTGTGCAAATCAAACAAACAAACAATTTTCACTGCATATCCTGTTTAGACTATGGGCTTAATGGTCTTGTTTTAGCAAAGAGGGTAGAGACAGCTGCATGTATTAATTTGCTTATGAAATGTACAATTAGCATTTTTCTTCTAGCTATACTGTCATTTCATTCTCGGCTGCAGCAAATGGAATGTTAATTTGGCTCTCTTCAAATATGTTCAGAGTTTCACACACCCCCCCCTCCAAATTCACTGTTAGCATTCTGAGATTTTCAAGGGGAGGGGTGCAGTCTCAACCCATCCAATTTGGCCTTGTGGTTAATGCATCTGACTAGAAACCAGGAGATAGTTCTATGTAGTTCACCTTAGGCACAAAGCCAGCTGGGTGACGTTGGGCCAGGCACTGTCTCTTAGCCTAAGAAGGAGGCCAAGTCACTTCTAAAAGATATTGCCAAAAAACCTTCAGGGACTTGCCCAAGTAATCCATTAGGAATCAACACTGACTCAAAGACACAGAAAAGGGGGAAAATACAAGTCCTGACCCATTCAGGAGATGGCAGGTTGGGGAATAATGTATTGGAATGGAGAGATCAAAACATGGACCATGGATCATTTGATGACTTTGGACCAGTTAGGTCAGCCAGTATCTTACAGGTTTCTTATGAGAGTAAAAGGAGGGGACATCCTAATATATGCTATATTAAGCTCTTTAAAGAAAGGTTGGATATAGATTAGATTATAATACTTTATTGGCCAAGTGTGATTGGACACACAAGGAATTTGTCTTGGTGTAAATATTCTCAGTATACATAAAAAAGGTACATTCATTAAGAATCAAGAATCATAACGTACAACACTTAATGATAGTCATAGGATACAATCAACAATCAAATCATCCTAGGAAACAGTCAAGTGGGAGGGGATGGGTGATAAGGAGTGGTGAGAAGATTAACAGTAATAGTAGTGTACACTTTGTAACTAGTTGAACAGTGTTGAGGAAATTATTTGTTTAGCAAAGTGATGGCTTTCGGGAAAAAACTGTCCTTGTGTCTAGTTGTTCTGATGTACAGTGCTCTATAACGTTGTTTTGAGGGAAGAAGTTGAAACAGTTGATGTCCGGGATGTGAGGGGTCTGTAAATATTTTCATAGCCCTCTTTTTGACTCATGCAGTATACAGGTCCTCAACTTGAAGGCAGGTGGATAGTAATTGTTTTTTTTCTGCAGTCCTAATTATCCTTTGAAGTGTCTGTCCTGTTGGGTTGCAGAACCAAAACAGACAGTTATAGAGGTGCAGATAGACTCATTAATTCCTCTGTAGAACTGTATCAGCAGCTCCTTGGTCAGTTTGAGCTTTCTGAGTTGGTGCAGAAAGAACATTCTTTGTTGTGCTTTTTTGATGATGTTTTTGATGTTAGGTGTCCATTTTAGATCATGTGATATAGTAGAACCTATAAATTTGAAGGTCTCTACTGTTGATACTGTATTGTCTTGTATTGTAAGAGGTGGTAGTATAGGACGGTTTCTTCTAAAGTCTACCACCATTTCTACGGTTTTGAGTGTGTTTAGTTCCAGATTGTTCCAGTTACACCATGAGGCAAGTTGTATAACCTCCTGTCTGTATGCAGATTCATCATTGTCTCGAATGAGACAAATCACTGTTGTGTCATCAGCAAACTTCAGTATTTTAACAGATGGATCATTTGAGATGAATTCATTACTATATAGGGAGAAGTGGAGATAGCACACAGCCTTGGGGGGCCCCTATGCTGATTGTGTAGGTATCAGATGTGATTCTGCCTAGCTTCACCTGCTGCTTCCTGTCTGTTAGGAAGCTTATGATCCATTTTCAAGTGTGTTCAGGTACCGCTAGTTGATTTAATTTACTTAGAAGAGTGTCTGGAATGATGGTATTGAATGGTGAACTGAAGTCTACAAAGAGAGCCCTTACGTAGGTATTTGGAGATTCAAAGTGTTGTAGAATGTAATGCAGAGCCACGTTAACTGTATCATCTGTCAATCTATTTGCTCGGTATGCAAACTGCATAGGATCTAACAGCGGATCTGTGATGGTTTTCAGGTGGGACAGCACAAGCCTTTCAAAGATTTTCATAACTACAGATGTTAGAGCAACTGGTCTGCAGTCATTCAGTTCCTTGTTGGAGGGCTTCTTTGGCACTGGGATGATGGTAGAACATTTGAAGCAGGAAGGAACATAGCACATCTCTATAGCTGTACTGCATTAAATATTAAAGCTATTATTTTTGGACTGCAAAACTCAGGAACATTAAATGGCAGAAAGAGATACAGAATGTTCTAACTGTAATAATGTTTATTTGGATTTTTACCTCTTGTATTTGGTTGGCTTATCAAATACATGCATATGCTGTCCTTTAAAAATATTGTTTGCATATCAGTGAATGCAACTTTTAAAAAATACATTTCAATCAGAATAGGGCTGGAAGGAACCTTGGAGGTCTTCTGGTCCAACCCCCTGAACAAGCAGGAGACCCTATATCATTTCAGATACTGTAGGTGGCTGTCTAGTCTTTTCTTAAAAACCTCCAGTGATGACGCACCTATAACTTCTGAAGGCACGCTGTTAAACTGGTAAATTGTCCTGACTGTTAGGAAGTTTCTCCTTAATTCCAGGTTGCTTTTCTCCTTCATTAATTTCCATCCGCTGTTTCTTCTGGTGCCTACTGATGCTTTGGAAAATAAGTTGACCCCCTTGTATTTGTGACAGCCCCTCAAATACTGGAATATTGCTATCATGTCACCCGTGACTGGCTCTGGACTACAGTTTCTAAGTGATGGTTAAATTAATTTGGTTTAAATGCTTTATTGTTTATGCTTGTTCTGGCCACATTTCTCTGACTGTGTTTATTGAAACCAACATATCATTATATTATGATATTTGAGTGAGCTGCATGGGGGGAGCTGGATTCTCAAGCCAGCCACAACAGCAACAGAGGGAAATGTTGCTATCCTACAAAATGCTTGTTTCCTGGAAAGGTGGAAAAACTCTGTCTAGCACTGTCAATCTGGTACTTCTCACTGGTATTAAAATCATTTAGATGAATTAAAATGAAGAAAGATAACCATAGTATCATAGAGTAACAATTAATATCAAAACACTTTAAAGCTAATACTCAGAACTATAGATATTAACACAGGATGCCAGGTTCTGTCTGACCAGTTGCCATGATGGGCAGAGCCCTATGGAGTTTTGAGGCCATTCTTAAGGCCCGGTCCCACTGGCCGATGGACGCAAAATGTATGCATAAAGGACACAGCGGAAGAGCAAAATTTCAGGGGTGGCTCCATCCATTGTCATCCAATCCAAAAATTTGGCAAAAATTTGCATAAATAGAACAGAAAAGAACGGACATGGGTAGTATGTAGCGGGGATGTTAAACGGATGTTCATAGGAAGCCTAGTGGATGAAAGCGGATGGAAGCGGATGACACCTCCAAAGGGGTTTCGGGGGAGAATTTCGAAGCGGACGCATAGCGGAAGGGGCAGATGCATAGCGGATGCATCACAGACGCCTATAGGAAACAAAGGGGATGCTGCGTGGATGTATATCAGATACAAAGCATTCACTGCGCATGCGGGGAGTATGGATTGCGTCAGCTCTGCGGATATAAAAGGATGCAGCACGCATGCAGTCAGCATACAGGGAAAAGACGTGCTGCCACATACATCTAGCAGGAACAACATGGTTCGTCAGTCAGGCAAGAAGAGGAAGCCATGCCTATTCATTCCAGCCCTGGCAAGAAGGCCAGAACCAGCACCCCACCCCCTGACACTGACTCTGATGGTAAAGCTGCTACTGCTGTGGTGGACCAGCCCCAAGGCCCTCAAAGCCCTGCTGCTGAAGGCCCTGCTGCTCGAGACCCTGAATGCCCTCCTGAAGTTCCTGTCAGAGTGAGGAAGAGGCAAGGGAAGCAGAAGGGAGAGAGGAAATAGTACACCGTTTCTGAGGAGCATGAGGATGAGGTGCTGGAATGGCTGAGAGAGAACGAGTACCTCTGGAGAAAGGGCCACAGATTGTATCGCGACACCAAGAAGAAGCAGGCAGCTTGGAGAGACAAGGCAGAGAGCCTGGAGTACACTGCAGAAGTACTCCTAGGATGGTGGAAGCACATGCACACCTGGTATGGCAAGCTACACCTAAAGAAATCCGGGCAGGCTGCAGTCAAGCACACTGACCGGGAGATGTACGTCATGGCCAACTGCAGTTTCCTGGAGGGTGAGATACACCACCAAGGAGCAGCCCCTCTGAGACCGCTCTCCCTCAGACAGCCCACAGACAGCCAGTCCTCTTCCAGCCAGGAGCTAGCTACCCTGTCCAGGCAATCTTCAGAGGGCCCCATGGCAGAGACCCCCCCGACAGCTGCACTCCCCATGCCGGCAGACTTGGAGGATCCCATGGAGGATGACGCCCTGCTGTCACAAATGGAGGAAGAAGCAGAGCCACCAGAGGCTAACCCACCCCCAGCTCCAGAGGATGCAGGCAGAGAGGCAGACTGGAGGGCTAGGACCACAGTGTGCTGTTGGAGATCAGGGACACAATGAAGACCAGCACAGAACTTCTCTCTCAGCTGGTCCACAGTGACATACCATCCTCGGACCGGAAGCCCTTCATCACCTATGTGAGCCAGACCCTGAGGGACCTGCCCGAGGCCCAGTACCAGGTGATGAAGCAGAAGATCACAGCACTTCTGCACAACCCTCAAGGCCCAGCTGAAGCTGCTCCTACCCAGTCCAGGTCTGCTTCTCCACCCCAGGCGATGTCACAGCCCTTCCACGGCTTTCAACAGCCCTTCACCTACCAAGGCTATGACTACAGGACTTCCCACAGCAGAAGCAGAACTTCCCAGTCCAGGCCCAGGTTCATTGTACGCCACAGACGCCAATCTTCACCCAGTTGCAGACCAGACAGCCCCACTACACTCCTTCCTCCACCCCACAGCCAAGCCCGTCAATGGACAATCTGTCATCCGTATTGGGCCTGACATCTCAAGTCCTTGATGAAGGGCCTCTCAACCTCACGGGACTGAGTCAGCTCTTGGACAGCTTCCTGAACACACCATCCCCTGTTGTACCCTGGGGGGCAAGCACCCCAATGATGCATCAGAGCAGCACTCCACAATCCACAGCCACCTCCACAATCCTTGCCTGCTTAACAGTTGAGACCAGGGACATGACTCAGAGTGACTGAGAATAGTGTCAGAGACTGAGTTGAACTTGTTAAGTTTATCTTTGCTTAAGACACTTTACTTGGTTCATTTTGCTTTTTTAATAAAGTCATAAAGTTTACCTAAGAAAGTTAATAAAGGTTATCTTTGCTTAAGACACTTGGTTCATTTTTTTTACTTAATAAAGTGTTGGTGAAAACTTTGAAAAAATGGTTAAGCCTTTGCATGCTTGTGGGATAGATAAAGATAGTTGTGGGATAGATAAACCTCCAGTGCAACCATAGTGGGACTGTATGGTCCACCATCCCAGCAATCCAGATGATTTTCTCCCCCTTTTTATAGAAAATATCGGTTGTCTGCTATGGGGCCTCTACATACTCTAGACATACTGCAGACATCCTAAATATATGAGATACATCCCAGATACAAACGTTTTGTCTGTTTTTAATCCCGTATATTCGAGATGCATACGCTTACATCCTTTCTATTTCTGTGCTACTAACGCTGTGTAGATGTTCCATGTACTTTTTGTTTCCTCCCTCTTTCCGTTTTCAGTTGCAGTGGATGTGAATTGAGGGGATGGCCAGAGGATGCAGAGAGAATACAGCGGATGTTTAACGGATGATAACGGACATAGAACGTTTGTTGCCCGTATATGTCGTGGATGTACATCGTACGTGGTGGAAAGTTCATCCGTTCACAACGTTTTGTGCAGCTCAAAACTGCTTGCACGGATGAAATTGCAGTGGATGGATGCTCGACGGATAGAGCGTATAAAACATGGATGCAATGAGTACACAACAGATGCATAGCGTTTTCCAATGAATGGCAAGCTTTTTTTAACGTTTTACATCCTCTTTGCATCCGTAAGTGCAGTGGGACTGGGCCTTAAGTTCCTATGGTTTTAGTCCTTGTCACTTCATCATGACATTGGACTTCATCACGAACATAGATCAGGCAGTTACTCCATTCTCAGTGTGCTTCCTGAAATTGCCTCTTTGCATTTCAGATAATCTGAAAAAAACAACACTCCCATCTCCTGCAATTCTACAAGACAACTCTCTGTCTGAGAAACAATCACCTACATTTTCACTGTAACCAGAGGTGGTATTCAGTAGGTTCTGATCATTTTTGGAGAACCAGTAGGGGAAATTTTGAGTAGTCCAGAGAACCGACAAATGCCACCTCTGACTGGAGATTTTATCCTTCCCTTGCCATGCCTGCCAAGCCACACCACAGAACTGGGAGTAAAACAAAATTGAATCTCACCACTGATTGTAACCCCAATTGAATCATAAGGCTAATGATTTCCAGTCTTCATACCAATAAGACTGAGGGAAAATAAAATAAGATGTTTAACAATGATTTTACTTGAGAAATTTCTGGGTACTTTAAGGCTGAAGGTTTTATCTCCCCTGATCCTTATATCCTGAACAACTTGGAACATTGTTCTTTTCAAACTCAGTTCTTCTTTGAATGCATTTCGGTATGAATATTAATCTGGGAACTGTGAATAACTTTGGTTCACTTAGATAAATGCAATTAAACCAAAATTTTCTTCCAAATATTAAATCTTCATATTGAGTTGTTCCTTTTAATGGCCCCGGGTTCTGATTAATTTTTGAGTTGGTCTTCAAGATAGAATAATGAAGCTAGAGAGCTGGACTAACTGTTAACTTTTGCTTTGGGAACAACTATATGCTTAAAGTTCTTAAGTTATTCAAAATTCCTCTCCCTATTTTATTTGAAATCTAGATAGTTTAAGCTTTGCCATGTGTCTTCTGCTGATATTTACCCCAGCACTTGCCTTCCTTTGTCTACAGCACAAGTAGCCAATCACATGGAGAACCTAATTAGATAGTAAGGAAACCCAGGTGTCCTACTACTTTCTACATAGTATAACATCTGCTGCTCCTTCATGAGTACTTTATATTGACTGATTAACAATGGCAGTAATGTACAGCCATCAGAGAGATCAGTTTCTCCTTGCCTGACACTCAGAATGAAACTATCAAGTTTGCCCACTCTGCTGCACAGTATGACACCACTAACCTGAATACCTCATCAAAGTTCATTATTTTTAGTCTTGGCCTGTTGCTGCACAGATTGTATCTGAAAGAGAAGAGTTTTTCAAAGGCGTCTTTAAAGATTCTAGAATATTCTAGATTCTAGAAGAGACCTAAACATTTTGTATTCTTTGCTGTGCTATGTAAACTGAATGGTGTCTGCCAAATCTTGGCCACAAATATTTCTAGAATTAAAAAAAACACTATGAAGCTCTAGTACAGGGCTGGCTGTCAAACTCCCAGCCCAGGAGCCGGATGCGTTACATGTGGGCCATACCCACGCCCAATTTAGCAAAGGGAAAAAACTTTCCAATACATCACATGATGCCACTGTGATGATGTGAGTTTGATACCTCTGTTCTCATGCCTTTTTAGTGGAGCTTTATAGATAGAAACAGCATTTTAAAACTTGTATAGTGAAAGAACACTTTAAAATTCGTATCTCTGCTATACACAGCTATTTTTATATCTGCTAACCTACATATACAAAGAGAAACACAGGAAAATGCTCAGTTATGTAAACAGGGTAACCTTTCCTAAAACCTTTTAAAACAGAGGAATGTAAGTCTTAGGCTTCTGACAATGTTAAAAAAGAAAATGTCAATGTGTAGTAGTATTTCAAATTACTAAGAGATAGGAGTTGAGAGAGGAATGTTTCTCCTTATCTTTAATCTCTTCCCCCTCCCTGGTCAATGCTACTAGAAGAAAGTAGAAAGCATAAATTGGCAACATGGTTTTTTTCTGGGTTTGCAGATTTCATGAGTGATGTCTGCTTTACAAGCATTACTTTGCATCATTTTTCAGGCAGTAAAATGGGCATATCTGTGACAGTGGAAAGTTATTAAGTTCCAGTAAGATACCCAGTTTGTCTGATAGCATATAGAACCACATACTCAGCATGCTGATCCAGCCCTTATGCTCCTGTGCCTGTCTCAGTTTTGCATTTCAGAGTCCCTGTCTGAGATCTGAAGATAAGGTTGATTTGTTTGCTAACTATAAAAGACTTCAGTGAGAGCAAACTTTTCATCTGCATCTTGCTGGATGAGGCTTTTTGTATCTGACACCCTTTCAAAGTGATTCTCACATCTCAACCTGGATGCTTACAATTAGTGGTTGTTTTCTGAAACATCACTTTTAATTCATTCATGCTTGTGAAGCACTTTGATAAAATGAAAAATTGTGGAGTGTGATTGCAAGCACCAAATGTTGGTACCACACTGCTTCTTTGTCAAACATGCATCACCATTCCTGAGAAATTGCAATGCTTCTGAATGGGAAAGGTTTCTCTAGTATTTATACAGTCCCAATGATGCAATAAATACTAATCCTGGCATTAAAAACAAAGCAAGTCATAATTCCAGAAACTGCTTTGCATTTAGAGCACCAAGTGATTTTGAAACAGTTTACTGCTGGGGACAGCAGCAGAACTTATCCATGACATTTAAGTTTATGAAAAAAGGAAGGCGAATTCACCATGGTTGATTAGACTTTCATCTAAAATTAACACATAAATAATAATCACAACGGCTAACAATGCACACAGTTTATGTTTGTTGTTTCCTCTCTTCTTGACTGCCTCCAAATATGAGGAAAATGCATGATGAACAAGATCCAATGCTGACAACATAAATAAGTCAAATAAGAAAATATATGAGGAGCAACATCCATTGCAGAAACACACACACAGAAAGTTAAAATTTTAAGAAGTCAAAATGAGTTTTGGTGGATAATTGATGAAATGTGGGATTAAGATAAGGAGAGTAAGGTTCCCATTCTACATCTAATTATGAACTTACCATTTATGAGTCATATTTTTTGGTGGACTAATCATATTGAAAATTGTTTGTCTTTCCCCTCACAATTCTTGTAACAGATTTCTCAGGTCAGAAGCTTGAAGTTCACATTGGAAATTATATTGTAAGTGAAGGATATATAAGATTTTTTCCTTCAATATATCAACATTCCCATATGGGTTATCTATTCAATAGTCTCATTTACTGGTAATGGCAAATCTGCTGATAATGAGGCCATTACAGAAGTGGGCAAGACAATCCCATTTCTGTCTCCTCCTTGCCTCTTCTGGTTGACCTGTTTTATCTCCCATGTCCAGAAAGCTGCTGCAGAGTAGGCAGATACCACTCTTGCTTGAAGTTTGAGCTGATTGCTTTCAAGAAGCTTTTGAAACTGGACCAAAGTCTGGATAAAATTAGATCATGTAGAACAAGCTTTCCATCCTTGCTTTAAAAGGAATTCACAGTACAGTCAATACTGCATGTATATTCTAAAAACTAGAGCAATAAGTGAAAAATGAGTATTGAGTACACCTATTTTGGAAACTCAGAAAACTATATATTTTATATTTTTATTGCCCTACCACCAAACAATTCATGACAGTAAACATTTCTCCCTATGTTTAATGATAACAATTACATAAGTCACCTGATAATCATACTGAATTAGGAATAGTTTAATCATTATAGAATAAATCACAATTGACTATGTTTGCACCACAAGTATCATGATTTGACTCTACTGGAATTAATGTGACAAGATCCCCTATCTGAAGCTCCACGTATATACCAAATATACTGTACAAAAGGTTTGGGCTCAGTTTGCACTTTAAAAATTAAAATTTTTGTTAGCACTTTAAGTTTTCCCTAATTAAATCTGAACAATGTTTATTTTTTATTAGGTAGGAGTCACTGCTGTTTAAAATGCAGCATTTAAAATTACAGGTTAACTCAACCTAACATCTTCAAAATTGTTATTACATCTTCTTAATGTTATTCATTTACTTTGCATTCCTGGAGTGAGAATGCCTTCAAAAGAGCATGAAAGTAAATATCAAATATGCAAAGAACAACTGAAGACTTTTATTCTTTTATCAGCTCTAAATTGATGTGAAATGTGTGTTTTCTCCCATTCCAGAATCCAGAAGGATATATTGCTAGAAAGATTGGGTACCTTCAAATTCCCCTCTTTTAAAATTCCTGATTAGCAAGTAGCAAATCAAAGAAGGTAAATACTGCCCCTTTGTGAACAATTGGAAGGAGTAATTTTAAGCTTCTCTAGAGCCTAAGAGCTCATTTTCCAGGTATAATTTCTTTTCTTTTCAGGTACTATATTAAAAGGAATTATATCTCACAAAGGTGTGTATATCATGTATGTTTAAGCAAACTATGAAATGTCATACTAAATGATTTATCACTTTTCATTTAAGAATTTTGTTCCCCTCATTTATAAAAGGAAAAACATTCAAACCAACACATTTTCCAAATACGCCTGTGAAATAGAAACAGGTTGGCCTCCATCCAATATAAATAGTCTTAAAATCAATGAGAAAGATTAGTTGCAATTAATTTAAGCCCCATTAATTTCAATGGAATTTAAGCACGAGTAAGGCACTTTAAGGTAGATACTATTAGCAAATATGTAGTTTATCTTAACTTGCAAATAATTAGAAGCTTGGATAATCAAATCCAGTAACTATTTCAGAGAAAAATAGATAACTTAATTATCAATTTATAACTCATGAGTTTCTAGTACTACAAAGCAATCATAATTGTTTTGTTTGTTTTAAGTCTACTAGTTAATAATACTACAAAACAATCATAGTTGTTTAGTTTGTTTTAAGTCTAGTAGTTAATAAATGAGAGTCAATTTGATGTAGTAGTTAAGGCTAAAAACCAAGAGACAATGAATTTTCATTCCATCAGCTGAGTGACTTTGGACCATTCACTGTCTCTTTGATCTAAAAAACAGGCAATGGCAAACAACTTTTTAAATATTGTCAAGGAAACTGTAGGGTCTCATTTAAGTAGTGACCAGGAATCAACCCTGATTCATAGGCATACACAGATACACATGTATACATGCACGCATGCACACACACACACATGCACACACACACAATTTAACAAAAAAAGAGAGAGAAATGATTGAATGAACCCATAGTACAGAATAGTTTCTTTCCAATGGAGTTTATGGTCACTGCATAGACCAATGGTTCCCAAAGTGGGTGGTACCGTCCTCTGGAGGGGGTTGGGATGCCTTAGGGAGACACTAAGAGGCAAGGGGGCAGCAGGGGGATGCTAAGAAGCAGCAGGGGGACACTGTACGTGGGATCGCAGGGCGCAATTCAAGGGTGGGATTCTACCAGATTTCTCTCTCTCTTTCTCTCTCTCAGGTTCACCCCATTGACTGTTGCACCAGAACAGTGCAAGGGGCTCAATGGGATGAGTAGCCCTTCCAAGCTGGCCAGCATGCGCAGGCCACCTTGTCATGCAGGACTTGTGCCGTGTGATGCCAGAAGAGCTGCCAGTGGTGGACCAAGCACTTGGCTTTCATCCAGTCCTCATCCAGGAAGCAGCAAAGGTTGTGCAGCTTGAGGTTCTCCACCTGTAGCCACCCACTGACAGCTTTCAGGTCGTGGATCTCATGCAGGTGCTCCTGCAGCATTCTGATTCATGCCCTGGATCAGTTGGCTGTGTTGCATCAGCACCGGCAGCTTCTTGGCCTCCTCCTGGTGCAAGCATCACACCAGTTCCTCCTTGCTGCAGCCAACCAGGTCTGCCTTGCTGGTCAGGGTATTGGACAGAGGAGGAGGTGGCAGCAGAGGAGCCGATGGGCTGGAGTGGTCGACCAGGGGCAGTGGCAGAGGTGCCGGGAACATTGCTCACTCAGCTCCAGGCAATACAAAGTGGCGGTGGGGGAAGCAACCGATTAGCCCACCTGTGCAGTGGCATCTTTGCAACACTGGGTACCAGGAGGAGTGAGCCATGCTTTTTCAGCAGGACCTCCCTCTTTCTATGCCACTGGCACTGGGATTAACGGGATGGATGTGTGGTGGGGACGGGCACACTGCACCTCCGCTGGTCAGGAGCAGATGCAGCAAAAGAAGAAGGGTGCCTATGCAGCGGAGGGTGGGAATGAAGGGGGGAGGTAGGGGAAGGATGCCCTGTTGGTGCAAAGTGAATGGATGGGTGAGCGGGAGCATGTGTTCATGGGCACGGACTGATGTCAGGGTGTGTGTGAAGCAGTGCTGGTTTTTTTTCCCCCAAGCCGGGAAAATTGAGGAGAGGGTGGGTGGGTGGGGGAAAAATGGAACAGGTTTGCACCCTTTCCCTGGTTGCAATCTGGATTAAGGAGTCTCCTGCACCCACCCACCCACCCACCTACTCCGGGGTCTGGGACACCCCTCCAGCAGCCTTCTGTCGCTTGGCAAGGGGAGCATGTGCATGGAGGTGGAATTGGTGTTAGGGGGCTTGGGTGGGTGAGGAAATGGCTTGAACGTGCACCCCTTGCCACTCGGACTTGCTTGGGCAGGTCCCTCTGGTGCAGCGGGCTCAATCGGGTGGACCTGTGGAGCCGGCAGCTAGAATGTGGCACTGGTGGCCATGTTTGAAAAGTAGAGCAAAGCCAGAGGTCAGTAATTTTTGCTGCAAAAATTGGGCTGTGGACAAGAAGGGACACACATGTCAATGCAATTCAGCAACATAAAATAAATATAAATAAAACAAATCAACAAGAATTGCCAAAGCATCTCTGATTAGATTCTATTCACTATTAGAATCTAATCAGAGATGCTTTGCCGATTCTAGTCCAATGACTGCTCCAGCAGGGTTAGAAGAGAATGTGTGTGTATGTGTGTGCATGGCTGTCAAAACTCTAAAAACAGGTCAAGTAGCTCTGGGGAGGCCAGTCATAAATTAGAACACTTGCTAAGCAACCGGCCATTAAGTGAGGACCACTTGTATTTGGTTTGCCAGTCACCTGGCCATGCCCACCCAGTCACATGACCACCAAACTACACCTACCCAGCCATATGACTGCCAAGCCACACCCACTCAGTCATGTGACCACCAAGCCACACCCACCCAGTCACATGATCATCAAGCCACACCCTCAAATTAGGCCACACTCACAGAAATTTGAATCCCGCTCCTGGGTGGGGGTCACTGAGGGTGAGTTTGCAGCACCAAGGGGTCGGTGGTTTGGGAACCACTGGCATAGAGATGCAACTTAATAAATGGTAATGCTAAACCCCTGATTTCTAATTAGAAATTGATTTCTGAGAAAGTAACAAGGCACAATGTTTGGAAAACTACGGGGCTATGGGGATTTTGGAAATAGTGTTGACTGAGCTACTAATGGAGTGAAGTCTTTTTCTTTCCATTGCCAACTCAGGCTTTCTCTCACTTTTGTGTTTTATGTGGCTTGATAGAAAGAAAACTTGTTAAAATTAAAATAGACTTTTATTACAACCATCTAAAAGTTTATATTTTATTTGATTGACTTGATTTTTATCCTGCTGTTGTGCCCTGGTGAGCATTTAAGGCTGTCGACAAAATTTAAAAGGCATAACATATTTATTTTTATTTATTTATTACATTTCTTTGCCACCCATCTTGCTATAAGGTAACTCTGGGCGGCTTACAACATCAAAATAAAAACATGAATATATTTACTAATGTACAAAATCACAATAAAATGGCAACAAATATATAAATTATAACTAAAATTAAAAGATGGGGAAGAAAGGAACCGAATACTTTTTTAGAGGGAGGGGGAAGGTGCAGCTACTGTTGGTTGATAATCATCTTCCATTGGGGCCTCAAGCCAGCTGGCACAGCCAGGTCTTCTGGCTCTTGTGGAAGGTCAGGAGCCAATCTCAACTCAGGGAGCAAGATGTTCCAAAGGGCCAGAGACAATGGCAGGGAAGGCTCTTCTTCTGGACTCTGCAAGCTAGAACTCCTTGACTGATGGGGTATGTAGCATTACTCCTTGCTAGCACAGGCAGAGAGGGCATGAACGAGACAATTCTTCAGGTAACCTGGACTCATGCAATGCAGGTTTTTATAGGTAATAACCAACACATTGAAACCAGCAGCTCACGGAACAGCAATGTGGGACTACTCTAGGGCCTCGAAAACTGCCTCTGAACTCTGCATGAGTTGAAGCTTCTGAATGCTCTTCAAGGATAACCCCATGCAGACTGCATACAATAAGTTGGGGGGAAACAGTGAAATAACAGTAAATATTGAAATCATCTAACAGGTTAAAAACTTGCATAAATTTACTGAAGCTCTAAATCCAGAGAGAATGGGAGGGGGCAGATAAGTTACTCTGGAGGGGGTGCATTCTTTACCCAAAAACAATTCAGAAGGCATTTTTATCCCATGGATAGAAATATTTTACTTATTTATTTAATGATTTAAATAATGAGAGTGGTGACATCTTCAAGAGGACTTTTGTTACTGACCTTAACAATCAGATATGTTTGTAACAAGTGAAGCAAGTCACCCCTTAAACCACATAGAGCTTTGAATGTCAAAACTGTTATCAGTAAGCCCTTGGTAATTCATAAAAGTCTTTCAGTATTTCAGCATTGTTTGAACCTGTATCTTGCTCTGTTTAGTAATATAGCTGTTGCATTTTACATCAATGTAAAGTTGCCACCATTGCCTACAACAATCCGATGTAAATGAAAACCAAGAACTTGGCAAGCATAGATTCTTGTGATTTTGAACATGTAATCTTAAACAAATCACTTTCAAATTACCTTATGGCTGCTTTCATAAATTATCACTTATTCTATGTGAAATGGCAAAGAAAAACATTCTAGTTCAGTTTTGCACATATTGATATGATTCTTGCAGATCTACAACAATAATGAATAAGGTTATTTGCACTGAACATGAGTGATTGTACTAACAATGAACGATATGCCTTTCAAAACCAAGAATAATAACACTCTCATATGGAACCATAGTATTTTCTTATTCTGCTAGTTTCTTTAGTTCTGTTTTCTGCTCACTTGGGTTTATTGATCACTTGTTTTTCATTCTGTAATCAACATTTCCCCATCAATTTGCTGGTTGACATGTCTGTAATTTTGAGAAGTTATAGGCATAGTATGAGGTATTGCCTATGTACGAAATGGTTTCCTTTATGAATTGTGACTAAGCAAAGGAAGTTTCTTCCTGATCTTCTCTATAATGTTTTTTACCATTTCATGTAATGTTCATTTCTTTCTTGTGCCAGTAAGGACATTTCCAAATAAACACTGGCTTCGGAAGATTAACTTTATTTGTTTGTTAAAAATTCCTATGCAATTGGCAATTTGCCTGCTTTGCAGTGTACCAGCTTTCTAATCATTATTTTTTAAATATAAAGGAAACATTTTAAAAGAAAAAAAAAAACAGACAGGTGCAATGTACATTGAGCCCATAGATAGCATATTTTCTATAGCTGGGACAATCTACTGTAATACTACTCTGCTTTAGATCATTATATTATCTACCTTTCACCTACAACACTTGCAGTTTTAATTCATGAAACAGAGGTTTGGGGATTTTTAATAATGAATTGAACTGATGCAAGGAAAACAAGAAGGTTCAAAATGATTGATGAGGCAATATCATGTAAACAGGAAGAAAAAAAAAAACTTAGATAAGTCATCCACAATTTAGTGATCCCAAACAAGTTGAACCAATTCCTATTATTCTCATACAGAATAATGACTAATATTCTTGCTGGCTGGGAATTATTGAAATTAATCTCTTGAATTGAAAAGGTATCTTTTTGGATGGAGACTAGGTTGGAGCATGCCTACTTATTTTTCTAGCAGTGATCTTTGGATCTCAGCATGCCAAAAGGAAAAAAAAATGATAAAATGATTGAATTCATGAAGCATATTCCAATAGATAGAATGACACACACACATACACAGAGACACAAATTTACATGTGCAATATGAATTAAGTGATATTCTCCACAAATCCTACTTATTTTGCTTCTACTGTGCTAACAATAGCTTATTATTTAGGTATCTCAAATGTTATTAGCGGTGATTATTATTGATATCTACAATGGATTATTTCATTTTCATTAATGGAAACTGCTATGTAAACAATTATCATCCTTATATATTCCTGATGCTATAGAATGAAAAAAAAACTCATAATTATAAGAACCAAAGAATAAGAATCATTATCAGAAAAGTGTGAGGCATGATGATAAAAGAATAGCTAGTAGCAGAATTTATGAAGAACTTTATGTTTCTAGATTTTGTACTAATTTTAAGAGAATTGAAGTGGACCATCCTCTGACTTTCACAGAATATAATCAAGACTCGAGAAAGTATGTTTCTTGAAGGAGCCTCTGTGGCACAGTGATTAGAATGCAGTAATGCAAGCTACTTCTGCTGCAGCCAACTGCCTACAATTTGGCAGTTCAAATCCTACCAGGCTCAAGGTTGATTCAGCCTTCCATCCTTCTGAGGTGAGTAAAATGAGGGCCCAATTGTTGGGGGCAATATGCTGACTCTATAAACTGCTTAGAGAGGGCTGTCAAGCACTATTAAGCAGTATATAAGTCTAAGTGCTATTGCTATTGCTATATTTACTACAGGTCATTACTGCATGATACTGAAAGTGTGTTTATTTTAGGTTTGGAAACAACAATTACTACTATTACTCAGGCCAATTTTTCCCAGCATGGTATTCTACCTGGCTGTACCAGTAAAGCAAAGTGTATAGAGGGCGAAACACTTTATTGTAAATTTCCCACTGCAATTAAGATAAGTGTTCAACTTGTCTATAATTAACATAAGGATTTTTGAATTTATATTCTTTGGAGCTTTAATCTATTTCTGATTTGGCTGGGGGCTAACTAGGTGTAGTAGTGGCCCTTCCTAGTCTACCCAAAATATATCCAGTAATATCTAAGATGAGTGAATTTAAAAATGAATGGTGGTCAAGATGACAAAATTATACATTGCTGCATATTTTTGACATTTATCTCAAATGGTTAGATTTAAAGATTTTAGCTAAATATTTGTTTTAGATGGGGAGCATTCAAAATACATGAAAAGCATGAAAAAAACCCAAGCTGAGTATTATATTATGCATATAATATAAAGAGTATGTATAAATTACATTATTCTAGATGATCTATATGGAATGATAGTACAATAACATCAGCACAGTACCTTTGTAGCTGATGTGGGATTTTTTTGGATTCTCTGTCTCAGACGCTATAAAAATTAGAAAGAAGCAATACAAGGAACATTGATTTATCTATATCATATATGGTTCACTGGTCTTCTCATGGCTCATACATCTTCCTTATATGCAAGTGGCCAACAAGAAAATAGGCAAGTCCCAATTCTTTAAAGATCTGGAAATATTGCTCAGATTTCATGAATAATACACACAAACACCACACACACAATATGATATATATATGATATTATGCCAGTAATGCCTTCAAGCTGTGATCCATTTTGAATGCCTGTACTATTTGCAGTTCATTTGTTAGCAAATCCTGGAACAGTTGTCCTTAAAGAAGAAATGGCTTTAAGACCTCATTTTTTTTCCTGTCTGCATCTCCCAACACCCACAATGATAAGCTGTTCTACTCAGATCAGAGC
>BLBF01000006.1:29158370-29178293 GCA_015471245.1 Laticauda colubrina
GCCTAGTGGATGCAAAGCGTTCACTGCGCATGTGGGGAGGATGCATTGCATCAGCCCTGCGGATATAAAGGGAAGCAGCTCCCAAGCAGGTCACCATTCAGAGGAAAGACCTGCTGCCAGATACAGCTCCAGCCAGCCAGCCAGCCAACAACCATGGGGAAGAAGAGGAAGCATGTGCCATCTTCTGCCAGCCCTGGCAAGAGGGACAGGGCCACCATCCCCCCCCCTGGCCCTGACTCTGCTTCTGCTGGGACTTCTGCTGCTCAGGCTGACTCTTCTGGTGGTGGAGCTTCTGCTGGTGCTGCTCCTGGTGCTGGGGCTTCTGCTGGTGCTTACTCTGCTGGTGCTGCTCCTGGTGCTGGGGCTTCTGCTGGTGCTTACTCTGTTGGTGCTGCTTCTGGTGCTAGGGCTTCTGCTGGTGCTTACTCTGCAGGCACTGCTCCTGGTCCTGCTGGTGTTCCTGGTGGTCCTGGTACTGCTGGTGCTGCTGGTGCTCCTGGTGCTGCTGGTGCTCCTGGTCCTGCTGGTCTTGCTGGTGCTGCTGGTGTTTACTCTGCTGCTGCTGATCCTGGTCCTGCTGGTCCTGTTGGTGCTACTGGTGCTTACTCTGCTGCTGCTGATCCTGGTCCTGCTGGTGGTGCTGCTGCTGCTGGTGGTCCTGCTTTTGCTGCTACTGTTGTTGTTGTTGTTGCTGCTGCTGCTGGTGTGGTGGAGTGGCCCCTACAACCTTGTAGCCCCTCTGATGAGGGCCCAGATGGCCCTGCCAGAGGGAGGAAGAGGCATATGTGAGAATGAGAATGGGAGAGGAGGCAATACTCCATCGAAGATGAACATGAGGATGAGGTGCTGGAATGGCTGAGGGAGAACAAGTATCTTTGGCAGAAGGGACACAGGCTCTATCGAGACACCAAAAGGAAGCAGGCTGCTTGGAGAGAGAAGGCAGAGAGCCTGGGCTACACTTTGGATGTGCTCCTTGTCTGGTGGAAGCACATGCACACCTGGTACGGGAAGCTGCACCTCAAGAAATCTGGCCAGGCCATGGTCAAGCTGACGGACCGAGACCTACGTGATGGCCAAGTGCAGCTTCTTGGAGGGTGAGATCCACCACCGAGGAGCAGCCCCTCTGACAGCCCTCTCTCTCAGGCAGCACGCAGAGAGCCAGTCCTCTTCTGGCCAAGAGTCAGCTCCTGTGTCCAGGCAGGTATCTGTGGAGCGTGCCACGATGGAGATCCTCCCGACAGTTGCACTCCCCGTGGCAGAGCGTGTGTAGGACCCCCTGACTCAATGGGAGTAAGGAGAGGGCACTTCCACCAGAGACCAACCCATATCCACTCCCAGCTCCACCTCCACAGAAAGCAGGCAGAGAGGCAGACCAGAGGGGCAGAGCCACACTGTCCTGCTGGAGATCAGGGACACCATCAGAAGCAGCATAGATCTCCTCTCTCAGCTGGTACACACTGACATACCATCCTCAAATCGCAAGCCCTTCCTCACTTACGTCAACCAGACCCTCCTGGACATGTCGGAATCACAATACCAGGTGATCAAGGACAGGATCACTGGTCGTCTTCACAACCCTCCAGACCCAGCTGAACCTGCTCCCACCCAGTCCAGGCCTGCTCCTCCACCCCAGGTAATGTCACTGCCCTTCCGAGGCTTTGCACAGGCCCTCACCTACCAAGGCTATGGCTACCAGGAGCTCCAGCAGCACAGGCAGCCCTTCCCAGTCCAGGCACAGGTTCATCATATGCCACCGGTGCCACCGATGTCACTGATGCCACTGATGCCACCAATGCCACCGATGCCACCGATGCCACCGATGCCACCGATGCCACAGATGACACCCAAGCCACAGACGCCACCCATTCCTCACCTCGCTCACCTGCAGACCAGACAGCCCCACTACACTCCTCCTTCCTCCACCCCACAGCCAAGCCCGGCCTCAGAACATCTGTCATCGGTCTTGGGACTGACACCCCATGTCCTGGAGGAAGGGGCTCTCAACATCACAAGACTGAGCCAGAGCTCTGAGAGCTTCCTCCACACACCATCCCCTGTTGTCTTCTTGGGGCCAGGCACCCCAATGGTGCCTCAGACCAGCACTCCAGCAGCAGCCACCTCCACAGCACCTGGACCCTTCACCTCTGAGACCATGGGCACGCCTCAGAGTGACTGAGAATAGTGCCAGAGACTGGGTTGCTACCTGATGACTTTATCTTTGCTTGGGACACTTGGATCATTTTCTTTTACAGTTTTTTATTAATAAAGATTATCTTTGCTTCACACACTTGATTCAGTTCTTTTAGTCAATAACGTCTTGGTGGAAACTTTTAGAAATGGTTTAAGCCTTTGCATGCTTGTGGGATTCCACGATCCTCCTCACAGTCTGTAGGCGATGCTGCATGGTGGTGAGAAGTACCTGGAACCTATTGGCCAGGATGCCAAAGGCGTTCTCCACCACCCGCCTTGCCCTGGACAGCCTGTAGTTGAAGATCCTCTCATCATGGGTGAGGCATCTGGAGGTATAGGGCTTCATGAGGTAGGTTCTGAGGGAGAAGGCGTCATCCCCGACGATGAAGTAGGGCACATCTTGTGTGTCGTTGTGCAGGGGGTCTGGATCGGGGAAGCCCATGATGAGGTTGCATTCCAGCCCCTCCTTGAGGTGTTGTTTTCCTGGGCATCTGAAGACGAGCCATTGCCTGAAGCATCGATGTACATGAACTTGTAGTCAGCATCGACCATGGTGAAGAGGATGATGCTGAAGAAGCCCTTGTAGTTATGATAAGTGGACCCTGACTTGGCTGGAGCTTTGCACGCCACGTGATTGCCATCTATGGCATCAACGGTGTGGGGAAGTTCCACTTCTGATACCACTGCTCTGCAACTTTCTTCCAGCCTTCTTCAGTGGAGGGGCACTGGAGGAGCTCCTCCAGGTATTCTTTGATGATGGCCTGCACCACTTCTTTGACCACAATGCTGATGGTGTGGTGTGGCACCCTCCAGCCGTACTGCATGCTCCTGTACGTGGTCCTTGAGGCCAGGTGGCGCAGAGTCAGTGCCACCTTGAGCCCAGGGTCCAGGGTGGGATGGAAGTTGGTGCTCTGCTTGGTCAACTTGGGTTTCAGCCATTCCACAACCTCGTCAAACATGGCTGGCGGCATCCTCATGAAGTTCTGGAATGCATGAGTGTCTTCGTTTCTCAGCTCCACCATCAGCTTGTTATACAGTCCGTACTCTGCTCTTCTCGCGATCCATCTTTGGACCCAGACACTTCTTGAATGCCTCCTTTTCTTCACATAGAACAGGTGAAAGAGCCTGTAGATGGCTTTGCACTGTTGTAGAACGATGGTGGCTACCAAAAGGAGTGTGTGATGATCCATGGTGGAGATGACTGGATGCTGTGGAAGAACAAGAGCAAGAGCAAGGCTGAAGAGGTCTGCACCGCAGGGCTGCTGGACTGAAAGTGAGATCCAGGTGAGTTCCTCCCCCTTTTTATAGGAAATATAAGTTTTCCACTAGGTCTCATTTTGCTTCCTCTAGGCATCCTGCAGACACCCTAAATATCTGAGTTACGTCCCCTATATGAACGTTTTTCCATTTTAATGCTTTGTATGCGAGCTGCATCCGCTTTCATCTTTTCTACGTCCGTGCTACTAGTGCTGCGTGTCCGTTCCGCGTCTGTTTCGCTCCCTCCCTGTGTCCATTTTCCGCTGGAGTGGATGCGAGTTGCGCGGATGCGCAGCGGATGCCTAGCAGATATATTGGATGCGTAACAGATGACGACGGACATCTAACGTATGTTCCCCGTATGCGTAGTGGATGTAGAACAGACGCGTTGGATACATTTTCCGCTCAAAATGTTTTGTGCAGCTCAAAACTTTTTGAGCGGATGAAATGTCAGTAGACAGATGCTGGACGGATAGAGAGGATGAAAAACGGATGCAGTGAGTACAGAACGGATGCATCGCGTTAACCAATGGATGGCAAGTGTTTCTCTCCATTTTACATCCTCTTTCTATCCATTGGTGCTGTGTAACAGGGGCTTTAGTTTTGTCTTGCTAAATCCTGATTTTAAAGCATGTTAGTTTGGAAATAAATAGCATTTTTTACTTTTGTTTCAAGTAAAAAACAAATGACTCAGACTATTCTGGGTTCCTATCTTGATGTGTTCCCTTCAAAACATTGTTGACTTTTTTTCTTAGAAAACAGCACTGTATCTTCTCATCCTCTAAGAACTAGCAGGGGTGGGATTCTACCAGTTCACACCTATTTGCTAGAACCGGTTGTTAACATTTTAAGCATTTCAGAGAACCAGTTGTTAAAAGAAATTACTGGCCTAATCCTGTAAGGAAGGCAAGAAGAAAACATTCTGGTGTTGCTTACAGAAACTGCCTCTCTGTTAACCCTTATTACATTCTTGGCACAACAAGACTTCCTGTCTCAGGAACGTCCCTGGAGGTTTTTTTCCCTCTTTTGCTGGTACTTTGCTTGTGTGGAGTGACCATTCAAAGTTACAACGGAACTGAAAAAAAGTGACAAATGACCGTTTTTCACACTTACGACTGTTGCAGCATCCCCTGTTGAGAGGCCAGGTGAGGAGATGGTGCCTTGATGTGAGTGATATTGAGTTTGCCACACCCAGCCAATTTCATGACCACCAAGCCTCGTCCACCCAGTCACATGACCACCAAGCCATGCCCACCACCTAAGTCACGCCCACAGAACCGGTTGTTAAAATTTTGAATCCCACCCTTGAGAACTAGTACACTATAACTTGATCTCCCTCACTTTTTTATAGATTCTATTTCTTTACTATGACCTACCATGTTTCTCCAACAATACAGCCTTCACCAATAGGAAGGTCCAGCATGTTTTTTTGGCATAAAATCAAATTAAGCCCCTTCCCCTCAATTAAGGCCTATATTAAACATGCAAAATGGGGGGGAATGGCAGGGGGGCTTGCTGTTACAATGTACTTTTGTTGCATACCCGGATATGCGTTGATTTTTGGTGTTGGTGGGACACTTCGTATCGAGAGATCTTCCTCCACCATTGCTTTCTCTTCTCCCTTGCTGCCACAATGTTTAGAGCAATGCCGCGGCATTTGGTGCAGCCACGCATGGCCAGCCAGGGCTCCTCCCTGCATCTGGAGCCCGGCGGAGACACTCGGCTTCAGGCGCTCCTGTTGCCACCTTCCCTTTGCCTTCAAAGGCAAAGCCAATTCTTTTCACCCTACTACCAGTACGACAAAACCTCCCCTGCCTGAGAGGGCAGCCCAACCCCACGTGGGGACAACCTCCCGGGGCCACAGCACAGGATTGGCCCACTCCGGAAGAAGCACTCGGCTGCCATCCCTGCCTGGTGCTGGGCAGAATGCGATGAGTTTCACCTGGTGTGCCCAGTGCATCTGACAGGTGGGCCCTCCTGTCCAGCAGCAGAACTCTCACCAAGGCAGCAAGCACCTCCCTGCTGGACCCTCCGCTCGTCCCGGCAGAGCTGCTCCAGAGTCGTGCGGGCTGGGAAGAGCCAGGAAAGCAAGCCGTGGGTGCACGCCTGCCTGCCAAGCAAAAGAGCCAGGCTGACCTGAGCTTGGCTTCCTTCCCAAGTCCCTCCAGAGCGAACCCAAAGGTGCCACTGTGAGATGCCACCCAAGGCAGTGATAGCTCCGTTGCCCGGGAGGCAAGGTGACTCGTCCTCCTCCTCCAAACTGAGCCCTGCCGAGTCAGTGCCTCTGCCTGCAGTGCCCATTCTGCTGCAGCGTTTGGAGCTACCAGCACATTTGGAGATGCACAGGGACGGGCTGGGTGAGGGGTGGAAAGGACGGGCAGCTTCAGGATCTCTCCGCTGGCCAGGGAAGCAGTGCTACCATCACCTCACCTCCCTGTCCGTGGACAGGTGGGTGCTTATCACTGCCTTGGGTAGCCTCTCCCAGTGGCCCCTTCAGGTTCATGCTGGAGGGACTTGGGAAGGAAGCCACACTCAGGTCGTCCTGGCTCGTTTGCTTGGCAGGCAGGCGTGCACCCGTGGCTCACTTCCTGGCTCTGCCCAGCCCCCACAGCTCTGGTGCAGCCCTGGCAGGATGAGCAGATGGTCCGGCGGGGAGACACTCACTGCATTGGCGAGAGCTCTGCTTCCAGAAAGGAGGGCCCACCTGTCAGCTACGCTGGACACCCCAGGCAAAGCTCTTCGCGCTCTGCCCGGTGCCAGGCAGGGATGGCGGCTGGGTGCTTCTCCCAGGGTGGGCCAATCCTGTGCTCCAGCCCCGGGAGATTCACTTCCCCATGTGGGGTTGGGCTGCCCTATGGGGCAGGGGAGGCTTTGTTGTAGTAGGGCGTCATTTTTAAAATAATTGGCTTTGCCTTTGAAGGCAAAGGGAAGGCAGCGACAGGAGCGCCTGAAACTGAGTGTCTCCACGGGGCTTCGGTTGCAGGGAGAACCCTGGCTGGCTGTACGTGGCTGCACCAAACGCCACAGCATTGCTCTAAATGGTGGCGGAAGGTCTCCCGATATGAAGTGCCCCACCAACGCTGAAGTCAACATCCAAGCCATCGCCGCCTGACCACCCAAGGTTGCAAGGGGGAGGAATTAAGTCACCCCTGAAAAGATGGCCTATTTTGTGAGAAACACATTATTATCTTTCAAACTCTATTAAGATTAAATATAACAAGCAATAATGACAACATGTAACATCCTTAAAATATACAATGGTGAAAGTGGTGGATAGCTTCTGCCTTTTAAGACTATCAAAGGTAAAAAAAAAAAAAAAGCAACCATCAAAAAATATACAAAAAATTAGCACTTGGTAGAGTAGTGATGAAGATATTCAGGGGCTGTGATGTGACTATATGTATAAAAATCAGGATTGTGTAGGCAATCCTTTTCCCTTGATATTCTATGGATGCAAAAGTTCAACTGTGAAGAAACAGGATAGAAAGAACATTCATGCTTTTGAACTTTGGTGTTCTTTGGGAAAGACTCCTGAGAATATCAGGGATTGCCAAGAAAACAAACAAATGCATCCTAGAGTGAATCAGTTCAGAATTCTCACTTGAGACTCAAATGACTAGGCTCAAATTATCATATTTTGGACATATTATGCAAAGATCTAACTCACATGATGAATCTGCAATGCTTAATTCCTTGTGTTTTAATTATAATGTACTCTTTTATCCAATTTTCACTGACAGCATGCTGTCCTTTCTAATAGAGCAGCTGATATCCAAGTAATGTTCTCTTATTATAAAACATTTCAGTTTATTATCCCAAAGTTATTTATCCTTCAGATAAACAGCAAATATTTTGCATTTAAGTTTGGAGACTTATCTTGTAAGAAAAACATCAGGAGACATAACCTCAGGAGGCAAAAGCTAATAAAATTTGTTAATCTGAACAAGTGCTATCAAACTCCTGATTTTTGACTATTATAAATTAACACAGTTCTCATCCCCTTATACTTGCTGAACAAGTATTCACCATATACTTCTATGGAAGTAGATGTTCGCCCCACCTCCCACAGTTCATTTATTAGATGATCATGTGAATTAAGAAGAATATTTACAATCTAAAGTCACCTATGTCATCCAATTAATTCAGTAGACTTCCAAGTAGGCAGGCTGATGAATCCGTGTGCATGTGAGGATGGGATATTTTACAAAACTACTGTTGTTTCCATTATCAATCCAATTTCATGTATTTTTATATTAAAAATATGGAATTCTTCATGAATTTGCATGTTATCCTTGAGCAGGTACCATGCTAAACTTTTCTGTATCGTTCAATTTCATTTTAATATATGTGCTGCTGAAGTAAGCACACAATTTCACATTACTATATACAAGGACAGAATCAGTCTTCTTTAATAACTCTCATAGGAATGCATAATATCTGAAGGGGCTGGCAGATGTGATCTCAGAACCATTGACTGAACCATAACTTTCAAAGATCCTGGAACACTGGGACACCAGAGGACTAGAAAAGAACTGATATAGTTCCCATCTTTTTTTAAAAAAAAGGGGGGGGGGTGAAAAATAGCTCCAGAAAATTACAGTCTGATCAGCTTGATATCAATTCCTGGAAAGATCTTGGAAAAGATGGGCAAGCAACAAAACAATGAACACTTAGAGGCAAGCAAAGTTATAACTAGAAGCCAACAGTTCCTTCATGGAACTACACCTATGTGGAGAGAAGTATGCAGTGGAATACCTCAAGTTTCTGTCTTTGGTCCAATACTTTTCCATAGTGAAATATCATATAAATATCTCATAGTATTCACTATAAATAAATATGAATGAACATGCAGAATCATTCAGAAAAATACGCAGTGAGTAAATAAATGAATATCTCAGGAAGCATATTTGGGAAAAAATATTGGAAGCAAATGGAATCAAATTATTTTTTTGTCACCAGAATTAATTAAAATGCATAGCTGGTTTTTTTTTTTTTTTTGCAATAATACTTAAAGTAAAAGCTATTGATCATGACCAATGCTCTTTGAAGTAGATCCAGGAGTTATTTTTTTCCTAGCTAATCAGCTAATTACTGTATGACGAGCTTTCATGTTTTCTCTTAGACACTACATACAATACATCTGCTGAACTTTGCGGAATCAGAGAAACCAAGGTTAGGTTATATGTTCTTTTGATTTCAAAGTATGGTGATGGTAGGAACAAACTGTAACAAAAAATATTTTAGATTCCTATTTCTTTCATTTAACATAAAAAACCCATGCTAATTATAATTCCTTGAAGAATTAGCTTTGGTCCATTAGTTAGCAGACTGAATAGCTTTTGATGAAAAAAGGGATAACAAAACCAGAATAAAATCTAAAACTCTTATGTTGCTGATTTTTTAATTTTACTTTCCCAATGAGATCTCTTCTTTATTTCCTCTTTTCTCTGACTTGCATCTGATCCAAAAAAATTTCTACAGGAGTAAAGGAGAAGTGAAATATACTTTGGGAAAGGTACCCCATCTCCCACTCCATTCTATCACAAACATAAAGCTGTAGTATTCAGGAAATATTTTTTGAATATTTTGGAATCTGGTCTTTCATCTATTTTATTTTTCTTCTTGTACATACCTTAAAGTCAGTTATAAAGAAATTCACAAAGGAGCTGCACTGTATTTTTATCATTGTAATCCAACTCATTTTCAAGGCATTGGTTCTGAAATTCAAATCATATTTAGTTGGAATTTTATTGCACTGAAATCTGTGATATTTACTATTAGATTTTTTAAAGGATAGAATTTTATAATGTGACTCAAATTTCCATGACTGCACTCCTTTTAGCAACAGAGTTTTTTTTGCTATTCAGAAAAGAATCTTATAGGTGAGGTTTAAGCACAACTGTGTTTTGATGAACACAAAGGTTTACTTCAAAGAATCCATAATATTATCCTTAACCTTTTCAAAATTTTCCAGTTTTATAAATTGAAACAGGGAGATCTTTTGAAAGAAGCTTTTGTTGTTTAGTTTAATGAGCAGATGATCATTTCATCTTTGGGCGGAGGAAAAATGATCTCTACTGATATTTATAAATCAAGGTAAAAATCCACTTTCATAATTGAGAATCCGTAATGTGACCAGTCTCATACTTTCATAAATATGTGTTATGCTATAAAATAAAAACTAAAATTTATTGCATACCAAGCTAAATGTGGCTTGCTTGTTTGTATTTATATGATATAAATTCAATGTAGTTTGTTCAGAAAACCCAGTTAAACACTGAATTATTTATTTAAACAGATATAGAGTAATTGGATTCACATGTCATACTAAATTATAATGTAATGCATTTATATCTTAAAATATTGTATGAACTCAGCAATTGTGATTGGTCAGCCACAGTTTTTGCCTGTGCTTTATGAATCCAGCCAAATGTGATTATTTAATTTTTAAATCCCAGCTTAGTGCATGTTAATCTAGTCAATAATTAATTATCAGAGTTATCTCATTTAGTTGAGTGACAAACAGAGGCTACATTTATAAACATGGTCATTCAGTGTTACATTAATCATGCTTCACTCAACCCAATTTTATAAATACAAAGAATAAACTAAAGCCTAGGCAATGCAGACTAGATTTACCTAAAATCTTAGGCTAAAATGTAATAGACATTTGTGATTCATTTATTATTCAAAAAGAGCCAGAGAGGAAAAAAATTAAGCTTTCTACATCCAAATTAACACCTTGAAAGATTTATCTGCTAAGAAAATTAGGGGTCATCTCCCTAAAGGTATCTTCCTTCACTTCATTTAATGGGAAAGAGCTATACATAAAGAGAGTTCTTAAGAGTTGCAAAGAAAAAGAAAGAAAAATGTTTAGAAAGTATTGATTACTTTTCAGAAAATAATACTTGTTGAATGTTTGACTTTCTGAAAACATATTTTTAAAGGCCAGCTAGCCACCTTTTTGAAGAAGCTAAAGATATGAAGACATCTGAATCTATATACATATTTAATCCCCATTGAATCCCCATGTTTGTTCAATTTTTACACTATAGTTTTATACAAATTTTGCTGTACAAAAACTTGAATAAATTACTGAGCAGAACCATGCCTAACTCTACTTGAAATCCAACTGCAGAAGCAAAGTGTTTCCATGATAAATAAATGTCCTTGTAGTTTATTTATATTAGAAGTTCTCTATGGAATTGTCACACAACTGTAATTTACCCTGAAATATAATTATACTGAATATATGTGCATCCAGGTTATAGAGATAAATTGCATTATTTACCAAGGAAAATGCAACTTTGTTTATCACCCCATAAACCAGAAAGAGAAAAATCTGCCATTTCTGTAGACCCAAGCCATTTACTTCAGTTTTTTTTTAATTCAAAACTCTTTTTCAACTCACACATAGAATTTATTATTATCCTAACTCAGGAAAGGGGCAAAAGAGATTTTTAGACACAGCTTAATTTATTACTATTTTTAAATTTGCTTATTTTGCTTTAACAAATATGGCTGGATATAGAAAATTAATTTCAGAAAAAATAAAACTGGATAAATTGAGAGTTGTTGGAATTTAAACTGGAGAGCAATGGAAAGGAGTAAACTGATTACTTTTACTTCTCCCATAAGTATGGCATTGTTTTTTCAAGCTGAAAGAAAGATTGCTTTTGACCAATCATAACTTATTTAAGCCTCTATAAATATGTCCATTGGGTAAAGGGGCTATGGTGGAATCAGGTTAACTGTAGTAAAACACTTCTGGATCCCTTCTGATATAATGTTATTGAGAATGCTGTTTCTGTGCCTCTGGGTGCAACCAATAGCTTTAAAAGTATGTCAATACTGTGGAACAGCAATCTAATATATTATGGTGGGAATATCTTGCAGTTAACACAAAGATGCTTTTTCAAAAGGCAACTGGACTTTCACAAAGTCCACTTGCCTTTTGAAAAAGTACCTTTGAAACAATCATGACCTGGATGTCTGAGACCAGAGGTGGTATTCAGCAGGTTCTGACCAGTTCTGGAGAACCTGTTGTAGAAATTTTGAGTAGTTCAGAAAACCAGCAAATATCACCTCTGACATGTCCTGCCCCCATCTATTCTCTGCTTCCCAAGTCCCAGATGATTGGCTGGGTCTTCTTTTGTTAACCGGCACAGGAGAACAGAGCTGGAAAGTAGGTTAGTGGGGTGGGGCGGGAATGGGGATTTTGCAGTGTCCTTCCCCTGGAGTTTTACAATATCCTTTCCTTGCCATGCCCACCAAGCCACGGCCACAGAACCAGTAGTAAATTTTTTTGAATCCCACCATTGACTGAGACATCTTGCCGGTAACATTGCATTCACTATATGCAGAGGGATACCTCTGCTGATTTTTAGATAAGTAAATGTGGAACAAATTTACAACTATTGTATGATTTGTATATTGATTTCGGACTGCATCATTATTTAGCAAAATGCTTCTATAAAGCTGATTATCAGTTATTTTCTAAAAAAAAATCCTAATTATTTTTATGTTGAGAAAATGCAATGTTTTACCTCTGTTCCCTTTCATAAGTGGAGTTTTGCAGTATTTTCCTCCCAAAATTTCATTTTATGAATTCATCCCATATGTATTTGCTGTCATATTCTGGCTATATTCTCAGTGCTACATCCAAGTTTTCTTAAAGAAGTCTTCCCTATTTTAGTATCCCTCAGCTGAGTTGGATTGCAGCTTTCTATATTTCCAGGCAGTAATAACAGAATAGAGTAGAGTAGAGTAGAGTAGAGTAGAGTAGAGTAGAGTAGAGTAGAGTAGAGTAGAGTAGAATAGAATAGAATAGAACAGAACAGAACAGAACAGAACAGAATAGAATAGAATAGAATAGAATAGCTTTATTGGCCAAGTGTGATTTGTCTCAGTATATATAAAAGAAAAGATACATTAGTCAAGAGTCAAGAATCATAAAATACGACACTTAATTATAGTCATAGGGTTCAATAAGCAATCAAATCATACTAGGAAACAGACAATATAAATTGTAAGTATACAAGCAACAAAGTTACAGTCATACAGTCACAAGTGGGAAGGGATGGGTGATTAGGAGTGATGACAGATTAACAGGAATAGTAGTGCAGACTTTGTAATAGTTGAACAGGTTTGAGGGAATTATTTATTTAGCAGAGAGATGGCTTTTGAGAAAAAACTGTTCTTGTGTCAAGTTGTTCCAGTGTGCAGTAATATAATAATCGAGCCTTAGCTATTCTTCCAGAACTTTAAGATGTTTTCCTCTTTTGGGGGAAATACAAATATCTTTCAGACCATGTTAAGCTGTTTGGAGTTGCCTACTATTTATTTTTATTTATTTATTTATTTTTGTCAAGATAATAGGTATAAGTAAAAACATAGTTATGAATACATGGATACATATAAGAAAAATAAAAAAAATAAAAGAAACAATAGGACAGGGACGGTAGGCACGTTGGTGCTCTTATGCATGCCCCCTAGCTAAAGCCCATGTCACACTGGCCAATGGATGCAAAAAGGACACAGCAGACGAGCAAAATGTTCCATCCGTTGTTATCCACTCTCAAAAGGGCAAAAATTTGCATAACTGGAGTGGATAACACGGACGTGGGGAGGACGCAGGGCGGGTGCAAAGCGGATGCGGAACGGAAGCCCAGCGGATGGAAGCGGATGAGAGCAGATGGCGTGTCCGCGAGGCTTCCGGGGGGCCTCAGCAAAGCGGACGTGGAATGGAAAGAGTGGATGCAGAGCGGATGCCGAGCGGATGAAGCAGATGCACAGCGGATGCACAGCAGATGCACAGCGGATGCCTGGCATTAATTGCGCATGCGGGGAGGATGCATTGCATCAGCCCCACGGATATAATGGAAGCAGCTCGGAAGCAGGTCGCCATTCAGAGGAAAGACCTGCTGCTGGAAGGATTGGCTGCCTTGCCTGCCCTGCCTGCATGTCTGCCTGCAACCCTTGCTGCCAGCCTTGCTGCCACCCTCCCTGCCAGCCTCCCTGCCAGCCAGCAACCCCACAACCATGCTGAAGCAAAGCAAGCCTCAGCCATCTGCTGCCAGCCCTTGCAAGAGGGACAGGGCTACCATCCTGCCCCTGGCCCTCACTTGGGTTCTGCTGGGGCTTCTGCAGCACGGGCTCGCTCTTCTGGGGCTGGGGCTTCTGCTGCTTCTGCTTCTGGAGGAGCTGATGGCAAGCACTCCAGCACCAGCCACCTCCACAGCACCTGAACCCTTCACCCCTGAGACTGAGCGACCAAGAGGAGTACCAGAGACTCATTTTTGTTTTATAGCTTCTTGTTAATAAAGTCTATTTATGATTCACACACTTGCTTCATTTCTTTTTTTTAATAAAGTCTTGGTGGAAACTTTTAGAAATGGCTTAAGCCTTTGCATGCTTGTGGGATGGGTAAGGATAGCTTTGGTATGGGTTAGGATACCTGTGGGATGGGTAATAGCTGTGGGATGGGTTAGGATAGCAGTGGGATAGATAAACCTCCAGTGCAAGCATAGTGGGACTATATGGTCCACCCTCCCAGGTGCCAAACCTATGGCCCTTTATTATCAATAACGATATAATCAATCATCCACACATGTCAACATAAACACAACTCTTTATTAAACGCCCTCTTCATTGTAGGCCAACCAAACATACATGGCCCAATCTCATCCGTGTGATGAGACAGGCTAAGGAAGCATCCATTAAGCATTTACCATCCTGTCTTGCCACTCCACTGCTCCAGCTGGGAAGTTGCACCAGTGTCTCAGGAGGTTGCGCTGCTTCTTTGCCTCACGTGAGGCTCTGTTGGGGCCTTGCACATCCCAGTGTCGATCAGGTTTTGCCCTGGCCTCCATTCCCCAGGCTCCATGTCCCCATTGCCTTGTTGATGGTCCACAAGTCTGTTCTGCAAGACTGGGTAGCGGGTGTGCATGAGATTGTGCAGGATGCAGCAAGCTTCCATGATCCTCCTCATGGTCTCTGGGCTATGCTGCATGTTGGTGAGAAGTACCTGGAACCTGTTGGCCAGGATGCCAAAGACGTTCTCCACCACCCGTCTTGCCCTGAACAGCCTGTAGTTGAAGATCCTCTCTTCACGGGTGAGGAGTCTGTAGGTGTAGGGCTTCATGAGGTAGGTTGTGAGGGAGAAGGCGTCATCCCCCACGATGAAGTAGGGCACATCTTGCGTGTTGTTGGGCAGCGGGTCTGGATCTGGGAAGCCCACCATGTGGTTGCTTTCCAGCCCCTCCTTGAGGTGACTGGCGTTGTATACCTCGGCATCGGAAGATGAGTCGTGCCTGAAGCATCGATGTACATGAACATGTAGTCAGCATCGACCATGGCAAAGAGGATGATGCTGAAGAAGCCCTTGTATTTGTGATAAGTGGACCCCGACTTGGCTGGAGATTTGCAGGCCACGTGCTTGCCATCTATGGCTCCAACGGTGTGGGGGAAGTTCCACTTCTGATACCACTGCTCTGCAACTTTCTTCCATCCTTCTTCAGTGGAGGGGTACTGGAGGAGCTCCTCCTTGTATTCTTCAATGATGGCCTACACCACTTCTCTGACCACAATGCTGATGGTGCTGGGTGGCACCCTCCAGCCGTACTGCATGCTCCTGTGGGTGGTCCCTGAGGCCAGGTGGCGCAAGTGAGTGCCACCTTGAGCCCAGGTTCCAGGCTGGGCAGGAAGTTGGTGTTTGTCTTGGTCAACCTGGGTGTCAGCCACTGCACAAGTTCGTCAAACATGGCTTGAGGAATCCTCATGAAGTTCTGGAATGCCCAAGTGTCTTCGCTCCTGAGCTCCACCATCAGCTTGTTGTACAGTCCATCCTCTGCTCTTCTGGCGAACCATCTTTGGACCCAGACTTTTTTGGGTGCCTCCTTTTCTTCCTGTAGTAGAGTTCACAGAGCCTGTAGATGGTTTCGCACTGTTGCAGAAGGATGGTGGCTGCCGAAAGGACTTTGTCACAATCCACAGTGGACAAGACTGGATGCTGTGGAAGAGGAAGTGTCAGATGAAGGCTGCAGAGGTCTGCACAGCTTGGCTGCTGTTCTGAAAGTGAGATGCAGGTGAGTTGCTCCCCCTTTTTATTGGCAGTGTAGGTGTCCCTTTGCATCCTCTAGGCATCCTGAAGACATCCTTCATATCTGAGATAGGTCCCCTCTGCGAACGTTTTCTCCATTTTAAACGCTTTGATTCTGCTTGGCATCCGTTCTGCATCTGTTCTGCATCCGTTCTGCGTCCGTTCCGCTTCCTCCCTGCGTTCGAGCGGATATGAGTTGCGCAGATGCGGAACGGATGCCTAGCGGATATAGCGGATGCGTAATGGATGTGTAGCGTATGCGTAGTGGATGCGTAGCGGATGCAGAACGGACGAACTGGATACATTTTTTGCGCAAAAGTTTTGGGAAGCCCAAAACTTTTGGAGCGGATGAAACATCCATAAACGGATGCTGGATGGATAGAGAGGAAGCCAAACAGAGGCAGTGAGTACATCGCGTTTTCCAACGGATGGCAAGGTTTTTTGTCCGTTTTACATCCTCTTTGCATCCGTTGGTTCAGTGTGACATGGGCTTAAGCTTTGGTAGAGTTCCTGGTCCCACAGCCTGCATTTCCAATAAAATTCATTTGATAATGCATTTGTTTTCTGTATCTGAAGTAAAGAAAATAAATTATGTCCTTTTGCAAAAAAAAAGTACCTTGAATTGGTTAGGAGTGATCTGTAATATTGAAGTATTGAGAACATTTAATTAAATTATGTGGGCTTCAGACTTTGATTTTAATTCTATAACAGCAAACAAATAAACATAGACTTCTGCTATTTTAGCATGACAATGAACTCAGATTTTAAAGTTCTCTCATTTTACCAATGTAACATTATATTCTGTTATAAGAATTCATGACAAGGATAAAGGACTATACAAGAATAACAAAGAGGGCAGGGACATATAGTAATTGACCTAGAGGACTGATGTGTGGTAAACTTTAGAGTCGATCTTTTTGAGAATAAGCAGTGGAAGGGAAAATAATGAAATTGGTCTAAAGTTTACAAAGTTCTGAAATAATATATCATTTTTCCCCATTAGGTTCTGAAAGCTGGTACAGTCTTCCAAGTAAATGTCCCTGTATCTCCATTACCTGGAAACAAAGTGTTTGGATGATTACTTCTCTATTTGAATATTCATTTCTTTCCTTTGTGTTGTAACAAACAGGATCTGCTGCAATAAGCACATATTCTTGGAATACTACCACCAGCTATTAAAAGTTGTTAATTGATCTTCAATGATTTTAATTGATGAGTAATAACTAGGAATATAATGAGATTAAGAAAACCTTGCTCTATATCACTTAATTCTATAGCATTTCAGAATTAGGTTATTTCAAAGTTCCATTGCATGTTATTTATTCTTGCTCTCACCCACCACCCAAGTCGAAGATAATCCTTTTGGACTGAATGAATTTACTGAGCAGATCAATGAAACATTGGTATAGTTTTTCACATAAATTCTGTACAATAATCTTAAAAATATTGGATGATCTTTTAGATTTCATAATAGAACTTTTCACTAAGCAGTTGCCCTTTTCTAAATTAATTACTGACAATGCCTTACCTTTCTTTCAATAGTTTATATTGACAGTTTTATAATACTTTGAGTAGAAGGACTCAATGCTATTGGAAGAAACTTTTTCCATGAAGTGGGGCTAATATGTCCAGTGAATTTGCTAGGCAGAATGTATACATCTCCCATTTTTTAGAATCACCACCTGAACTAGAATAAAGAAAAAAGTAGTAAAGTTATAATGACCATGTAGCCTTTATTATAAAAGGAAGTTCTTTATTTCAGAAAGCTTTTTTATTTAATTAATTAAATTATTTATTTTCTTTGTTTTTCTTCTTGAATTCTACTTTATCGTTATGAACCTTTTTGCCCCCTTTTCAGGTTTGTTCATTTTTTCCAAAACAATATTATCAGTGTAAGTGAGGACTTTGTAGAATACTGTCTCAATATGGGATTTTAGATTTATGATTTTATGTACCTTAGTTTTTTTAAAAAAAATGAGACAATTTTTTTTCAAATGCTAGAAACCCCCCAGATAAGTGCCTTAAATATAGATTTGTAACATTCAAAAATGTTAATTATTACAATTACTATAATTCAGCAGGAGAGGTCAAATGAAATAACAATTCAATAATAAGAAGCATATATTCTATATTGAAAGGGATTGTTTAAATTCTATTATTTGACTTTCAGCTCTAGATGGTCACAGTAGCAGTACATGCCAAACTGTACATTGGCTTACTAATGCCTCCAACCTATCTCTGAGGGAGAATGTGGCTGCTGCAAAAACTAATGTTCCTTGTTACTATGGCAATTGTACTATGGTAAGTCAAAGGGTTTTACTATCCTTTTAGTATAGGCATCTTATGAATACAATGAAATTTGCTTTGAGGACAAAATTTTTCATAATTAGACAAGCTGGGGAAACCTGGATTATAAAACAACCTGGATTTCTTCATGTATCTTGGATTTCTTCATCTTCATTCTTGTATCACCTTATGCCATATCATTCCTGCGATATGGTATTCATGTTGGTTGTATATTGGCTTTCCTTTTTCACTGATTGCACAGTGCACACCAGATGGTCATTTCTCCATTGTAATATGTAAGAATGTGACTTTGCTTTCACTAATTTTGGATTCTGTGCATCTCATCAGTGAACACGGATTTAACTGTGTTCCTCTGATAAAGAATTCATTCATTCTTCATCAACTTTTCTGCTCAGGGGACTATCTTCCAAATAAAAATAGAAAATAATTTCAGTTTTTTTAAAAAGAAAAAATAATTCCATGTTACCCTTCAATTTTTAAAGGTATATCTTTGAATCAATAACTTGGTAATACAGGTAGGCCTTGACTTATGACCACAATTGAGTCCAAAATTTATCTTGCTGAGTGAGAAATTGGTTAAGTGAGTTTTGCCCCATTTTATGAATTTTTCTGCCCAAATTTGTTAATTGAATTACTGCAGTTGTTAAATTAGTAACACAGTTATCGAGTGCATCTGGCTTCCCCGTTGACTTTATTTTTCAGAAGGTTGGAAAAGATGAACACGTGACCCTGGGACACTGCAACTGTCATAAATGTGAGACAGTTGTCAAGCATCTGAATATAAATCACATGACCATGGGGATGCTGTAACAGTCACAAGTGTGAAAAATGGTCCCAAATAACGTTTTTCAGTGCCATTGTAACTTTAAACAGTCACTGAATGAACTATTGTAAGTTAATGGACTACCTGTACTACAATCTGATCTCATTGTTTGCAGAACTTTATCATTTATTTATAAGAGCTACCCATGTGCTAATCAACTTTGGGCAGCTCCCAATCAAAAGTTCATGTTACATATAAAACCATATTAAAACTATAGTTTTATAAAAGTATAAAATTAAAACAAAAAAACAAGAAAAAGCTGGGAACAAGTCAAGCTTCTAATGGATGGTCATTCAATCAAATCTCATGTTTGGGGGGAAAAAATCAAGTCTTCAAAACTTTATGGAAGGTGAAGAGTAGAGCTCTGCCAAACTTCAGAAGGCAGGGGCTACCATGAAAAAGGTACACTTCCTAGCTCCAATCAGATGACAATATTTAAGGAAAGGGACTAGGAGCATGCCCATCCTGTCAGACCTGGTAGGATGGGTAAATGTTCCTAGAAAAAGACAATCTAACAGGTAACCCTTGGTAGAGTTGGACTGTGAGGGAGAGGAGGGACAGCTGATAGGGAGTGGAAGTGTGGCTCCAGAAGTTGTGGAGGAGGCTGGGAAGGGCAGAGACTGGCTGGGCAGTCAGAGGAAGAATCAGGCCCATCCCCTCTGCATCCTAGGACATGCAGGGAGGAGCAGAGAAGGCAACAACTTGGCTTTCAAGAGAGAAGGCGACCATGATCCTCCTCATTGGTTGCAGCTGGGGAGACCAGTATATAAGAGAGACGATTAAAACACAGCATTGCCAGAAGCAAAGTGTGTGTTATTTTGGGTTGAAGTTATCTTGGTTGGCATCCTTCCAACAGACTGTGCCTTGTTATCTCCTTGAATTTGGTAATTACTTATCTTGGTCTGTTGTGGAAATTTTGTCATTGTAGTTGTTGTTGTTTTTATTTCACCTTTATTGCTCATTAAGTTTGGACTGTATTGCTTTCTTTTGAAGACTATTTTTAGTACATTTTATCTCCAACTGAGAATTATTGAACAGTGGGGCCAAATTGGAGGCATTAAAGGACATTTATTTACATTTTGGATTTTGTTATGTTTGTGTTACACTCTGGGTCATCACAGGTAACTTGATTTTGTATCATAGCCACAATGCCATTCATAAATAATTATTATCATATAATATTATATATATATATATATATATATATATATATATATATATATATATATATACACACATAAATACA
>BLBF01000006.1:29187635-29232903 GCA_015471245.1 Laticauda colubrina
TATCTCTATCTCTATCTCTATCTCTATCTCTATCTCTATCTCTATCTCTATCTCTATCTATATCTATATCTATATCTATATCTGTCTGTCTGTCTATCTATCTATCTATCTATCTATCTATCTATCTATCTATTTATCTATTTATCTATTTATCTATATGCTGTTCAGCTTCCCTCGGGTATTATCCCACATCATTGTAGTGCTGTTAAAGTTGTAGTGTAAGTACCCGCGAAAGCTTAAAAAAACAAATATATATATATATAATTAATAATATAAAAATATCTATCATCATCAATAATCCAGATTTGTAGATATAGAGGAAAAAGCAGTGTTGGAAGTTGCCAAAAAGTCTCTTTACCAAAGAGAAAAAAATTAGAAGGTTCCTATATAGATGTGACTCCTAACCCAAATGGAACACGGACTGTGGAAGAGAATTTGCTGTATCAAAAAGCAGATGCGTGAGGCAGATCTTTAGTTCCCTTAATGTTCCTTTTGAGCAAAAGTTAATTTGAAACTACACTGTAATTTTGGATAAGTAAATGATCAGGGGATCTTAGATAATCTCTTTATTATGTGGATGTAGAAATTGAATAAATTAACTCTGTACTGATTCTGTGCATCTGCATCTTTCCTTTAGCAGTTGTACAGTTGGAAAAGTATATGAATATGTGGAGAGAGAGAGAGAGAGAGAGTGTGTGTGTGTGTGTGTGTGTGTGTGTGCATTTATCCATATATGTATATTATATATTGACCATGTAACATTTCTTAATGTTTCTATACAATTCTGAGGTTGTTGGCTGAAGAATTAGCATTCCTTTTCCTCAATTTTTGTGTAATTCACAAATTTTACAAACTTCTCTTATCTCATCTAAATCATGCCCAAGACAGAGTCCTGCAGTTCCCCACTGCATACTTCTTTTCAAGTAGACAGACCCATTAACAACATACTGGCTTTGTTTAATCAGTCAATTGCAAAACCATTTTCTAGTGGGACCATCCAACTCATATTGCTCCAGTTTGTCAAAAAAGAACTTACAATCTACTTAATCAAATGCCTTACTGAAGTTTAATTGCATTATGTTTACAACATTTCCTTGGTATACTGATCTGGTCAAAGTTGTATGAATTGTTTGGTGCAATCTCTTTTTAATAGGATCACATTGGCTTATAATAAAAATTCTATTTCTCAGTGATCACAAGCCTATTGCTTGATTCTGATGTCAACTTGATTGGCCTGTAGCTATCTGGATCTACTTTTTTCCTTTCTTCGAACACTGAAATAACATTAGCATTTCTCCTTGCTCCAAGATTTCTTAAAGATTTTAGTCATGCTCTGAGATAAAATCCATCTGGTCAAGAAACTTGAATTCATTCAAAGCAACAAAGTGGTAAATGTTCTCTCATAAATTTTTTACCTATTTTGATCAGTGTTTCTCTTCTGCTCTCCATAGGTTAGCTTTTGACAAGTTGAGCCACTTTTTTCTTTTGCAAAGTTGGATTTTTCTTTTAAACATATAACTTTATTGAGTACAAAGTTAAAAGATAAGAAGAGGTTTCAAAAAAGGAAAAAAGTCAAAGAAATATGTAGTCATTCTTAACAATAATGCAATTTCACCTACCTTTTTTTTTATCTCTTCATCTTCAACAAATTTTATTCTTCTGGTACTGTATTTTTCCTCATATTCTGCATTTTGGTATATAGGCATCTGAATCCTTTAGTACTTCCATTCTGCAGTACCCCTGCGGCATCTCTGGTGTTTATTTGAGTACCTTCTTTCTCATCTTCTTTCCTAAGCCCCTGTCACAATGCACCAACGGATGCAAAGAGGATGTAAAACAGAGAAAAACGCTTGCCATCCGTTGGAAAACGTGATGCATCCGTTGTGTACTCATTGCGTACTCACTTTCATACGCTCTATTCGTCGAGCATCCGTCTACTGCTATTTCATCCGCTCAAAAAGTTTTGAGCTGCACAAAATGTTTTCAGTGGATGAACTTTCTGCCGTGTACGATCTACATCCGCGACACATACGGGCAACAAACATTCTACGTCCATTGTCATAAGTAAAACGTTCACTGTATCCTCTCAGCATCCTCTGGGCATCCGCGCAACTCACATCTGCTCCAGCGGAAAGCGGAAAGAGGGAGGAAGCGAAAGGTACGCGGAACATCCACACAGCATTAGTAGCACGGACATAGAAAGGATGAAAGCGGATGTAGCTTGGATATAAAGCATTAAAACGGACAAAACCTTTGTATATGGGATGTATCTCAGATATATAGGATGTCTGGAGGATGTCTAGAGTATGTGGAAGGACACCGAGCGGAAAACTGATATTTCCTCTAAAAAGGGGAAGGAAATCACCTGGATCTCATGATCAGTCCAGCAGCCATAGTGTGCAGACCTCTTCAGCCTTGGTCTTGCTCTTCCACATCATCCATTGATCTCCACCATGGATCATCACACACTCCTTTTGGTAGCCGCGATCATTCAACACCAGAACCAAGCCCTCTTCAGACTGTTTCATCTTTTCTATGCAAGGAGAAGAAGGAGACATCCAAGAGCTGTGTGGGTCTAACGATGGATCAGGAGAAGAGCGGAGTTTGGACTGTATGACAAGCTGATGGTGGAGCTGAGGAACGAAGACACTCGTGCATTCCAGCACTTCATGAGGATGCCACCAGCCATGTTTGATGAAGTTGTGGAGCATCTGAGACCCAGGTTGACCAAGCCAAGCACCAACTTCCATCCCAGTCTGAACCCTGGACTGAAGGTGGCACTGACTCTGAGCCACCTGGCCTCTGGAACCACATACAGAAACATACAGTATGCCTGGAGCGTGCCACACAACACCATCAGCAAAGTGGTCAGAGAAGTGGTGCAGGCCATCATTGAAGAATATATGGAGAAGCTCCTCCAGTGTCCCACCACTGAAGAAGGCTGGAGGAAAGTTGCAGAGCAGTGGTATCAGAGGTGGAACTTTCCCCACACCATTGGAGCCATAGATGGGAAGCACGTGGCCTCCAAAGCTCCAGCCAACTCAGGGTCCACTTATCACAACTACAAGGGCTTCTTCAGTATCATCCTCTTTGCCATGGTTGATGCTGACTACAAGTTCATGTACATCGATGCTTCAGGCAACGGGTCAGCTTCAGATACCCAGATATACAACGTCAATGACCTCAAGGATGGGCTGGAACACAACCTCATCATGGGTTTTCCAAATCCAGACCCCCTACCCAATGACACACAAGATGTGCCCTACTTCATTGTGGGTGATGACGCCTTCTCCCTCAGGACCTATCTCATGAAGCCCTATACTTCAAGATACCTCACCCGTGAAGAGAGGATCTTCAACTACAGGCTGTGCAGGACAAGACAGGTGGTGGAGAACGCCTTTGGCATCCTGGATAACAGGTTCCAGGTACTTCTCACCACCATGCAGCATCACCCACAGACTGTGAGGAGCATCATGAAAGCTTGCTGCATCCTGCACAATCTTATGTGCACCCGCTACCCAGTGTTGTAGAACAGGCTTGTGGACCGTCAACAAGGCAATGGGGACATGGAGCCTGGTAAATGAAGGCAAGGACAAAACCTGATAGACACTGTGGATGTGCAAGGCCCCAACAGAGCTTCATGTGAAGGGAAGAAGCAGCGCAACCTCCCGAAACACTGGTGCAACTCCCCAGCTGGAGCAGTGGAGTGGCAAGACAGGATGGTAGATGCTTAATGGATGCTTTCTTGAGCCTGTCTCATCACACTGATGAGATTGTGCCATGTATGTTGAGTGGCCTTACAATGAATAGGGCATTAATAAAGAGTTTTGTTTATTTTGAAATGTGTTGATCAATGAATAAATTGTTCTTGATAATTAGGGGCCATATGTTTGACAGCTGGGAGGGTGGACCATACAGTCCCACTATGCTTGCACTGGAGGTTTATCTATCCCACAGCTATCCTTACTCATCCCATAGCTATCCTTACCTATCCCACAAGCACGCAAAGGCTTAACCATTTTTTCAAAGTTTTCACCAATACTTTATTAAGTAAATAAAATGAACCAAGTGTGTTAAGCAAAGATAACCTTTATTAATAACAAACTGTATGACTATTAAAAAGCAAAATGAACCAAGTAAAGTATCTTAAGCAAAGATAAAGTGAACAGGTAACAACTCAGTCTCTGGCACTCTTCTCAGTAACTCTGAGGCATGCCCATGGTCTCAGATGTAAAGGGGCCAGGGACTGTGGAGGTGGCTGGAGTGCTGGTCTGAGGCGCCATTGGGGTGCCTGGCCCGAGAGTACAACAGGAGATGGTGTATGCAGGAAGCTCTCAGAGAGCTGACTCAGTCCTGTGAGGTTGAGAGGCCCTTCATCAAGTACCTGGGATGTGAGGCCCAAGACTGATGACAGATTGTCCGTTGACGGGCTTGGCTGTGGGGTGGAGGAAGGAGGAGTGTAGTGGGGCTGTCTGGTCTACAGCTGGGCGAGGTGAGGCATCTGTGGTGTCTGTGGCATCCAAGGAACCTGGGCCTGGACTGGGAAGGGATGCCTCTGCTGTGGGAAGTCCTGGTAGTTGTAGCCTTGGTAGGTGAGGGGCTGTTGAAATCCGTGGAAGGGCTGTGACATCGCCTGTGGTGGAGGAACAGACCTGGAGTGGGTAGGAGCAGGTTCAGCTGGGCCTGGAGGGTGGTACAGAAGAGCTGTGATCCTCTCCTTCATAACGGGCATGTCCATGAGGGACTGGCTCACGTAGGTGATGAAGGGCTTGCGGTTCAAGGATGGTATGTTGAAGTGGACCAGCTGGGAAAGAAGTTGTGTGCTGGCTTTGATTGTGTCCCTGATCTCCAAGAGGACAGTGTGGCTCTGTCCCTCCGGTCTGCCTCTCTGCCTGCTTTCTGTGGAGGTGGAGCTGGGTGTGGGTGTGGGTTGGTCTCTGGTGGCTGCTTCTTCTTGCTGCATCTGAGACAGGGGATCCTCCATGTCCTCCAGCATGGGGAGTGCAGCTGTCGGGGGGGTCTCTATCGTGCTGCACTTGGCCAAGCTGCACTTGGCCATGATGTAGGTCTTCCAGTCAGTGAGCTTGACAGCGGCCTGCCCAGATTTCTTCAGGTGCAGCTTGTCATACCGGGTGTGCATGTGCTTCCACCATCCCAGGAGGACATCAGCAGTGTAGCCCAGGCTCTCCACCTTCTCTCTCCAAGCTGCCTGCTTTCTCTTGGTGTCACGATAGAGCCTGTGGCCCTTCCTCCACAGGTACTCGTTTTCCCTCAGCCATTCCAGCACCTCCTCCTCATGGTCCTCGAAAATGGAGTACTGTTTCCTCTCTCCCTTCTCCTTGCCTTGCCTCTTCCTCCCTCTGGCAAGGCCTTCAGAGCCTTCAGTAGCAGGGCTTTGAGGGTCTTGGGGCTGGTCCACCACAGCAGCAGCAGCAGGAGAAGCACCACCAGCAGCAGGAGAAGCACCAGCAGCACCAGCAGAAGCAGCAGCACCAGCAGAAGCATCAGCAGGAGAAGCACCAGCATGAGAAACACCAGCAGCACCACCAGCAGCACCAGCAGCAGGAGAAGCACCACCAGCAGCAGCAGCACCAGCAGAAGCACCAGCAGAAGCACCAGCAGGAGAAGCACCAGCAGGAGAAGCACCAGCAGCACCAGCAGCAGGAGCAGCTTCAGAGTCAGAGCCAGGGGGTGGGATGGTGGTTCTGTCCTTGCCAGGGCTGGCAGGAGTAGGCACAGGCTTCCTCTTCTTCCCCATGGTGTTCTCTCAAGATGTCTCTGGCAGCAGGTCTTTCCTCTGAATGCTGACGACTTGCAAGCTGCATCCTTTTATATCCATGGAGCTGACACAATTCATCCTCCCCGCATGCGCAGTGAATGCTTTGCATCCGCTATACATCCACTACGCATCCGCTATGCATCCTATAGGTGTCCATGATGCATCCGTGTCATCCGCTACGCATCTGCTCCTTCCCCTATGCGTCCGCTTCGCTATTCTCCCCCGGAAGCCCTGTGGATGTATCATCCGCTTCCATCTGCTTTCATCTGCTAGGCTTCCTATGAACATCCGCTTTACATCCCCACGTAACATCCGCTTTACATCCTCCCCACGTCCGTTCCTTTCCATTCTTTTCTGTTCTATTTATGCAAATTTGGGGCATTTTTGAGAATGGATAACAATGGATGGAGCCACCCCCGAAATTTTGCTCATCCGGTGTGTTCTTTTTGCATATGTTTTGCATCCATCGGCCAATGTGACCTAGCCTTCAGTTGACAACTGTGCATTCTTGGTTGGGTTACAGTAATACATTTCTTATGCTGGATCATTATTATTAGTAATATGTAATACATTTGATTAACTCTGCAAATCAACATTATAACCAATAGTATGCTAACAGACATTAGACATGCTGCTGGTGCACCAGCATGCTGCTGGTGGTTAGCTTCCTAAGGGATCCTGTGTCATTTGCAGTGCAGATTCTGCACCAAAGAAACACAAGTCTTGTATTAATTCTTTATGAATGGTGGGTCAAACACCTCTACAGCATCTGAGTGGTTTGTCTTAGTGAACAGATAATACCTGGAAGAAAAGTTTGGAATGTAAAGCTACTGGAGCCATCTGTCCTATAACAACACTTCTTACAGGGATCCATACAGGGATGACACCTAGAAAACTCAACTTTTTGTTATTGAAACCATATTGGGACTCCAGTTTCCCTTATGCTACCAACATATTACGATTAGGACATTCAGTTTTATGGACTTTGCTTTCTAGCAGGTGCTGGAAGCTCATAATATATGTACTTCATGAACAGAAGGTATTTAAACTAGTGTGTTTCAGATAATGCAGTATTTTGCAAAATAACTGTCTATTGTACCAAATACAGCACTGAGGCTGAGAATGATTGAATTCTGCAAACTTGAGAACAAAGCAATTTATGTTCTAATCACAGCTTAGTAGGACAAATTCCCAGAGGTATAGATTGTAGTATGCTGAAGTCTAGTTAAGTACCATTATATTAGATAATAATTGGAAACAAGATAATGGTAGTTTGAAAGAATATAAAAGAGTACAGAGGTAGCCTTTGCCTTATGACTGTTCATTCAGAGACAAAAAAAAAAAAGGACTTATGACCCATGCTCAAACTCACAGCCATTGCTCTCTGATCATGTGATAAAGATTTAAGCACTTCTCAGACTGTCTGAATTTACATTGAAGAAGCACTGCAAATCCCTCCACGCTCTATCTCCTGCAGATCTGTGCTCTTTTGGACACAGTGCACAGTGGCATTAATTGGCAGCAGCACAAGGGCTGAAATTGAGTCCCTAGCCCTTCAGCAGTTTCAGCCAGTGGCCACTGCCCCCAGCACCACTGCTACTTCTGAAAAATGCTGTCTCAAGCCATACAACTTCACCAACCACCACTGCACAAAGTCTCAGCTGCTGAGTTTTACCAGATCTCACAAGAATGGGGCATCTGCCAGTCTTCAAATAGTGTAGACTGCTGTAGACCCAGCATTTACTTCAGCTGCAGCCCCAGCATTGCCACCAAGTATGCTGTGCAATGTGGCCAAAAGGGATAGAAGATAGGTGATCAGATAGAAGTTAGATGAATTGGGGGAATTACAATGCTCCTGCAGTTGTTAAGGATGCTGGCTTAGTTGGATGGCTGACTTTTCTTAGGTCAGAACATGTTTCAGTCATGCAGCTAGGTGGGTTGCAGCAGTTGATGCTTTCAGAAGCAGCTGTGGCTTTGTACCATATGCATACCACCCCAATTCAAGTGTGATCTGCACAGGGCCTCCCCCACCCCTCCTATGGCAAGTTCTTCATACATAGCTGGGTGGGACTCCCTCTGCTTAAGGATCTGCAATTCTTGGGTTAAAAATAGCAACCACGATTGATATCTACCTTATCACAACAAGACTAGTTTACCTGCTGTCTAATTTTGAGTTGGTGCAAGTGATTAATCCTCCAGATGCTGAATAAATTATTTACAATAATTTACAAGTTCTGATTCAGATCTAGCAAGTAAATATGAGGTAAACTGAATAAAGTTTCTAAGCACCTATCCTGAGATTAAATAAACTTTTTTTTCATTGCTTTTATTGGCATTTTTACTTTTTTGCCACAGTGTTATTTTTTTTTTTTTACTTCTTCTATCACTTTATCTCCTGAAACTTTTTAATATACTAAGGAAATTTGTTGAAATTCCCTAGCACTAAACACAATATTTTTTTGAATTTAAAGTTGATGGTACCTCTTGGCACTATCTGTTCAAGACATCTGCTAATTGAAAAGTAAACTGAACATGCTAAGAATATGATAGGCTTTTTAAAAAAATGTTTATGTCAGACAAATAACTTTTGACTGAGAACTAATATTATAAGCCTTTTTTTTTTGCCCATCTATATTTGATAAAAAGTTTTTCCAGATAATTGATTAAAAGGCCACTTTGATCGCTCAGATGTGATGACATTAGCAAATATTGCAGGCTCAATTGGCAAAAGAAAGCTCAGGATCTTATTGGTTGGAAACATTTGGAAGAAGCCTTCATCCTACCATGGATAGACAATGGCAAAATGATGATGATGATTATAGATATATAGAGATATAGAGATGCACACACAGACAGGGAGATTTCTATTATAAATCAAGTGACTGCTAGCTTCTCCTATCAAATAACCAAGAGAACACTTGAGAGTCAAGCCTTTGAAGGCATTCCAAGGAAATGAGTAACCACAGGACCAATAAATTTCCAGATGGGTAAATCACAAGTCAATACTGAGTTTCAATACTGAAATGAGAGATAAGGGAAAAGTGACTGTTCAACTAGAAATATGAACGCTTGATGAACATAATGTATCATTTCATTTAATATATTGTATCTTTTTTGTGTGTGGAGAGTCATCTAAGTACCGTTCTTCAGGCAAAATAGCATTTTATTCTCTTGCAAATTGAATCTTACAAAAGTAGGTCAAAATGAAGGCAAGGTGAATAATATTGAGCAAAGAGTGAGTATGTTTGAGCTAAAGTCTGGGATAGAGCTTCAGAATGTATTATTTCTTTTATTGCAAGAAGCTGGGCATAGTAAGAATTTGAAAGTTGATAACTTACTCTTTTTTTTTTTTTTTTGGCAAGTTCCTATTGGACTATACCACTTTTTGCAGCAGAATGAGCCAGAGAGACTACTCTCTGTTACTTGGTTTTTTTTAGGGCTAGAAAAATATTGTACAAGTTCAAAGTGTACACAGCTAAGAACATGCTTTCTTTCTGTTTGAAGTTCTTTTTTTTTTGAAATGTGCAGAGAAGGATAGGTTAACTCTAAAATTTAAAGGAAAAGAAGATTCAGACTACTTCATAACATGGGAACTATTCTACAAATGGTTAAATGATAGATATTGAGGAGTGGAATTAGATGAAATATGATTTATAGGAGAAAGAAACACAGATGAGTAAATATTTCTGATGGTTATATAATTGATATTATAATGGAAGATAATATATGTTATGATTGATGTTATCATATTTGTTTACATATTGCTGCATATTTGTTTATATGTATATATATGATCATAATGAAGATGATGATGTTTGTATGTTAACACCTTGGACACCTATACAACAAGCTGATGGTGGAGCTCAGGAACGAAGACATTTGTGTATTCCAAAACTTCATGAGGATGCCTCCAGCCATGTTTGACGAAGTTGTGCAGCAGCTGACACCCAGGTTGACCAAGGCAAACACGAGCTTCCGGCCCAGCCTGGAACCTGGGCTCAAGGTGGCACATAATCTGCACCACCTGGCCTCAGGGACCTCCTACAGGAGCATGCAGTACGGCTGGAGGGTGCCATCCAACACCATCAGCATTGTGGTCAGAGAAGTGGTGCAGGCCATCATTGAAGAATACAAGAAGGAGCTCCTCCAGTACCCCTCCACTGAAGAAGGATGGAAGAAAGTTGCAGAGCAGTGGTATCAGAAGTGGAACTTACCACACCGTTGGAGCCATAGATGGAAAGCACGTGGCCTGCAAAGCTCCAGCCAAGTCGGGGTCCACTTGTTTCAACTCCAATGGCTTCTTCAGCATCATCCTCTTCGCCATGGTCGATGCTGACTACAAGTTCATGTACATCGATGCTTCAGGCAACGGCTCATCTTCAGATGCCCAGGTCACCTCAAGGAGGAAGTCACCTCAAGGAGGAACTGGAACGCAACCTCATCGTGGGCTTCCCAGATCCAGAACCCCTGCCCAACGACACACAAGATGTGCCCTACTTCATCGTGGGGGATGACGCCTTCTTCCTCACAACCTACCTCATGAAGCCCTACACCTCCAGACTCCTCACCCATGAAGAGAGGATCTTCAACTACAGGCTGTCCAGGGCAAGGCGGGTGGTGGAGAACGCCTTTGGCATCCTGGCCAACAGGTTCCAGGTACTTCTCACCACCATGCAGCATCGTCTAGAGACCGTGAGGAGGATCATGGAAGCTTGCTGCATCCTGCACAATCTCATGCGCACCCGCTACCCAGTCTTGCAGAACAGGCTCATGGACCTCCAGCAAGGCAATTGGGACATGGAGCCTGGGGAATGGAGGCAAGTGCGAAACCTGATCGACACTGAGGATGTGCAAGGCCCCAACAGAGCCTCACATGAAGCGAAGAAGCAGCGCAACCTCCTGAGACAATGGTGCAACTCCCCAGCTGGAGCAGTGGAGTGGCAAGACAGGATGGTAGATGCTTGATGGATGCTTTCTTCAGCCTGTCTCATCACACGGATGAGATTGGGCCATGTATGTTTGATTGGCCTACAATGAACAGGGCATTTAATAAAGAGTTGTGTTTATGTTGACATGTGTGGATAATTATCACATTATTATTGATAATAAAAGGCCATAGGTGTGGCACCTGGGAGGGTGGACCATACAGTCCCACTATGCTTGCACTGGAGGTTTATCTATCCCACAGCTATTACCCATCCCAAAGGTATCCCTGCCCATCCCACTGCTATCTCAACCCATCCCACAAGCATGCAAAGGCTTAAACCATTTCTAAAAGTTTCCAGCAAGACTTTATTAAAAAAAAGAAATGAAGCAAGTGTGTGAATGAAAACTAGACTTTATTAACAAGAAGCTATAAAACAAAAATGAGTCTCTGGCGCTCCTCTTGGTCGCTCAGTTTCAGGGGTGTAGGGTGCAGGTGCTGTGGAGGTGGCTGGTGCTGGAGTGCTTGTCATCAGCTCCTCCAGAAGCAGAAGCAGCAGAAGCCCCAGCCCCAGAAGAGCGAGCCCATGCTGTAGAAGCCCCAGCAGAACCAGAATGAGGGCCAAGCAGTGGGATGGTAGCCCTGTCCCTCTTGCCAGGGCTGGCAGCAGATGGTTGAGGCTTGCTGTGCTTCCGCTGGCAGGGAGGCTGGCAGGAACCAAGGCTGGCAGGGAGGCTGGCAGGGAGGCAGGCACCAAAGCTGGCAGGAAGGCTTGCAGGGAGGCAGGCACCCAGGATGGCAGGCAGGCTGGCAGGCAGGCTGGCAGGCAGGCAGGCACCAAGTCTGGCAGGAAGGCTGGCAGGCAGGCAGGCACCAAGGCTGTCAGGCAGACATGCACCAAGGCTGGCAGGAAGGCATGCAGCAAGGCTGGCAGGCAGACTGGCTGGCAGCAAGGCTGTTAGGCAGGCAGCCAGCAAAGCTGGCAGGGAGGCTGGCAGCAAGGCTGGCAGGGAGGCTGGTAGCAAGGCTGTCAGCAAGGCTGGCAGGCAGACATGCAGGCAGGACAGGCAAGGCAGCCAATCCGTCCAGCAGCAGGTCTTTCCTCTGAATGGCGACCTGCTTCCAAGTTGCTTCCATTATATCAGCGGGGCTGGCACAATGCATCCTCCCTGCATGCGCAATTAACGCCAGGCATCCGCTAGGCTTCCGCTGTGCATCCGCTGTGCTTCATCCACTCGGCATCCCTTCTGCATCCGCTGTATCCGTTCTGCGTCCGCTTCGCTGAGGCCCCCCGGAAGCCCTGCGGATGTGCCATCTGCTCCCATCTGCTTTCATCTGCTAGGCTTCTGTTCCGCATCCGCTTTGCATCTGCCCTGCGTCCTCCCCGCGTCCATGTTATCCACTCCGGTTATGCAAATTTTTGCCCCTTTTGAGAGCGTATAACAACGGATGGAACATTTTGCTTGTCCGCTGTGTCCTTTTTGCATCCGTTGGGCAGTGTGACATGGGCTTTAGACATGACTGCAATTTGGAAACCTGGGATAAATCCTGTGAATTTCTAAGTAATTCGTAAGCCTTTGCAATATATACAATGGCTGTTTTATTGCATGGGTAACATTTCCCTGCCTTGATTAGCAATCTAGCCTAGCCTAAATTTAAATCCCTATAGCTGTAAAAGGAGAGAATAAGATATCCATAGTTAAATCTCAAATGCATACAGGAACTATGCTATTGAAAAACACCAATTCTAAAAATGTCAGAGGTTGCCATGAGCCAAGAGGTCATTTCTCTAGCTTCATTTATTCATAGTTTTTTCTTAGCTGAACATAGCTTGAGCAGATATCAGATTTCTTTATTGAAAATATTTAGTTTCTGGTAAACTTGTGCTATCCTTATTCTATCTGTTGCCATTTTTTTTGTGAAATTCCAATAACTACTTTTGATAATTCAAAGAGATTATGCCCATCTTACACTCTATTTTAGAAATACTGGAAAGTCTCTGTGGCAGATGTTAAACTATAAATTGGCTTCATCTGGGACAAAGTGGTTTCCTAGATTTCTTGGCCCCAAACAATTTCAGGACATTACTGGCTCAAAGATGGCTTTCTTCCTAAGGAATTCACAGTCTGCTTTAAAAAAAAAAAAGGAAATAATGGGAAATAAGGGAAGGATAAACAGTGAAGAAAAGAATGCTAGTGCTTATATTAAAAGCCTCATGAGCAAATGTGGGCTTTGAGAACACCTGTTCTAGAGGATGTGCATGCTTTGAGGTCACCTTCAATGAATATTGTTCTAAACAGTTTATAAATTAAACACATTCTTAAAACAAATGACAACTTCAAGCATGAGATAAGCAACCCCTCTTAAGTTTGTTAGAAAGGTCAAATAACAGGGATGGAGCAATGGTCATAAGTTCAACTTCAACAAGTCATTTTCATATTTAATCTAAAACTCTGTCTCAGTTGCAAATTCTTTCAGTAAAATGACAATTTACATTTACCTGCTATTCTCCTAAAGCCCATGTCACACTGCCGAACGGATGCAAAAAGGACACAGCGGATGAGCAAAATGTTCCATCCGTTGTTATCCACTCTCAAAAGGGGCTAAAATTTGCATAACCGGAGCGGATAACACGGATGCGGGGAGGACGCAGGGCGGATGCAAAGCGGATGCGGAACGGAAGCCTAGCGGATGGAAGCGGATGGGAGCGGATGGCACATCCGCAGGGCTTCCGGGGGGCCTCAGCGAAGTGCATGCAGAATGGATACAGCGGATGCAGAATGGACGGCAAGTGGATGAAGCGGATGCACAGCGGATGCACAGCGGATGCACAGCGGATGCACAGCGGAAGCCTAGCGGATGCCTGGCATTAATTGCGCATGCGGGGAGGATGCATTGCGTCAGCCCCGCGGATATAACGGAAGCAGCTCGGAAGCAGGTCGCCATTCAGAGGAAAGACCTGCTGCCGGATGGATTGGCTGCCTTGCCTGCCCTGCCTGCATGTCTGCCTGCCAGCCTTGCTGCCAGCCTTGCTGCCTGCCTTGCTACCAAACTTGATGCCAGCCTCCCTGCCAGCTTTGCTGCCTGCTTTCCTGCCAGCCTTGGTTCATGTCTACCTGCAAGCCTTGGTGCCTGCCTCCCTGCCAGCCTTCCTGCCAGCCTTCCTGCCAGCCTTGGTGCCTGCCTCCCTGCAAGCCTTCCTGCCAGCCTTGGTGCCTGCCAGCCTCCCTGCCAGCCAGCAACCCCACAACCATGCGGAAGCACAGCAAGCCTCAGCCATCTGCTGCCAGCCCTGGCAAGAGGGACAGGGCTACCATCCCGCTGCCTGGCCCTCACTCTGGTTCTGCTGGGGCTTCTGCAGCACGGGCTCGCTCTTCTGGGGCTGGGGCTTCTGCTACTTCTGCTTCTGGAGGAGCTGATGACAAGCACTCCAGCAGCAGCCACCTCCACAGCATTACACCCCTGAGACTGAGTGACCAAGAGGAGTGCCAGAGACTCATTTTTGTTTTATAGCTTCTTGTTAATAAAGTCTAGTTTTGATTCACACACTTGCTTCATTTCTTTTTTTTAATAAAGTCTTGCTGGAAACTTTTAGAAATGGTTTAAGCCTTTGCATGCTTGTGGGATGGGTTAAGATAGCAGTGGGATGGGTTGAGATAGCAGTGGAATGGGCAGGGATACCTTTGGAATGGGTAATAGCTGTGGGATAGATAAACCTCCAGTGCAAGCATAGTGGGACTGTATGGTCCACCCTCCCAGGTGCCACACCTCTGGCCCTTTATTATCAATAATAATGTAATAATTATCCACACATGTCAACATAAACACAACTCTTTATTAAATGCCCTGTTCATTGTAGGCCAACCAAACATACATGGCCCAACCTCATCCGTGTGAAGAGACAGGCTGAAAGAAGCATCCATTAAGCATCTACCAACCTGTCTTGCCACTCCACTGCTCCAGCTGGGGAGTTGCACCATTGTCTCAGGAGGTTGCGCTGCTTCTTCGCTTCATGTGAGGCTCTGTTGGGGCCTTGCACATTCTCAGTGTCGATCAGGTTTCGCCCTTGCCTCCATTCCCCAGGCTCCATGTCCCCATTGCCTTGCTGGAGGTCCATGAGCCTGTTCTGCAAGACTGGGTAGCGGGTGCACATGAGATTGTGAAGGATGCAGCAAGCTTCCATGATCCTCCTCATGGTCTCTGGGCATGGTGGTGAGAAGTACCTGGAACCTGTTGGCCAGGATGCCAAAGGCGTTCTCCACCACCCGCCTTGCCCTGGACAGCCTGTAGTTGAAGATCCTCTCTTTACGGGTGAGGAGTCTGTAGGTGTAGGGCTTCATGAGGTAGGTTGTGAGGGAGAAGGCATCATCCCCCACGATGAAGTAGGGCACATCTTGTGTGTCGTTGGGCAGGAGTTCTGGATCTGGGAAGCCCACGATGAGGTTATGTTCCAGCTCCTCCTTGAGGTGACTGGCGTTGTATACCTGGGCATCTGAAGATGAGCCGTTGCCTGAAGCATCAATGTACATGAACTTGTAGTCAGCATCGACCATGGCAAAGAGGACGATGCTGAAGAAGCCCTTGTAGTTGAAATAAGTGGACCCCGACTTGGCTGGAGCTTTGCAGGCCACGTGCTTTCCATCGATGGCTCCAACGGTGTGTGGTAAGTTCCACTTCTGATACCACTGCTCTGCAACTTTCTTCCATCCTTCTTCAGTGGAGGGGTACTGGAGGAGCTCCTCCTTGTATTCTTCGATGATGGCCTGCACCACTTCTCTGACCACAATGCTGATGGTGTTGGATGGCATCCTCCAGCCGTACTGCATTCTCCTGTAGGAGGTCCTTGAGGCCAGGTGGCGCAGAGTGAGTGCCACCTTGAGCCCAGGTTCCAGGCTGGGCCGGAAGCTGGTGTTTGCCTTGGTCATCCTTGGTGTCAGCCGCTGCACAACTTCATCAAACATGGCTGGAGGCATCCTCATGAAGTTTTGGAATGTACGAGTGTCTTCGTTCCTGGGCTCCACCATCAGCTTGTTGTACAGTCTGTCCTCTGCTCTTCTGGCGAACCATCTTTGGATCCAGACTCCTTTTGGGTGGCTCCTTTTCTTCTCGCAGTAGAGTTCACAGAGCCTGCAGATGGCTTCGCACTGTTGCAGAACGATGGTGGCTGCCGAAAGGACTTTGCTACAATCCACGGTGGACATGACTGGATGCTGTGGAAGAGGAAGACCCAGATGAAGGCTGCAGAGGTCTGCACCGCTGGGCTGCTGTTCTGAAAGTGAGATGCAGGAGAGTTGCTCCCCCTTTTTATAGGCAATATAGGTTTTCCGTTAGGCATCCTCTAGGCATCCTGTAGGCATCCTCTAGACATCGTTAATATCCGAGATAGGTCCCCTCTGCGAACCTTTTTTCCATTTTAAACGCTTTGTTTCTGTTCTGCATCCGCTAGGCATCCATTCTTCATCCGTTCCACGTCCGTTCCGCTTCCTCCCTGCATCCGGGCGATGGAGTTGCGTGGATGCGCAGCGGATGCCTAGCGGATATAGAGGATGTGTAACGGATGCGTAACGGATGCCTAGCGGATGCGTAGAGGATGCAGAACGGACTAACTGGATACATTTTCCACGCAAAAGTTTTGGGCAGCCCAAAACTTTTGGAGTGGATGAAACGTCCATAAACGGATGCTGGACGGATAGAGAGGAAGCCAAACGGAGGCAGCGAGTACATCGCGTTTTCTAACGGATGGCAAGGTTTTTTGTCCATTTTACATCTTCTTTGCATCCGTTGGTTCAGTGTGACATGGGCTTAAGGTGTTTCAACATTAAATTTTATGAGTTTGAGGTGTATTTGAATTTCTGATTAAGCTTATTTCTTTGTATCATTTTTTTTTCCTGGTGAACCATAGCTGACTGTTTTTGCTAGCTTATAAGAAGTAGATCAGTCAGCTGATGCTTTTTACTGTAAAAAGATGCATTGCTTATTTCATCTGTTGAACTTAGCCATAAGAAACCTAGTGGGGCAAATGTTATCTCCTCTGCCTACTGGCCTTTGTAACAACTGGTTGTAACTTGCTTTGTCAGAAGAAAAAGGAAATTTCTGCAAGAAAACACACACACAAATGTAAAAGAAAGAAAAAAAGAAAAATAACCAAGCAACCTCCCCAAACATTTCACACTGTTGTTGCAAACTAGATAGTACATTTTTATTGAAAAGCCCAACATCAAATTTGCCAGCTAAAGAGTGTAATTCTATAATTTTTCCTAAGAAATAAAGCCCAACAGCTTCTTCCTAGGCTTATTTCAAGGTGCAGACAACTGCCTTAGTTACCTCAAAACCACTTAGACTTCTATTGAACTACTGGCTGTCAAGGAAAGAGTGGCGGCCTTGGCTGTCTCTTGCTGTCTCCTCCTAGCCTCTTTCCTTCTTTCTGTTAATTCCCTTTTGAAGGGTTGATATTTTATTCAGCAGCTCCTGCTGGGCTTGAATCTGTGACAGAAGTTTATCAAAATACTCTCAGTAGACAAAATGATAATAGCTGTTCTTTGAAACTTTTGGAGCCATAGCCTGCGAGCTGGTGGTGAGGAGAAAGGGCTGTGAAAGGCACTGTTTATTAAGAATAATGAGGCAACAAAAGCGACAAAGGTTTTTATTACAAATAATAGACAGCAAGCTTCAAACAATAATAGTGTGTTATTTAAAAAACAAAAAAGTTAAATAAATGTCTAATTAACAGCTCCAGGAAGACTGCATGTATTATTCTACAGCTTTATAAGGGACAGTCAGTATGTATACAAGAAATGGAATATGAGTTTGCTGAAATTAGTCTTTGTTCCTTACAGTGTAGTCCTGATTGGCTGCAAAAACAGGGGAAAGAAGAACTTCATGACACAATGTAAGAGTGTACTGTAACATAAACTGTAGATGCCTGCTATCTATAGTTGTAGGCGCTTTTTGTGTTAATAAAGGTTTAAAGAATACACATGCATTTTTTTCAAACATACACATTCTTTATGTTGTTTATATAAAGCTACAATTCATGTTGCTGTGCTCTCAGCAGAGACATGAAGGAGGAACAAGAACCTGTTTGAATTCCCACTTTGGGAAAGGAATAAGCAGGCAAGACTGCATATTTTGGATACATATTAAATTGTCTTTCTCGTTGTTCTTGTCTAAATTAATAATTTTGGCAAAAGAAATCAAAGAATTAGTAATAGTTATTTTTGGTGAAATCCCAAAACAAGTAGAATATGACTTGAACAACATTGGCATTGACAAAATTACCATCATTTGCAAAAAGCAGATGTAATTGGAAGAGCTGAGTTCTGCAATAATATCTTTTACACCTTTAAACAACATCTTCCTCTTCCATGTCATTGATAAGGATAGGAGAATAAAAACATTATTATTTCCGACTATAACAAATGCCAAGTTAAAGGAAGGCATTTAAATTTTGGATCACAGATCAGATACATCAACAATGACAAGCAGTTTGAGGATCTATTAGTTGGGCCAGAGGAAATCATCTGGAAAACATTCAAGAATGTCATTGAGAATTTTCTTGGCAAGTACAAAGCACCAAACTACATTCAGCTGGTTGACAAACTTCTTACAGAACACAAAACAGAATGCAACATGAACTGAAGATTCATTTTCTGCATTCAAACTAGGAGTTTTTTTTCCCAAAAATCTAAGTATACATGGAGAAAGGTTTAAGGAGAACATTGCCACAATGGAAAAACAATGTCAGGGCAATTAGATCCATCAATGCAATTGGTCTTGTTGAACTCATGTAGCATGTTGAAAAAATGCAATTAAATATATTATAGTCATTAAAAGTTAATTTTTTATTTCTCAAGATTCCTGCATGATATAGTCATTTTGAAATCAGAATAGAGCTGTAAGGGACCTTGGAGGTTTCTAGTCCAGCCCTCACTTCAAGCAGGAGATCCTATACCATTTCAGACAAGTGACTGTCTAGTTTCTTCTTAAAATTCCCCCAGTGATGAAGCACCCAGACTGAAAGACTGAAGTCACACCAATTAATTGTCCTCACTGTTAGGAAGTTTCTCCTCAATTCCAGGTTGCTTCTCTCTTTGATTAATTTCCATCCATTGTTTCTGGTCTCTCAAACTTTGGAAAATAAATTGACTTCCTCTTTGTGGCAGCATCTCAAATACTGGAATACTGCTATCATGTCCCCTTAGTCCTGCTTTTCTCTAGACTAGCAAACCCAAATCCTGCAACCATTCTTCATATGGTTTTGTACATATTTCCTGATAATTAGAGAAAATGCAAATATCTCCAAGGCTGTGGATATTCTCATTCTCTTAAGGATGGAATCAGCTGGTTGCATTATTGAATGAACAAGAAGATATCCATCCACCAGAAGTATTTTTGTTAGTGTTCTGCTTAGAAATCAACACAAAATTATCTGCAAACTTATCTATCGTGGTTTTTTTTAAGTATTGCCATATACCCAGACATTTTTTGAAACAATATTAAAATTGGTTATTACAGCCAAAAATTCTAAAGGACTTAAAGTTTCCGAAACTGAGATTGTCTGCATCATCATCAAGTTCTTTCTTATTCCCTATCAATATTGAAATAACATTTTTGTTATATATGTACATTTTCCATTTCCCCCCAATTCCCAGATGTGTGTGACTATAGATTCCATCATTCCAGGAGAAATATTGACTATGTGGCTGGTGATAGGAATTAGAATTCAATGTTTCTAGAGTGCATCAGTTTGTGAATGCTATCTGAGATGCGAAGACAATCTTTCAATTGATAAATGTAAAAATCAATTGTTTTGCATTAACACTTTTATTTGCCCATGCAGTAGAACAAATGCCTAAGTCAGCATTGTTTGCTTCTTTTTGTTTTTTCTACTTAAATCATATTGTGAGACATTGATGAGCAGTGGTAAGGAAATGCACTGCAGAATAATACCACTAAACAAAACAAGACAGAATATCTGTAAAGATCCATCAAGTTTGGAAAGAAATGATAACATATTTTTTCACTTTTGTCACAAACATTAGAAAACTTTCCAGATTATAGCATCAGTGTCCCCCATTGAGGAAAGTGTAGTTCAACAGTCCACAAAATAGTCCTGTCAGTAAAAATGGTGAAGAATAAAGCAAATGAGACAAAGGGAAATCTCCAGTCCAGACTTTGCAGTGTACAGGGTACCTCTTTCTTAACAGACTTCTGTGCTAACTTACTATATATAGTAATGAGATGTTGCACAGTGTTATCTGTACACAGGGCATTATTCCAGCCTTGGAGCAATGAAGGAGAACAGGAATTGGATATTGAGGTCACAGAGGGGAACAGTATGAAGTGCCATTTACCTGCTGGGAACAGGTATTGAGGATGCCAGGGTGAGACTCAGAAGATTCTAAAGCAGTGATCTGAAACTACTGCATGTCACCTTAATCTGCAGGCATCGTCAAAGAAAATGATGGAAAATTACAACAAAATAAATAGACACTGATACACATGTAAGGGCCACTGACCACATTCCATTTTTTACTAGTAGTAACAGCTATTTTACTAATAGTAACAGCTGTTAGGTGTTTGTGATTAGTTGCTTATTAATTTCAGTGACTAGATTGTGCATACACCAGGAAGAGATTGAAAGTCAACTGACCTGTACATTAAGGGATGAGTTTTGTGCCATGTCAATGGGATGCTAATTAAAGAGTCTTTGATGAGAAATATATGCTTGTTTTATATGATTTTTGCTAATCTAGAAATAGAATGTTATTTAACCTTGGTTTCAGGTGGCAGGGGCTTATCAATAAATATGGCAAAATTTAAAAATAAATACGGCAGTCATAAAACCTGTTCTTTTTAATGCACTTTATTTAAAAACATCTGAAGCTCTGAGGAAACCTGAAGGAAATGTGAATAAATGCTTTCTATTTGAACAAGCTTTTCTTGTCCTGAAAAGGTATGATATTATTTAAATAAGTGCTTTAATGCTAGCTCTGTCTCCAGGTGCTAGATCAGAATGTGTGATGGCCCCTTTCTGTGAAGTTTTTTTGGTCTTTTGACTTGTTTGTTTTTTTCTCAGCTTTCTCATTTCATGATCTCTTTCCTCTGGCCTGTTTTGACTTCTGTTTTTTATTGTTGGATTCTGTAAACTGCTCAAAATCCTAAGAAATTAGAACAGGCCTATGAAAGTCAACAAAAAAGTAAGATTAAAAAAATCATACTTCAAAATATAGTCTAATATTATTTTATATTTTTGGACTGCAATGAGATGTAATTACTTTGGAATAAGCAATGAAAGGCAAAAATGATAAGTTGTTCATTTGATGCTGCTTTTTAAGAGTGATTGCTTTTATGTGGTTCATTAAACAGAGAAACCAGTAAAACCTATCTGCCCTGTCTGTAATAGTTGGAATATGTATTGCTCAGTACAAAATGGAAATCAATAAGTAGAGGAATTCTGTTATAAGGATCAATTAGAGCCATGTCTCACTTTTTAATCATTTGTAAAACAGAGGATTGCTGTAGTACAGGAAGAGAAGGGGGAGAAAACACATCTGTCTCCCAAGGACATCCAACCAAATCTGCTTAGCCTCCTAATGCAAGCCTGAATAAGTTCTAATTAACTCACCCACAAGCCGTGACATTCTTTAATGTAACTAGGGAGTGCATAAATAGGTAGATAAAAATTCATTCCTACTTTCAAAAATGCATACTTTCTAATCACCCTCATTGGATAACTAAACAATCAATATGTGGAGATTCCTTTCTCCGTGTGTGCATGTGTGAAACAATTTTGATATCTGAAGAAAATATTGCCAATAAGTAGTACAGTAATGAGAGATTTTAAATATGTAATGTCTCTATAAAAGAGAAGGTCATATAAATCATTGTCAACAATTTCCTAAAGTTAGATACTGTATATAGTATAAAAATAAATATTTTATATATAAATAAAAATAAATATAAAAATAGTATAAAAATAAAAATGGGACTGAGTTTGTAAACAAAAGATTCCAAACTATGTTGAAATTTGTTCCATCCGGAAAGAAGCGCAGGAGACCGGGTTCCAAACAACAACTCTTTATTTCAAACCACTAGGAAAAGCCCATGTCACACTGAACCAACGGATGCAAAGAGGATATAAAACGGACAAAAAAGCTTGCCATCCATTGGAGAACGCGATGTACTCACTGCCTCCGTTTTGCTTCCTCTATATCCGTCCAGCATCCGTTTATTGATGTTTCATCCGCTCTGAAAGTTTTGGGCTGCCCAAAACTTTTGCGCGGAAAATGTATCCAGTTCGTCCGTTCTGCATCCACTACGCATCTGCTAGGCACCCGCTACGCATCCATTACGCATCCGCTATATCTGCTAGGCATCCTCTATGCATCTGCGCAACTCCATCCACCCGGACGTGGGGAGGAAGCAGAACGGATGCAGAACGGATGCAGAACGGATGCAGAATGGATGCCTAGCGGATGCAGCATGGAAACAAAGCGTTTAAAATGGAAAAAACGTTCGCAGAGGGGACCTATCTCGGATATTAAGGATGTCTACGGGATGCCTAGAGGATGCCTAGAGGATGCCTAGCGGAAAACCTATACTGCCTATAAAAGGGGGGAGCAACTCGCCTGCATCTCACTTTCAGAACAGCAGCTCAGCGGTGCAGACCTCTGCAGCCTTCATCTGCCTCTTCCTCTTCCACAGCATCCAGTCATGTCCACTGTGGATTGCAACAACGTCCTTTCGGCAGCCACCATCATTCTGCAACAGTGCGAAGCCATCTGCAGGCTCTGTGAACTCTACTGCGAGAAGAAAAAGAGGCAGCCAAAAAGAATCTGGTTACGAAGATGGTTCACCAGAAGAGCAGAGGATGGACTGTACAACAAGCTGATGGTGGAGCTCAGGATTGAAGACATTCGGGCGTTCCAGAACTTCATGATGATGCCTCCAGCCATGTTTGACGAAGTTGTGCAGCAGCTGACACCCAGGTTGACCAAGGTAAACACCAGCTTCCGGCCCAGCCTGGAACCTGGGCTCAAGGTGGCACTCACTCTGCGCCACCTGGCCTAAGGGACCACCTACAGGAGCATGCAGTATGGCTTGAGGGTGCCATCCAACACCATCAGCATTGTGGTCAGAGAAGTGGTGCAGGCCATCATCGAAGAATACAAGGAGGAGCTCCTCCAGTACCCCTCCACTGAAGAAGGATGGAAGAAAGTTGCAGAGCAGTGGTATCAGAAGTGGAACTTCCCACACATCGTTGGAGCCATAGATGGCAAGCACGTGGCCTGCAAAGCACCACCCAAGTCGGGGTCCACTTATTTCAACTCCAAGGGCTTCTTCAGCATCATCCTCTTCGACATGGTCGATGCTGACTACAAGTTCATGTACATCGATGCTTCAGGCAACGGCTCATCTTCAGATGCTGAGGTATACAACGCCAGTCACCTCAAGGAGGAGCTGGAAGGCAACCTCATCATGGGCTTCCCAGATCCAGAACTCCTGCCCAACAACACACAAGATGTGCCCTACTTCATCGTGGGGAATGATGCCTTCTCCCTCACAACCTACCTCATGAAGCCCTATACTTCCAGTCTCTTCACCCGTGAAGAGAAGATCTTCAACTACAGGCTGTCCAGGGCAAGGCGGGTGGTGGAGAACGCCTTTGGCATCCTGGCCAACAGGTTCCAGGTACTTCTCACCACCATGCAGCATTGCCCAGAGACCGTCAGGAGGATCATGGAAGCTTGCTGCATCCTGCACAATCTCATGCGCACCCACTACCCAGTCTTGCAGAACAGGCTTGTGGACCTCCAACAAGGCAATAGGGACATGGATCCTGGGGAATGGAGGCAAGGGCAAAACCTGATCGACACTGAGGATGTGCAAGGCCCCAACAGAGCCTCACATGAAGCAAAGAAGCAGCGCAACCTCCTGAGACACTGGTGCAACTCCCCAGCTGGAGCAGTGGAGTGGCAAGACAGGATGGTTGATGCTTAATGGATACTTCCTTCAGTCTGTCTCATCACACAGATGAGATTGGGCCATGTATGTTTGGTTGGCCTACAATGAACAGGGAGTTTAATAAAGAGTTGTGTTTATGTTGACATGTGTGGATAATTATTACATTATTATTGATAATAAAGGGCCATAGGTGTGGCACCTGGGAGGGTGGACCATCCCGTCCCACTATGCTTGCACTGGAGGTTTATCTATCCCACTGCTATCCTAACCCATCCCACAGCTATTACCCATCCCACAGGTATCCTAACCCATCCCAAAGCTATCCTTACCCATCCCACAAGCATGCAAAGGCTTAAACCATTTCTAAAAGTTTCCACCAAGACTTTATTAAAAAAGAGAAATGAAGCAAGTGTGTGAATCATAAATAGACTTTATTAACAACAAGCTATACAACAAAAAATAGTCTCTGGCACTCCTCTTGGTCACTCAGTCTCAGGGGTGAAGGGTCCAGGTGCTGTGGAGGTGGCTGGTGCTGGAGTGCTTGTCATCCGCTCCTCCAGAAGCAGAAGCAGCAGAAGCCCCAGCCCCAGAAGAGCGAACCCATGCTGCAGAAGCCCCAGCAGAACCAGAGTGAGGGTCTAGGGGCGGGATGGTAGCCCTGTCCCTCTTGCAAGGGCTGGCAGCAGATGGCTGAGGCTTGCTGTGCTTCCGCATGGTTGTGGGGTTGCTGGCTGGCAGGGAGGCTGGCAGGAACCAAGGCTGGCAGGGAGGCTGGCAGGGAGGCTGGCACCAAGGCTTGCAGGCAGACATGAACCAAGGCTGGCAGGAAGGCAGGCAGCAAGGCTGGCAGGCAGACCGGCTGGCAGCAAGGCTTGCAGGCAGGCTGGCACCAAGGCTGGCAGCAAGGCTGGCACCAAGTCTTGCAGGCAGACATGCAGGCAGGGCAGGAACGGCAGTCAATGTGTCTGGGAGCAGGTCTTTCCTCTGAATGGCGACCTGCTTCCGAGCTGCTTCCGTTATATCCGCGGGGCTGATGCAATGCATCCTTCCCGCATGCTCAATTAATGCTCGGCATCCACTAGGCTTCCACTGTGCATCCGCTTCATCCGCTGTGCATCCGTTCTGCATCTGCTGTATCTGTTCCGCGTCCACTTTGCTGAGGTCCCCCGGAAGCCTAGCGGACGTGCCATCCGCTCCCATCCGCTTCCATCCGTTAGGCTTCTGTTCCACATCCGCTTTGCATCTGCCCTGCGTCCTCCCCCCGCTCCGGTTATGCAAATTTTTGACCCTTTTGAGAGCGGATAACAACAGATGGAACATTTTGCTCATCCATTGTGTCCTTTTTGCATCCGTTGGGCAGTGTGACATGGGCTTAAAGAAATGGAACTTAGGCCAAGCTGCGGCAGCCCTTTATATAGTGGCTAGCCTGCCGGCTTGTGGCCAATGACAGTTATTTAATTCTTCCCGCCATTTGGCAGCTTCCCGGATTGGTTCCTAGAGAACCAATTCGTAAGTGGCCTTTTCGGCCAATCAGAATGGAGTACTTGGAACCCACCAAGTTCCATCCAGAACAAAATTGGCTGGTGTTGAGCATAAACGTTCTGCACCTTACAGACCACAACATAACTTGTTTAGAGAATAAAGAGGGCAAACATGACAAGCCATGGCTTGCACTATGTTATCTGATTCAGATTTGCCTGAAACATTGTGGAGCGAAGCTATAATGTGTAGCAACAATGTGTTAAACAATGTGGTGAATACAACAACTTGAGAATTGCCATTCACTCATTGGCATGGCAGAAAACCAAATTTAAATTACCTACACACATTTGGAGCTCCAGCATGGGTGCATATTCCCTCATAAGTAAAACTGAAAGGGCAACATAGAGCTAAGAAGTTATTTTTTGTGGGTTATGAGGCCAACCATAGAGCATTTAGATTTTGGGATCAAGGCACAGCTCATGTTTTCTGTAGTGCTAGTGCAAAATTTCTTGAGCACGTTGGGTGAGATAAATTGGAACAAGAATCCAGCAATGATATTATTATTGACACCCAAATAGTCCCTAAAGATAAAATCAGTAAACCCCAAATAGCCATTAAAGAGGAAGAACAGAAGCAGGTGGCACAGGAAAGTCCACCAGTAAGCCCTGTATTACCAAGATGTTCAACTCGAGTAACACGACCATCTGATAGATATCAGGCTGATGTTGTATGCCAAGTGAATACAGTTCCAAGTAATTATAGTGAACTAAAACTGTATCCTGCTAAGGATCAGGCAGCTTGGCAGAAAGCAATGGATAAGGAACTGGAATCATTAAAAAGACTGGAAGTATATGAAAATGTTAATTTATCACCAGGTAAACATGCCATAGGATGTAAATGGATATATAAACTGAAGACAGGTGTAGATGGGACCGTTACCCATAAAGCCAGGTTAGTAGCACAAGGGTTCAATCAGAAAGCAAATGATTATGATGAGGTGTTTGCACCTAGTCTGAAGGCTACTACATTATGAGCAGCATTCGTGTGAGCAGCGAAGGAGAAATATATTGTAAATTATTTGTGTGTAGAGACAGCTTATCTGCATGCACCGTTGCAACACACTATATATTTAAAGAAACCTTTAGGTCCCCAAAACGATAATACTGATAATAATGATTGCTGGAAATTGAAAAAGAGTCTTTATGGCTTAAAGCAATCAGGGTATGAGTGGAACCACTGTATAGTAAAATAGGTTTTGTATCTGGCATGGCTAAATTAACTAATTAACTAAAATAGGTTTTGTATCTGGCATGGCTGATCCATGTTTGTTTAAAAGAGAAAGTAATGGTATGATTTCATTGTTGCTATTGTTTACTGATGATATAGCTTTAATTATCAAAACTGAACAAGAAGCTACTGAGATAATTTCACAATTGGAACAGAAATTTAAGATAAAACAGTTAGGAGAAATCAAACAATATCTTGGTTTAAAGATAGATAGAACTAGGGGAGGATACAAGATCTCACAGGAAGATAAAATTAACTAATTACTAAAAAGTTATAAAATGGAACTTTGTAAGCCGGCTAAGACACCAATGAGCCAGGAGTTTAGCCACAGTAATGTTCAAAGTCCTATTTTTGATAAGAACATTTATCAGTCCTTGATTGGTAGTTTATCTTATCTCAGTAATTGGTCATGGCCAGATATTGCATACTATGTCAATCAATTAGTGAGATTTAATGCTGAGCCAACTGAAAGGCACTGGCAAGCTGCTAAAAATGTGTTAAGATATCTGAAACAGACAATGCATTATGCATTGTATTTGGAGCCAAAAGATAAACTGAATTTAACTGCATATGCTGATGCAAGTTTTGCTACAGACATAAATACACGAAAATCTGCATTGGGTACTGATGTGTTATTGGGAAAAGCATTGATTGGATGGAGATCTATTGGACAGAAACATCTAAGTTTGTCAACAATGGAGGCTGAATTCTCATGTTTGTCTTTACCATGTACAGATTTAGTTTTGTATAAGCAATTATTAATTGATATGAGAATTAATGTAATAGATCCTACTGAAGTTTAAGCCCCTGTCACACTGCACCAACGGATGGAAGAGGATGTAAAATGGAGAAAAACACTTGCCATCCATTGGTTAATGCAATGCTTCCGTTCTGTACTCACTGCCTCCGTTTTGCTTCCTCTCTCTCCGTCCAGCATCTGTCTATTGACATTTCTTCCGCTCAGAAGGTTTTGAGCTGCTCAAAACTTTTGAGCGGAAAATGTATCCAATGCATCCGTTCTGCATCCACTAGGCATACGGGGGACATCTGTTCTGCATCTGTTACGCATCTGCTATATCCGCTAGGCATCCACTGCGCATCCGTGCAACTCAAATCCATTCCAGCGGTAAACGGACGCAGGGAGGAAGCAGAACGGACGCGCAGCGTTAGTAGCACAGACGGAGAAAGGATGAAAGCGGATGCAATTACGCATCTGCGTCATCTGCTACGCATCCGCTCTGCATCCGCTCTGCATCCTCTACGCATCCGCTCTGCATCCTCTACGCATCCGCTCTGCATCCTCTACGCATCCTCTACGCATCCTCTACGCATCCGCTCTGCTTCTGCTTCCATCCGCTAGGCTTCCGTTCCGCATCCGCTTTCCATCCGCTCTGCGTCCTCCCCCCCGTCCGTTCCTTTCCGTGTTATCCGCTCTGTTTATGCAAATTTTTGCCCCTTTTGAGAGCGGATAACAATGGATGGAACATTTTTCTCATCCACTGTGTCCTTTTTACAAATGTTTTGCATCCATTGGGCAGTGTGACGGGGCCTTTACGAAGATAGCCAATCAGCAATACAGATGGCTTCAAATATTGCTGTTAAAACAAGAACGAAACACACAGATTTAAGATATTTAAATGTGAGACAATGTGTGCAAATTAAAATGATTAAGCTAGAATACTGTATGTCAGAAAACAATATAGCAGATCATTTTACAAAGGCCCAAGGCTCTATAAAGCATAAGGCACGCTGTGAAGATTATGGACTTAGAATGTAAGGTTGTATATATTATTAGGGGACAATGTTAGGAATATAAGTTACCTAACAGGTATTTGGGTTAGAAATATATAAACCAGGATAGACATTTTAATATTGTCTCTTTAAGGGAATGCAAGAGCATGCAATTGGGTGTGATTTTTCAAACGGCCATAAGATGGAGCCAGAAACCTGGGTTGTTTTAGTGAGTCTCAGAAGAGAGTGTGAATGCATTTTTGTTTCCTTCTGTTGGAAAGTATTGCCTTGCTCTATTTTTCCTAATTGACTGATATTACTGGATTTAATGTAAGTCTGATACTGAACTGTTTTTGACACTGGACTTTGATATTTGGATTATCCCTGGATTGCAACTGACTTCACTTGTGAATTACTTTGGATTGCTTATTTTGGACCTTGCTTAAACCTTTCTGGAAGTAAAAACCTACATTTACTGTACAGTGTATCTGTGTACTGTGTGTGTATTATTCAAACACTTCTTTCAAAGACATCTCCCTGTATGCACTCATTCTCCAAACGGGAAATTACCTCAACATGAACCACCTTGTAGGAGTGGGGGGAAGAGGGGGAGACCACCAGTTGGGTCAAGGGGAGCCACATCTTCCCTCTCTGGCTTGGTAAAGTCCCCTAGAAGATAGGGAGAAGTGGCAGTCTTTAATGGCTCCCCTGAAGACTGGAAGCTGCTGGGACACAAGTTTGCACTGGAGAGTGAAAGTGGTGAGTGGCATGTAACTGGGTAAAAGACTTTGAAACATTATTTTTGACAACCCCGAAAAACGGAATGAAAGAGCCCTCGTTTTGAAGAGTAGTAGCAGCAAATGAGAGATAAGAGGAAAATATAAGGTAAAGAAAAACTGGAAATAAAAAAAAGTTATTGGTGATTAGAGACTAAATTTGGGACAACATACAGAATTGGATATTAATTAGGCATTGGATAAAATGCTAGATTTATTTGGAATTGGTTAAATTTAATGTTAATACTGTGGAAAAGTAAATTATAAATAAAAGAGTTTTAAGAAGAAAATGATACAGAGCACCCTCTCATGGTTAAAGACTTCCTTTTTTTGTGTTTCTATGGAAAATTATTAGTTGTAACAAGATCCCCAGAAGCTTCAAATAGAGACTCTTGATAAGGACTGTAATAGAAAAACTTGATTTTTAACAAAATAAAGAATAATTTAATAGAGAAATGGAAATAATAAGCAAAGAATTTAAGTTGGAGCTTCAAAATGTGTCAGAGATGCTTAAAGAAAAAATGAGATTGGTGGAATTAATGACTAGTAAAGCAATGGTGTTTCAACTTGCGAAAGAACAAAGGGAGGAAAACAACGGCTTTGATGAGCATGAAGAACAAGGATTAAAAGGATATAAAAGGATGTAAAACAGAGACATTTACATTAGAGATAGCAAATAAAAAAGATAAAACACCCAAGATTAAGAAGAAGAAGAAGGGAATATACAAGAAGAAACTCCAAAAAAGAGAACAGAAAAAAAAAGGGAGGGGGAACTAAAGACTAGGGAAACTTAGAAAAGAGAAACCTAGCCAAAATTATGAGATTTAGAGATAAGGGTTAGGGATTGTATAAAGTGGATACCACATGGGAATGTATTTTGGTATTTAGTTTTAATATTTGGTGGGAATCATTTTAGGATATACACTGCTCAAAAAAATAAAGGGAACACAAAAATAAGACATCCTAGACCTGAATGAATGAAATATTCTTATTAAATACTTTGTTCATTACATAGTTGAATGTGCTGGCAGCAAAATCACACAAAAATTATCAACGGAAATCAAATTTAGCAACCCATGGAGGTCTGGATTTGTAGTTCCACTCAAAATTAATGTGGAAAAAAACACTACAGACTGATCCAACTTTGATGTAATGCCCTTAAAACAAGTCAAAATGAGGCTTATTTGTGTGTGTGGCCTCCACGTGCCTGTATGACCTCAAATGCCTGGGCATGCTCCTGATGAGGTGGTGGATGGTCTCCTGAGGGATCTCCTCCCATACCTGGACAAAAACATCCCCCAATTCCTGGACAGTCTGTGGTGCAATGTGGAGCTGATTGATGGAGCGAGACATGATGTCCCAGATGTGCTCAATTGGACTCAGGCCTGGGGAATGGGTGGGCCAGTCCATAGCATCAATGCCTTCATCTTGCAGGAACTGCTGGCACACTCCAACCACATGAGGTCTAGCATTGTCTTGCATTAGGAGGAACCCAGGGCTAACCGCACCAGCATATGGTCTCACAAGGGATCTGAGGATCTCATCTTGGTACCTAATGGCAGTCAGGCTACCACTGGTAAGCACATGGAGGGCTGTGTGGCCCCCTAAAGAAATGCCACCCCACACCATTACTGACCCACTGCCAAAACGGTCATGCTGGAGAAAGTTGCAGGCAGCAGAATGTGGCATCTCCATGGCATCTCCAGACCCTGTCATGTCTGTCACATGTGCTCAGTGTGAACCTGCTTTCATCTGTGAAGAGCACAGGGCGCCAGTGGCGAATTTGCCAATCTTGGTGTTCCCTGGCAAATGCCAAACATCCTGCATGGTGTTGGGCTGTAGTACCCCCACCTGTGGAGGTGGGGCCCTCATACCACCCTCATGGAGTCTGTTTCTGACTGTTTGAGCAGCCACATGCACATTTGTGGCCCACTGGAGGTCATTTTGCAGGACTCTGGCAGTGCTTCTTCTGTCCCTCCTTGCACAAAGGCGGAGGTAGTGGTCGTGACGCTGGGTTGTTGCCCTCCTACGGCCTCTTCCATGTCTTCTGATGTACTGGCCTGTCTCTTGGTAGTGCCTCCATGTTCTGGGCACTACGCTGACAGACACAGCAAACCTTCTTGTCATAGCTCACATTGATGTGCCATCCTGGATGAGCTGCACTATCTGAGCCACTTGTGTGGGTTGTAGACTCTGTCTCATGCTACCACTAGAGTGAAAGCACCACCAGCATTCAAAAGTGACCAAACTATCAGCCAGAAAGCACAGGAATTGAGAAGTGATATGTGGTCACCACCTGCAGAACCACTCCTTTATTGGGGATATCTTGCAAATTGCCTATGCTTTCCACCTGTTGTCTATTCCACTTGCACAACAGCATGTGAAATTGATTGTCAACCAGTGTTGCTACCTTCAAGTGTGATTGACTTGGAGTTACATTGTATTTTTTAAGTGTTCCCTTTATTTTTTTGAGCAATATATATGACTACCATTCCTAGATGTACTAATCTACAAAAGAACAGATGGCACACAAGGACACACCGTATACCAGAAGAAAACACACACCATTCGCAACCTCAACACCCAATCCCACCAACACCCAGCACAGATAAAGTCCATGGCCCAAACACTAATCATCAGAACCAAACGCCTGGCAGACAAGACACATATAAAGACTGAACTATGCAACTTGACTAAAGAACTGACAGCCAACGGCTTCCACAAAACCAAAATCACCAGCTTGATGCACAAAAACACATAATAGAGACATAAAATACATAATAGAGACCTAGAAGATGAACAGACCTATGGAACAGCTGTCCTGCCCTACATAAGAGGTACTACAGACAAAATCAGTAAGATACTACACAGGCATCACATCAAGACTGCCTTCAAAACAGACAAAAAAATAGCAGCCATCCCTAGAAACCCCAAAGATAAAATTGACCTGGAAAACCAAGGCATATACTAAGTCCCCTATGCTTCATGCCCGGCCACATACATTGGACAGACAAATAGAAGAATAAGTACCCGCCTGGATGAACACAAAAATGCAGTAAAAAAGCTGGAACACACCTCCTCACTAGTCCAACACATGAAAGCCACAGGTCACAACATCAACTTCAATGGCACCAAAACCCGAGCCACTATAGAAAACCCCAGCCACAGAATCATCAGAGAAGCCATAGAGATTGAAAAAAGACCTGACAGCATGAATAGAAGAGATGATTCCACCAGACTGTCAATCATTTGGAGGCCTGCACTCTCAAACAAAAAAATCCCACATCACTGTAGTTCTGTATGGATGTGGGTCTCACAGCTTCTGGTTTTAAATTTAAATTTAAAATGAGGAGCTGTGAGACCCACATCCATACAGAAGCCTGATGATGGCAGATGAGATTCTGCTGAAACCTTTGCTACAACTTTAACAGCACTACAATGACGTGGGATAATACCCGAAGGAAGCTAAACAGCACACATGTAAGTACCCGCGAAAGCCTAAAAAAACAAATATATATATATATATATGTATATATATACATATATTGATGTAACTATGTATCATTTATGTGTTTGCAACTGTGTATCATTGCAACTATGTATCATTCAGGCATTTGCAACATTGTATCATTCACGTGTAATCATTAAGCTTCTGTCTCCTCAGTGACCTGTTACAGGGCACGTACAGAGACAAGGAACTAAACCACTGTAGAAATAGCCTATTTACATTTGAGATTACATTGTCTGGCATGCAGCTTTGTGAAGAAGGAATATCCTGATCAAATTATAAATCTTGCCATCCTGTCTGACCTGGTATCTTACCTTGTTTGAGCTATTGTAAATCCTTGTATACTGTTTGACCTGGGCTTGACCTAGGCTCTGAATAAACAATCACCCCCTTTTGAATGAGCATAATAAAAGAGCGTGTGCCAAGACATTCTGGGCGCACTCATCCCGAGGAACTTCATCTCCTGTCGTTTCTTTCTCCTTCGCTCCCTATCATGAGACGCCCATCTAATGCGGGATAGAAGATACCGCATTCTGGTGACCCCGACGTGATTCCTTAAGGGGGATACGCCGCGACGCGCTCATATCTTACCCACTCGATGGGAGCTGTGCTTCGCCAGGCCTGAAGTGAATTGCACATCATCGGATCTGAAACACGGTCTCGACTTTCATAAGTATGGGCGGAAACTTTTCTCAACAACAGACAGAGCATCTGAAGGAATTGAGGGAGTTAGTTGCCTCTTCTTCTAAATATTCTTCTAATTTAAAGGGCTCGCCTGTAAAAATTAAACCTATTGCTACATTATTGACTTATGTGTGGCAACATTGTCCCACTTATCCAGAGAAAGGGTCCTTAAAAATCTCCATTTGGCAAAAAATTGGTGACTATCTCCATAATCCTCCTCGTGCACCTATTGGCATTTTGGTCACTTGGAGGAAAATTATGGAGGCTTTAAAAGTCCATTATAAAATAGAAGCAGAGAGTGTATTTGAAACTCCTCCACCAAGTTATGATAACTTTTCTGTCCTTCAACCCTCCGCTCCCAATGATCATAAGTCATTACGAGAGCCTCCCTCCATCCAATCCACTTCTTTAAATGTAGAGCTCTCGTATCCTCCACCACCCTCCCGAGGTGGGGTGTGTGTTGTAAAAGCCATTCAACAAGCCTTTTCTGAAGGAGAAATGGATGAGGACACCCTTGCAGCTGCCTCCTTTTATCCTATCATACAAACCGGCAATCCTCCAGCTCCTCAGTATACCCCAATGCCGTACAAAATAATTAAGGATTTAAAAGCAGCTTGCAAGGAAAATGGTATTCAATCTCGCTATGTACAGGGTCTTTTAGGATCAATAGCCCAACCAGGAGCTGACTTGATAAATGCTGATTGGCGTACATTATTTGCTATGATCCTCACGCCTTCACAATTTTTGGTCTGGGAGTCAGAATTTCATAAACGTACTGCAGCCGCAGCCGCTAGAGGCTTACCGGCAAATGTCACTCTAGATATGCTTAATGGTACTGGCACTATGCTTACTGTTGCCCAGCAGACTGCCACTGACGCAGCTGCTTTCCCTATATTACAGGATTGTGCTTTGGCCGCTGCTCGAAAAGTTGACAATGCAGGATGCGTGCCCAAATCTTTCTCTAAAGTTATTCAAGGACCTTCTGAGCCTTTTTCCTCCTTTATAAACCGTCTCACAGAAGCCTTAGAGAGACAAATTGATAATGAGGAGGCTTGTAATGAATTACAATTGAAACTTGCTTATGAAAACGCAAACGCTGATTGCCAGAAAGCTTTGCAACCAATAATTAATAAGAAAAATGTTACCCTGGCAGATTATCTTACAGCCTGCCGAATCATAGGAACCACATCCCATTCCATGTCTACTCTGGCTACAGCCATTACTGAAGGCATGCAGCAGAACATGAGCTCTCTTCTTCCCATTTCCCAACAAAACACTCGCAAAATGGGCAATTGTTTTAATTGTGGCAAGCCAGGTCACTTTAAGAGCCAATGCAGAGCCCTGGGCGGGGGAGCAAATATGTCAAGAAACCAGGTAGCTCGCCCAAAGACACCATGCCCTCGATGCCAAAAAGGCTATTATTGGGCTAATCAGTGCAGAGCCCAAAAGAATGAACAACAGAATAACCCTGCAATCATCCAAAAACCTTTTTTGAATCAGGGAAACTAGAAACGGGGCAGGCAGCCAGCCCCACAACAAAGGCTGCTGAAAATTGCAACTTTTCTTCTTTCGCTTACGATCTTGTTGCTAATGAAACTGTTACTTATCTTCCTGGTGTCGCTGACTTTCTCTTTGTACGTCCTGTTCAGCCTTTTCATATGCCCCCCGATATTCCAGTGCTAGTCTTTCCTGTAAGGGATTTAGCTGAACAAGGTATTCTTGCCTCTCCTTTTCTGCATGATCCCACTGTATTGTCTGATGTCTGTCTGTCTGTACTAGCTAATACAGAAGTTACTATAAATGAGGGGGATGTTGTGGCAAAAATGATTGTGCTCTTAGACCAACAACAAGAGCAACTCTATGCAATTGAAAGACCAATCAGTCAACCAAAACCTACGGTAACATTCTTATTGAATGGTCGATCCTTTCTTGGTCTTTTCGATACTGGAGCGGATATTTCCGTCATCCAAACCGCTGAGTGGCCAAACACCTGGCCTGCAGATGTGGCACCAGTGGTGAGAGGAGTGGGGGGACTCCAGGAGACTCGCATTAGCAGAAACTGGGTAAAAGCTCATTCCCCTGAGTCTCAATGTGTTGCTTATATTAAACCAGCTGTAATTCCTCTGTATACTAATTTGTGGGGAAGAGACCTTATGTCACAGTTTAATGCACAACTTACCCTCCACTAACCATGCTTCGCTTGCATTTGACTCACAATAACCCTGTATGGATTGATCAGTGGCCTCTCCCTTCTTTAAAGCTTGAAGCCTTACATTCTCTTGTTCAACAACAATTAGATAAAGGTCATCTAGAACCTTCATTGATACCCCAGTTTTTGTTAACGGCGCTTGGCACCTCCTTCAGGATTTAAGGGCTGTGAATTCGGTCTTCCTTCCAATGGGACCCCTGCAGTGTGGTCTTCCAAATCCTAACATAATTCCTCAAGTGCATGACCTTATCATTATTGATTTAAAAGACTGTTTTTTCTCCATTCCATTACACCAGTTAGATAGAAAATTATTTGCTTTTACAGTACCAACCTTAAATAATCAGAGACCTACCAAACGATATCAATGGAAAGTTTTACCGCAAGGCATGTTAAACAGTCCAACTATGTGTCAATATTTTGTGGATTTAGCCTTGCAACCATACAGGGACAAATATCCTCATTTTTTAATCTATCATTACATGGATGATATATTGGTATCTGCACCTGGCCCAAAAGGCACGGTATTAAAAACTCTGCCGTGCCTGACCTCCATTCTAGGTAAAGCAGGTCTCACAATAGCCCCAGAAAAAGTACAATCCAAACCACCCTTTTCCTATTTAGGTCACAAGTTACTTGCTTCAGCTGCTGTTCCTTCCCTTCCCCTCCCAACACTTCCCCCGAAACCCACACTTGTGATCTTACAACAGTTCCTAGGAACCTTAAATTGGGCACGTCCTTATTTGGGTTTGACCACAGCTACATTAGCTCCTCTTTTTAATGCCCTCACACAAGGTAAAGCCCCGTCTGATGTTATCATTCTAAATAAAGAGCAGTTGCAGGCATTAAAAGACGTTTCTCATTCACTGGCTACTCGATGGGTGGATCGAGCTGTAGAGAATTGCCCTTTATCAATTGCTTTACTAAATACTGTTCAGAGACCTACAGCTGTTATAATGCAATCTCATCAGACACAGGTTCTGATTTTAGAATGGCTTCATTTGTCTCACACCCCACGGACCACAATCACTAGTAAAGCCTCTGCATATTCCCAGTTGATCTTTAAAGGTCGACAAAGATGTAAACAACTCATGGGATGTGAGCCTGTTTCAATATTCACTCCTTGCTCACTGACCACGTGGGAAATGCTATGTTGTAATTCAGAAGAACTACAATACGCTTTAGAAGAGTGGCCAGGGCAAACTTCTTGCCATTTACCAGCAGACCCACGTTTCACTTTTCTTAAAACTCTCCCTTTTGAATGGCAATCCCCTCTCTCAATATCTCCATTAGTAGATGCACCTACGATTTATGCAGATGGGGGGAAAGTGTATGGTGCTTGTGCATGGAACCAGGAGGGAGAGTGGAAAACTAAAATTACCCCTCCGCAATCTTCTGCTCAACAGGCAGAACTTGCTGCATCTCTTATTGCATTTCAACAGTTTCAAAAAGCTCCTTTTAATTTAATAGTTGATTCCTTGTACGTTTCTCAGATTTTGAAAAATATATATCAAGCCTATTTATCTCCTAGCATATCTGTTCCTTTGTTAAAATTGATGCTTCCTATACAACAATGTATCAACAGCCGTACGCATCCATTCTTTGTAGCACACATCAGGAGCCATCAACCTCTTCCTGGTATTTTACAGGAGGGAAACAAGGTGGCAGATGCAGCTGCATCAGGTAAATTAATTTGTAATCTGACAGCAGCCCAAAGCCATGACTATTTTCACTAAAATAAAAAAGCATTACAAAAACAATTTTCTCTAACTCAGGCAGAAGCTGCTGCCATTATTCAACAATTCCCCACATGTAGTAAGCAAGGACATTCCATTCCCATAGGAGTAAATCCTAGAGGATTGAAAGCTTGTGAAATTTGGCAAATGGATGTAACTCAGTATCCACCTTTTGCCCCTTGGAAATATTTGCACGTTTCCATCGATACATATTCAGGATTTATTCTGGCTACTCCTCAAAGGGGAGAAGCTGTAAAACATGTCATCAATCATTCAATTCGTACCTTTGCCTCGCTGGGACGTCCAAAAGAAATCAAAACAGACAATGGACCTGCCTATACGAGTTCTGCTTTCCAGGACTTCTGTAATAGATGGGATGTAACTCACAAGTTTGGGATTCCCTACAACAGCCAGGGGCAGGCTATTGTGGAACGAGCTCACTTATCTCTGAAATGTGCTCTTGATCGCTATTCGTTGCGGGAAAAACCTCCCAACCTCCCAGCATTGCAAAATTCTCTTAACATTTGTCTTTACACTTTAAATTTTCTTAATCTGACTGGCATTCCTCCTACTTCTGCTGCTCACATCATTTTTCCTCCCCTTCACCCCCTCCTAACAGACCTCTGGTACATTATCGCAGATTGCCAGATCCCGCCTGGCAGGGTCCTGCTGAGCTTCTCACCTGGGGACGAGGCTATGCTGCGATTTTACAACCAGACAAAATCACGTGCTGGGTCCCTGGTCGGGCGGTAAGACCCTATCATGGGAATTCCTCTGCTACATCTGCATCTTAAACTCTTCCTGATATTCTTGCCTATATCCTCTTTGCAATTTCTACCTTATTCATATCCTACTTATACCTTTGTTCAACATGGTCATTGGAGCACATTAGAATTTCGCTTTATTCATTATGATAGTGACTGTCCTATTGTCTGTTGGCATAATAATCTTCCCATATATCTATCTCCTTATATTCACACATACTTCAACAAAACCTATGCTTCCTGTCAAAAGATTATTCGTGTTAAAGGCACTTCATTAACAGAAGGCTATTATACTTGTTCTATGAGGGTACGTCATGAAAATGCTGCCCATAGCTTTCACTCTGTCACTTCTGTTTTGTTTACAGAACACTCTATCACTCGCTCTTTTGTTCCTTCTTTATTCTTCCTATGGAAAAGAACCCTAAAATCTTTTCCTCTATTCAAACTAGAAATAGGGGGACCTAAATGTCCTTCTCTTGTACTATGGGTTCCTCCAACCCAATTAACATCCTTGATGAATGACCAAATTAATCTTCATTGTCATTATTGTAATTATTATCCTTTTTCTACTAATTGCATTCCCTTCTCATCTCGTAAATGTTCTACAACTAACTTGTCCATAGTCCTCTCTCCTACTTGTAATGCTTTTATATACCCAAACTCTGATCCTGTCAACAAACAACGCTTCAAAAGAACTGTCCATGACGATCCGCAGAAGCCTCACAGAAAATATAATATTACTTGGACTATAAAAGACTTTCAAGGCATTCATTTAAGCTCTACAACCAATTCTTCTCGCATAGAAGACTTCTACCCACCACTTCAATTTGATTTGGCAGAAATGCTTGTAGGCTCCACCGCCTACAACTCGCCTTCTCACCCAACTGAGCCTAGTCATAGAGTGGTAAATAAATATAGGTTTTATGTATGCCCCGGACAGCCCGTTTCCAACACTCAGACCCCTGCCCAACGACTTCTCGACTGCGGGGGGTCATCGGATTACTTTTGCAAAGCCTGGTCATGTGTTTCAACTGGACATATTTATTGGGATCTGGGCACTAAGGGTGATCTCATTACTGTCACTCGCACCACATGGGACATTCCATGCAGTGATAAAAAATTGCCCAAATGCAACCCGGTAACCATAAGGTTCACGGACCAAGGCAAGAAAAGTACTCTATGGGACACTGGCTTGAAATGGGGTGCCCGCCTAAAAGGAGTCTGGCCAGAAAAGCATTATGGAAATATTTTTTACATTCAACGTCACATTGAACACCCTCGCTCTAACCCGGTGGGACCACATGAAAAGGTTATTAAATCCCCATTCTTGCAACCCATAACACAGGGAGTTAACCCATTGATTCCAATGATAAAAGCTTCCTACGCCTTGCTGAACTCTTCAAACTCATCAGTTGCCTCCACATGTTGGCTTTGTATTTCTGCCTCTCCACCTTTTTATGAAGCCATCGCTTCCCAAGAATCCATTGCTAATTCCACATCAGACGAACGTTGCCGTTGGAGGAACTCCACTATTACTGTTTCTTCCATCACTGGGGTTGGTTGTTGCTTAGGAAATATTCCATCCAATTACTCACAATATTGTCATAATGTTTCTAATGGCTATCATTGTAATGTATATCTTCCTAAGAACCGCCTTGGCCGCACCCACACCATTGGAGGATACTCTGCAGTCTACACCACTTCAGGAGGAAATTTAACATCACGCCTGAAAGGAATGTATTTTATCCCTGGCAATAACTCTGTCTGGGCTTGTTCCACCGGTCTCACAGCATGTGTCTACGGGGATGAACTTATTAAATCCAAATCATTTTGCATTCAAGTATGGCTTGTACCAAAAATTAACGTGTATAACTCTGATGATTTTATATCCCTACAGGCACACATGGAATACCCCCTCAGAGCAAAGCGGGAAATTATTAGTACTCTCACTCTAGGTTTACTGCTTGCTCTGGGCACCACGGGCACAGCCACGGGCATTGCAGGACTAGCTGTCTCTGACCAAAAAATTACAGCTCTGGGTTCAGTCATTGATGATGATTTATTACGAATTGAGAAATCAATTACAGCTTTGCAAAACTCCTTGACGTCCCTCTCAGAAGTGGTCTTGCAGAATCGTAGAGGCTTAGATCTGTTATTTTTAAAACAAGGGGGATTGTGTGCTGCGCTTGAAGAAGAATGTTGTTTTTTTGCTGATAACAGGGGGATCGTGTTGGATTCTATGAAAGAATTAGAAAAACACTTAAAAGATAGAGAAAACGAAAGGTTAAACATGTATAATTGGTATCAAGGCTTGTTTTCTATTTCACCATGGCTTACAACCCTTATAACTGCATTGGCAGGACCATTAATAATCATTATATTGATATGTATTATAGGACCTTGTTGTTTTAACAGAATATTGCAATTTTTGAAAAATCAATTATCCTCCATAACTGCTAATGTTAATGTGTTATTGCAAGCTCATGTTAAGTCCTTAACACCAGACGAAAAAATGTCATTGCTGAGTTACCGCTCCTTGGACAACCCTGACGCTGACGGGTCGCACTCCTGCCTAGATGACTGGGACGGTGAACATTTCAGAAAAAAGTTTCCTGTCTTCTTGGACAAGGAAGAAGACTCGTCATAAATAATAAAAACAGAGGAGATGTTGTAACTATGTATCATTTATGTGTTTGCAACTGTGTATCATTGCAACTATGTATCATTCAGGCATTTGCAACATTGTATCATTCACGTGTAATCATTAAGCTTCTGTCTCCTCAGTGACCTTTTACATGTTAAGCCTGGGTTCCCCAACCAGGGTTAGGTAGACAAGCTAAACAGAATGTGCAGCGTTAGTCAGATAGGCACACAGATAAATGAGTGAGCTAAGCTTGTATGTTTATTAACATACAGTAAAAATAACAGATACGCTTGTGCTATCAAGAATATAGTTTATTCCAGTATAAGTTTATAGCATAGTCAAAAACAGTCCAATATTCATTTACCATGTAGTCAGTCCATTCAGGGATATTCAGTTAGCAAAGTCCATGTAGAATATCCTATTGTCAGTTCAAATAAATCAGTCCGTTGTTGTCTCTCCCGTTCGAGCAATGCAGTCTTGCTTCCAAGCAGTAATCAGGGATCATCAAAGCCAGAGAGAGAGAGAGCAAGCTGTAGCCTTGCTACTTTTATATGGTTTTCATAACCATACCCACAGTTGCTATTATACATTTAAAGCTGCATACACTAACTATGATTTATAGTTAGTATTTCACCTAGAACAGTTAGGGTGAACAATGTTATCCCTAACATTCTCCCCTTTTAGGTTACAATAATAACTATGAAACATTTACAACTTTAAATTATATTTTTCGCAACTTTCTTTAAACTTAGTTGCTCCTTGAGCTTTTGTAAATTGGTCTGCTATGTTTTCCTCTGACATGCAGTATACCAGTTTTATCAGTTCATTCTTCACTGCTTCTCTTACATTCAAATATCTTAGGTCAGTATGTTTTGATCTAGTTTTTACAGCAATACTAGTAGCTAACTTTATAGCTGATTGGTTATCCTCATATACCATAATGGGATCTTTTATAGTTATTCCCATGTCCAACAACAACTGTTTGTAGAAAATCAAATCAGTGCATGCTAATGATAGACATGAAAATTCAGCTTCCATTGTAGATAAGCTAATATGCTGTTGTCTGATTGACCTCCATCCTATCAGTGTCTTACCAAATAATATAGCCATACCAGATGTTGATTTTCTAGTGTTTATATCAGTTGCAAAACTTGCATCTGCATAAGCACTAAGACTCAAATCACCCTTTGGCTCTATATATAATGCATGGTTTATAGTTCACTTCAGATATCTCAATATTCGTTTTAAAGATGTCCAATGATATTCTTTTGGATCTGAATTAAAACGTGCCAGCTGATTTACACTATAAGCAATATCTGGCCTTGACCAATTGCTTATATATGATAAGCTACCAATCAAAGATTGATATATGGACTTATCAAATTTGGGACTTTTGTCATTAATTTGGCAAACTTCCTGACTCATTGGAGTCTTTGCCGGTTTACAAAGTTCCATCTTATAATTTTTAAGTAATTGGCAAATTTTATCTTCTTGAGATATTTTAAAACCATGATTTGTTTTATTTATTGTCAATCCTAGATATCTTTTAATTTCACCTAAATGCTTTATTTTTATTTTCTTGGCTAATAATGATATTATCTCATTAGCCTCATTATTAGTTTTAGTTATTAAAGCAATATCATCAGTGAATAACAATAATAATGACACCGTTCCATTATTTTCTCTTTTAAATACACACGGATCTGCTAAACCAGATTTAAAACCTATATTGTTTAACTCTTTCACAATATATTGGTTCCACTCAAACCCAGATTGTTTTAACCCGTAAAGACTCTTTTTGAGTTTCCAACAATCATTGCTATTTACATTATTTTCTTTTATGCCAATTGGTTTTCTTAAATATATAGTGTGCTGCAATGGTGCATGTAGATAAGCAGTTTCTACATCCAAATGGTTAACGATATAGTTTTTCTTAGCTGCCCACACTAATGCTGTTCTTAAAGATGTAGCTTTAAGGCTTGGCGCAAAAACTTCATCGTAATCAGATGCAGTTTGATTAAATCCTTGAGCTACTAACCTAGCTTTATGGGTAACAGTCCCATCATTTCCAGTTTTTACTTTAAATATCCATTTGCACCCAATGGATTTTTCTCCTGGAGGTAATTTGGCATCTTCATACACTTTCATTACCTTTAATGAATTTAGTTCTTTTTCCATTGCCTTTTGCCAATTCTCCTGATCCTTAGCAGGATACATCCTAAGTTCTTCTACACTAGTTGGAACTTTAGTTACTTGGCAAACTATACTTGCTTGATACCTATCAGGTGGTCTAGTTACACGTGTAGTACGTCTAGGTATAATAGGACTTGCAGGTGGACTTTCCTCTACTAAATGTTCTTGATCATGTAACTCTTCCTGATCAACTATTTCCTCTTGTTCTGGTCCTATTTGCTCTTCATGGACTTCTTCTTTAATTGGACTCTTTTTACAGCTAATCTCATCTTTATGACTTTTGTAGGGTTCAATAAATTTTTCATTGTTTGAATCTTGCTCTAATCTATTCCATCCTACATGTTCTAGGAATTTTGCACTAGCACTGGTGTAAACTCTAGATGTACCTGGTTCCCAGAATCTATAGGATCGATGATTAGAGGTGTAACCTACAAAAATCAATCATTTAGCTCTATGCTGTCCTTTGTATCTAAGTTGTGTGGGGATATGCACCCATGCTGGTGCTCCAAATGTGTGCATGTAACTTAAATCAGGTTTTGTACCATGCCACAGTGTGAATGGTAATTCACCTGTTGTTGAATTAATAACATTATTTAATATATGATTACCACACATTATTGCTTCTCCCCATAAATTGTCAGGTAATCCTGAATCAGACATCATAGTTTGTGCCATTGATTGTAATGTTTGGCCTCTTCTCTCTATAAAGGCATTATGTTGTGGCCTATATGGTGCAGACATTTTATGTTGAATCCCCAATTGTCTTATTCTGTTTTTAAATTTATTATTTGTGAATTCAGTGCCATTATCAGTGATGAGAGTCACTAATTTTCTTTTTGTTTTTCTCTCAGCGAATTTTAGCCAATTAAATATATTTTGATATGTTTCAGTTTTGCTCTTCATTAAATAGCAAAACCCATATCTAGAATAGTGATCCATTATACTTAGTATATAGCGAGCTCCTCCTACACTTGGTTTTTTCGGACCTATTAAATCAGCAAATACTACTTCTAAAGGCTCTTTAGTAGTAAATCCATCAAATCTATTAGCTGGTATGACCCTGCTCTTATTTTGATTACAGGCATTACATTGCAAATAATTATCACAAGGTTTCAAACTTATTCCCTTAGACAATTCAACAGTATTCTTAAGCATTTTAAAATTTAAATGCCCTAGCCTTCTATGTAACAAGTGAATACATTCATCATGAGGTTTCTGGTTTTCATAAATTGTGTTAGCCACCTTTAAACCATCATCATATAACACATATAATCCATCTCTTAAAGATGCAGTAATTTTCTTATCATCTTTTGTAAGTATGCAGTTATCTCCCTTAAATGTAACTAAATATCCTAGTTTAACCAAAATTCTAACTGAAATTAAATTAAACTTAAGTTGTGGTACATATAACATTTTTACATTCTCTTTTATAAAAGAACAATATGCTATACCTTCACCTTTAGCTTTCAGTTTCCAGCCATTGGCTAACGATATCTGCTGTTTACTCTGGGTCATTTTTATAAACTTTTTGTTATCATTTGTTATACAATGGGATGCCCCACTGTCAACCACCCATAAATTATTTTTTACAGCTCCGTTCGTATACATGGCTAACTCTAAATGTTTATTTAGCTTTTGATGATTTGTAGTATTCTGGCCAGAGTTCTGGCACTTTGCCTTTTTACAAAATCTTGCCAAATGTCCTCTTCCTCCACAATTAAAGCACTTTTTAATTGCGTATGCAGTAGGAGATTTATTATCTTTTTTTTGAGGTTGCTCCCTCCTTAATTCATCTCTTTCATGCCTTCTTCTGGCTTCTTCAATCAATCTGCCAGTTATATCAGTTAAAGTTAAATTTTCCTTTGGCAAAATTTCTAGTGAAGTTACGTAGTTATCATAACTTTCATCAAGGGAAGATAGAATTATATAAACTTGATGTTGTTCAGGGAAAATAAGTTGTTTTTCATTTAATTCCTGGAAAATGCTTTGCATAGTTTTTAAATGACTCTGCATATCACCATTTGTTTGGAGATGCGTCCTGAAAAGCTTCCGTGTTAGATTTATGTGTGAACCAACCTTATCTCGGACATAAATCCTCTTCAGCTTCTGCCAACACCCAAAAGCCGTTTTCTCTCCGTGGATATAAACAAGCTGTTGATCAGTTAAGGTTAACCCAATTATGCAAATAGCTTGTTGATTTTTATGCTTAAATTCTTCTATCTTTAGTCTGTCTTCCTCATCCTCTGGATCCCATTCTTCTACGTTTGGTGGATTTTCAATTATGTTCCACAGACCTTCTCCTCGTAGAAGTAGACTACATTTTGTAGACCATGATACATAGTTTGTTCCATCCAGCTTGGATATAAGGGACAAACTTTGTAAATTGACTTGTGCCATGTTTTCTTATATGGATATAAAAATATACTTAATAAAACACAGCTGTCTGTTTACTGTAATGTATAACAATACAAACTCTCACTTTTTACATAAATCTGTTTAACCTAGTTAAACTGACTTTGCAGCCTCTGGGCCCATAACCAGTGTTAAGCCTGGGTTCCCCAACCAGGGTTAGGTAGACAAGCTAAACA
>BLBF01000006.1:29247903-29278377 GCA_015471245.1 Laticauda colubrina
TGTGTGTGTGTGTGTGTGTGTGTGTGTGTGTGTGTGTGTGTGTGTGTGTAAATTTTGGGAGAGCAGTAAATAAGAAAAAATATGGTTAGTAATGATTATAAGAAAAGTGAAATGTATTAAAACATACAAATTTTGACAAGTAGAAAAGGGGAAAATATGATTATTAATGACTAGAAAAAAAGTGAAGTTGAGATGAGTTATATTAAGAAGCCATTCTAGTGATTTTAGGGGGGATATTTTAAAATATACATGTTTTTAAATATACAGTTGATTATTTAATGTCTATATGTTTGAATTTAGGGAATTAATTATCAAATTAGATAGATTTGATTGGATATACCATGTGATATACCATAGATTTGATTGGATATACCATATACCTAAATATATTGGTTCTTATTTTTACCCTTTTTAGACTTTATATCATATAATTGACTTCGGGAAAATTAAGGATAATAATGATGTGTAAAGAACAGGTGGTAAGCTGAAAAAGGAAATAATAGGGGATAAAGAACTGGGAATTTATATTTGGATGAAAAACTGAATTAATGGATTGAAATATGAAATGAAAAATTACTTAAAGATGAGTGAAATGAATAATGATATATGATGATATGTAAGATTGGTGGAAATGAAAGTATGATTATATTCAAGTGTTATAATCTGGAATCATGTTGCTCACGTAATGGAATGTGTAAAAATAATAAAATAAAAAAAAAAAAACTGGAAAAAAAATTCAGTCCTGCATTATTATAGGGTCAGTTATCTTTGCTCATATAAAGAGCTCGGGTAATATATTATGACATGCTGTTACAAAAAGAAAAGAAATCAACCTTATCCAACCTTATCCATATTAATAAACAATATGATGGTACATTTTCTTTTATTTCTTCTTTACTATGGGCTTTAAAGGACAATTCATGATTGGTTTTCATAGGATAAAGGTTAAATAACTTAATTGTTAAAATCTATTATCATTGCATAAATTACAAGAAAATCACTTCTAGATTGAGAATTCATAATCTTAATCTAGATTTTTAATATATCTTTTTGAAAAAAAACCAATGATTAGAGAACATAGCAGGGATATGTTAATGTATTTTTATTTTCCATAAGTCTCTTTTTATTTTAATTGTTTATAACCGTAATTGCCCCTTAATCTGATTTCCACGTTTGTTTTTCATCACTGTTGTGAATTACTTTCTAATACAGGGATGGTCAACCTTTTGGACTTCAGGGACCACCAAACTCATAATTTTAAATTCCACAGACCAGAGACCCTGGGAAAATCCCCCCAAAAGCCTGCAGGAAAATTCCCGAACCTGTTTTCCTACCAATCAATCATTCTTTATATAGGATCGCAGGATACCATCTCTAGCTCCATTCTCATGGGGAGAGAGAGACAGTGATGTTTGGCTTCATGCAAGGAAAGCAGCAGAAGCAGCAGAAGTATTTCTTTTTCTTCCCTAAACTCTGCCAGAAACTTTGTGAGACTTGTCATACTGGTGCAGCCTCTTGAAGCAGGATTGCCTTGCAGGGTCCCAAAGACTCATTTCTGGCAGAGTTTGGGGGAGAGAAAGAAAGACTGATTGCTTTCCTGCATGCAGCCAAAAGCAGAAGAATAAGTGGAAAGAAGCAGCTCAGTGGCCAGGTGAGGTGCGTGGGGTGAATGGTTGTTATTCACAATGCAAGTGACTCAACCTTGTGTTCCAGCGGGCCATGTGGGTGGTTCAGCCTTGTGTTTCCATGCAGCCTGGATGAATTGCTTTGGGGGTGACATTTCTTTGTGGACCACCAAAATTTTCTCACCAACCACCAGTGGTCCCTGGGCCACTGGTTGGTGACCACTGTTATAGTAGGTGTGGTTAGTTGGAAATGTATTAAGAAGTTGGAGTGAAGGTAAGGAAGATTTAGGAAACAGACTAGTTAAAAGAGAATACAGTAAACTGCTTTAGATGGTGGTGTTTGAGATTATGGTGTAAAGGAGACAGAAAAAATATCTGACCAGTGGCAGACTCTTCTTACATAGTATCATTAGAATTTGAAAGAGTCTGGGGGCTAAGCTGAACTGATTCCTAAGTGTAAAATCAAGTGAAGTTGTGTAAATAGCATTGTACAGTGGAATTCTGATAAGATAGTGGCATCAGCACAGAAGATATTGCCTTGAACCAGAGCTAGAAGACACTCAAGGTAGAGATCTTCTGAGGGCTGACCCTCTACTGAATTTACAAAATCCCACATTGCTTGCTGTGTGGAAAAGATTGTGTGAAAGCTGAGAGTGTGTTGACTGAATTTTTAATCTCAGAAAAGGCAATTGATTCTATGTGCTATGAGGAAAAAAGTGTTCCAAACAGACTCATTGTAAAGGGGCTGCAAATTCCTATTATACCGTAGTTTTTATTATTCCAAACTAACATTAAAGGTATTTCACTGAAACATTCTTCTTGCTTCCTTGCCAGCTACAAAGGCCTCAACATGGAGGCATTGTGGAAAGCTGTACATTATTTTTTTTCACAACCAGGACTACAATGACAGAACTTGACCTGAATTTAGAAGACACTGGTAATTGTGGTATTGGTAGCATGTTTGCTCTACAAAAATATAGGATAAGATGGAAGCTAAAGTTGGCATGTTCTATGCCCAGATAGTCCAAGCAGGGAAGGAAAGGTGTCTCCAACATTGCCTGATGGGAAAATCCTGATGATTGAGCTGCAAATGTGAGGTTGAAAGATTTGATATAAGTTGAAAGATTGGTATAATCATAGATCATTTATAATTCTCAGCCTCACTAAGTAGAACAAACCAGAAAATCAATTCCATAGGAAGACTAGAACTACTTTTATTTTGACACTCTAGAACAGGGCTGTCAAACTCATGGCCCGGATGTGTCACATGCTGATCATGCCAACGTCCAGTTTAGCGAAGGGGGAAAAAGTCCCAAAACATCACATGATGCCACTGTGATGATTGACACCCCTGCCCTAGAATAACAGAATAGCAGACTCATATCTCTCTTCTGATATATTCCAGTGAATCAAGGATGTGTCTATCTGAGCTGCTTCCAAACATGACCTCAAGGTTAAAAATGTTTTATTCCCCTTTGCTTAAGGAATGATTTTTCTACCTTTTGTCAAGATCATCTTTTTTACTCTGTAAAATAGCACTGCTCTGTTCAATTGAATATGCTGTGAATGACTTATGATATAATGAATGTAACTAACTCTGGGTATAAGAAAGGATGACTTGGATATCTCCCATTTCCAGTGAAAGAATGAAAAGTGGAAGGGAAGGGATCCTGGCTCCTTATTTCATAATAAGAGTGTATCCTCACTAGATATCATAAGAGATCTTTTTGTCATTTTCTAGTTAGATCAAGAGTCTTCAAACTTGACAAGTTTAAGACTTGTGGACTTCAACTCCCAGAATTCCTGAGCTAACATGACTGGAGGAGGAATTCTGAGAATTGAAGTCCACAAGTCTTAAAGCTGTCAAGTTTGAAGACTCCTGATTTAGATGACACAAGTTTTGTGATAAGTGGCATAAGGAAGATTGGGGTGTAAACTACATTTTTGGTTCCCAAATGCTGGTGATAAATATCTGAACTGCATTAGGATATAGAATCAGATGAACCTCAGTTTTAATGATCCAAGGGATATGTGGCAAGAAGTACTAGATTTGCTGTTCAAGGGAAACTTTCAAGCACCTTAACTACACAGTACAGTAAAGGAATCAAGATCCACATAGATGTTCTTTAATTATCTTTAATGCCAATAATTAGGAGTTAGAGTGCCGAATTTTGAGAAATAAGATGAGAACCCTCCAGCCTTCCTGTATTAGTTCATTAAAATAGGGTTTCTTTGAAGCTTTTGAATCTCTTTTTTCTCTTAATGTTTGCATATGGGACTACGTGTTGGTTTGTTAGATAAACCTATAATGAGATCTCCTATCTGCTGTTTGTGTTTAGAGATACTGCCCTTCCTTTCTCACCAGAATATTTTGCAAGAAAGGAGACTGACAATCTTGCAGACTGACAATCTGTTGATCCCCACTTCTAGGGATAGCTTCAATCCTGGAACACTGGTGATTGTAACATCAAGTTGAGTTGCTGATGGTAAATATCAAATCCATTTGTAAAAAGAACTTGTTTATCTGCAGTCTTGTGATGGACAAGTGCACATTGTGTATTACTGAATCTAACTGAGCAAGGAAGATGTCACCCTGAGATCTGCCCTCTCAGGTTTAAGAGCCTATTCAGCAGGCTCAGAGCTGTGACTGACAGCAGGTGATATTTTATTTATTTATTTATTTGATTTATCAATTGCTTACAAGACAGCAGGTATAAGTATAAACATAGTTATGAATACATGAGACGGATACGTATAAGAAAAATAAAAAGAAACAATAGGACAGGGACTGAAGGCATGATTGGTGCACTTATGCATGCCCCTACAGGCCTTTTCAGAAAGAGATGAGGTCAATAGTAGACAGTCTAAGGTTAAAGTTTTTGGGGTTTTGGGGAAGAAACCACAGAGTCAGGTAGAGTATTCCAAACATTGACCACTCTGTTGCTGAAGTCATATTTCCTGCAGTCAAGTTCGGTGTGGTCAACCTTGGTTTTTATCTATTGTGTGCTCTTATATTGTTATGGTTGAAGCTGAAGTATTCATTGATAGGTAGGACATTGCAATGTATGATTTTATATACTATATTTAGATTGGACCCAAAGCAGTGTAGTTCTAGGTTTTCTAGATCTAGAATTTCAAGTCTGGTGGCATAAGGTATTCTGCAATGAGTAGAGGAGCGGAGAACTCTTGTGAAATATTTCTGGACTTTTTCAACTGTGTTAATATCAGATACATGATATGGGTTCCAGACGGATGAGCTGTATTCGAGTATTGGTCTAGCAAATGTTTTGTATGCTCTAGTTAGTAGTGTGATATTACCAGAGAAAAAGCTACCTAGGATTAGGCTAACAAATCTTAATGCCTTTTTGGCTATGTAGTTACAGTGGGCTCTAGCACTTAGATCATTGGAGATGAATACTCCAAGGTCCTTTACAGAGTTTGGATCAACAAGGTCTTAACTATTCATCTTGTATTTTATTTTCTGATTTTTCTTTTTTGCCAATATGTAAGACAGAGCATTTATTTTTTGATATTCGAAGTTGCCATTTGATTGACCATTCTGATACATAGTCGAGGTCTTTTTGAAGGGTAGCAGTAATGTCTGTGGTGTTGAATAGCTTTACATCATCAGCGAAGAGAATGCAGTTGCTCTTAATATGATCACAGAGGTCATTTATGTAGAGTATGAAGAGAGTTGGTCCTAGAAAACTGTCTTGGAGGACACCACTATTGACAGGTACAAAATTTGATAGGATGCTCCAATTTTGAACATTTGTTGTCTGTTTGACAGGAATGCTTCTATCCAGTTATATCCAGAGATACCATAAGATTTTAGTTTTAGGAGTAGTTTGTTGTGTACCACTGAATCAAAGGCTTTACAGAAGTGTATGTAGATTGCATCTATTGCTTTGCCCTGATCGAGTTGTGTAGTTCATATGTTTTTGTCGTGTAAGATTTGCAGATTACAGGATAGTTTTTTTTATGAAACCAAATTGTTTATTAGAAAGTAGGTTGTTTGTCTCTTAGTGGAGGATAATGGATTGATTAATAATTGATTCCATGACTTTACAGGTGACACAGCATAAGGAGATTGGTCTGTAATTTTCAACTAGGCTTGGGTCTCCCTGTTTGAAGATGGGGATGACCATCACTTGTGACCATAGTTTTGGCAAGGAGCTGGTCCTGAAAGATTTTTCAAAGATTATGATTAGAGGTTCAGCTATAGCAGTGGATAGCTTTTTAAAGAAGTGGGTACATATTCCGTCTGGTCCAATAGATAGAGATGGTTTTAGGTTGCATAGTGCTTCTTCAACATTGTCTTCTGTAAAATTGATATGTATTAGATCATTGTAGTTGTCTGTGGTTCAACTAGGAAGTACTGGGCTTGATCCATTGCTGTTTACAGATACTGAGCCAAAGAATGGCTGGCTTTGATGGTGTCGTCGTTGCAGTTTTTACCATTAAGTCCTTTCAAGGGTGGGATGGACCTTGAGTCTTTTAGTCTGTTGTTTACAAAATTGTAGAAAGCACAAGTGGAATTTGTGCATTGAAGGTTTTCCTCTTGTTTAATATGATAATTAGTGCATTCAGTTTTTATCTGGTGGCATAAATTTTTGTATCAGCTTTTGAAGTCGGCAACATGACCAGATTTGTTTTTTCATCAAAGTGATCTCTTTTGGGATTGAAGCTTCCTTATTGTTATGGGTAATCTGTTTTTCTGGGTTTTGGGAGTTGTTATTGGTACATATAGTTTGATGACTCTTTTGACTTCTAATAAAAATATGTTGTAATGATCTTCAACAGTATTGCATCCAGTGAACAGAAACTGTCAATGAAGGGATGAGAGATCATTATTTATAAAATCATGGTTGCCTTTTTTGAAGTTATAATTGGGGATTCTGTTGTTGTGATGATTTTTATGTGGACGTATATTGAGACAAAAGTCAATCATGTTGTGGTCACTGTTGGAAAAGGATTCTTTAATTTGTATTCCATAAATTGAATTCAAACTATTTCAGAAGATGATATTGAGGCAGTTATTAAGTCTATTATTGTTGGTTACTAGTTGTTCCAATCCCAGATTTGTTACAGCATTGTAGAAGGCTGAATGTATGGGTTCAGTTGTACATTCATTTAGGGTCCAGTTAATATGAAATAGATTGAAGTCACCAAGAAAGATAAAAGCATGTGGGCAGGATGCTGCCCATGTTAGTAGTGTATTTAGCTTGTTTACATGTTCTATGTCATAATCTGGGGCTCTGTAACATAGTAAGAACTGAAATGTGATATTTCAGGACAGTTCACAGACGATGGTCTCAGGCAGAACAAGCTCTTGGGTAACTTGGATTTTTTTTTTGGATGTAAGGACTTTTTATAAAAGATAGCAACACCATCTCTTCTAAGGATTTCACGATCTGATTGGTAAACATGATAGTCTCTTATTGAAGTAATGGAATCAGGGAGAGATGCATTGAGCCATGTTTCACAGACAAATATGATGTTGAATTTAACCGTATTTAGTAAGAGGAGAAATTCAGGTATTTTATTCGCAAGGTTTCTTTCATTGAGTAGCTTACATTTAAGGCCAGTTGTAGTTTAAATTGAGATAGTTGGGATATGTCTAAAAGACATCTTATTTGAAACTAAGGGGCCTGCTTTGGAATGATGGGGTATGGTATCTCTTTGTTTGTTAAGTCAAAGGAACAAAGAAGAGACCTTGCTAATTGTGATGACCTGTAGTCTCTCAAAATAACCCAAAACATATGTTAAAGTCCAGTAATGCCTTCAACTTAACGTCACTTTTTTATTAGGCACAGTTTAAAGTCACAAAAGTAAATAATGAGGCAAAAGAAAACCAAAACAAATCACATTGATGAGAGTTCCGAAGCAAGACAAGATAATTAATCATACATTCCAGAAAGATAACGGGGAGAGTCCATGGGAAGAATGCCAAGAAAGATAAACCTCTTTCAAAGGAAACACTAAACTTTGACTCCAGTAATTCTGGCTACACAGCCACAAACTTATACACATAGCTCCCAGCTGCAAGCGATGAGGAGGATCATGGTAATCTCCTCCTGAGTAGACCTCACTTTTCCCTGATCCTCTCCTCCCTGCATGACCTAGGATGGATAGGGGATGGGCCTGGATCCTCCTCTGATTGCTCAGCTGTCCTCTGCCCTTCCCTAGCCTCCTCCACCACCTCTGGAGCACACTCCCACTCCCTGTTGGCTGTTCCTCCTCACCTCAGAGTCAGACTTCATCAGAGGCATGACACTATCCCCCCCCCATATGCCCACCCTGGACCAGATGGATGAGAACATTGAGAAAACTGAGCATGAAAGTCCTGGACCAAATGAGGAGCATGAACATCAGTGGCATTGACCCAGGTGAAGTCTGGTCCATAACCTTTCCATGCCACAAAATACTGAAATTGGCCCCACAACTGGCATGAATCTCAGATGCTATCCACTTTGTACTCCTCCTCTCTCAGAGGGGCTACTGGGTCTGGCTGTGATAGAGCCGGTCTGCAGATTGTCGGCTGAGGCAGGGACTGTCAGGGAACAATGAAAAACAGGTTGAATATGCATGGTCCATGGCAGGGAGAGAAGATAAGCCACAGGATTGATCACCGTCTCAACCGGAAAAGGTCCCAAGTAACGGTGATCAAGCTTTTTCAATGGTCGTGCCATTGGTAAGTATCGAGTAGAGAGCCAAACCTGATCACCTACTGCTAAGGTGGAACATTACGATGATGTCAGTCTGCAAACCATTTATAGTCCTCCTTGGTGCTCTCTAATTGATTGTGGACTATGGGGTGCACGGCTTTTAATTCCTGCAAGAACGTACCCACTGCCGGAACTGGGGAATCAGATGGGGCTATGGGAAAAGTCATGGATGAAAACCATAGTTAACATAGAAAAGTGACACAAGGGTGGAAATATGTTTAGCATTGTTATAAGCGAATTCTGCCACTGGCAGCACTTCCACCCAATTGTCTTGTTGAATATTGCTGAAACAGCAGAGGTACTGCTCCAAAATAGCATTCACACTCTCTGTCCCCCCATCAGTTTCGAGGTGATGAGCAGATGACAGACACGCCTGAATCTGCAGTTTTGCAAGTAGGCTCTGCCAGAAGCATGCCGTAAATTGTACCCCCCAATCTGATACCATGCGGTCTGATAATCAATGCAACCGGAAAACATGGAAGATAAACAATTGAGCTGTTATCTTGGTCAATGGAAGACCCGCACATGGAACAAAGTGGGTCATTTTAGTCAACATATCCACCACCACCAAAATGGTTGTAGCACCATTTGATGGTGGTAACTCAACAATGAAATCCAATGAAACTGCCCCCATGGTTGTTCTGGTACGGGCAAGGCTGCAAGAGCCCAGGGGGTGCACCAGGAGCATACTTGGCTTGGCGACAGATCCCATAGGATGCCACATAATCCAACACATCATGTTTAAGTCTTGGCCACCAAAATATCCTAGAGATGAGATGCAGTGTTTGAACACCCAAAGTGTCCCGCCACCAGACTATCATGACATTGACGAAGGATAAGGCCATGAAGAGGACCTCCAGGCATGTAAATGCGATCACAGAACCTCAATAGGTTCCCAATATATGACCAAGGAGTCTCTTGTCTCCCATTCTCATCCAATTCTTGATGTTGAGCTGCCACAAATGGGTCCTGCCACTGTGCCTCCTGAATCCTCACTTAGAGGTCCACAGGTTCCTCGGTGGCCACAAATTGCTCCCATGAAATCACTGTCCAGGACAAGATTTTATCCTCCCTTCGGGTATACTTGGGCTTCTGAGATAGGGCATCAGCATGTTGATTCCCTCCACTCGGAACATAGGTCACCCAGAAATCAAATAAAGCAAAGAATAAGGACTATCTCATCTGACTCTGGTTCAATGTCTGAGCTGTACATAGGTGTTCCAAATTGCGATTATCTGTCCAAACCTCAATTTGGTGACAAGCCCCCTCCAGGTGGTTCCGTCATGTCTCAAAAGCAACCTTAACTGCGAATAGCTCCTTGTCCCAAATCATATAGTTGAGCTCTGGAGCTGACAACTTCTGGGAATAATAAGTGCATGGGAACAAGGTGCCTGCAGGAACAGAGGCCTGGAGGAGCACCACACCAACAGCCACATCAGAAGCATCTGTTTCAACCACAAGTGGCTGGCCTGGATCAGGGTGTTTGAGGATAGGCTCAGAAGCAAAGGAGACTTTCACTTCCTTGAAAGCAGCCTGTTCCTCAGCACCCCAATGGAACTTCTTCCCCTTCCTGAGCAGATTAGAAGGAGAGCAGTCACGGCAGCAAAGTGGGGAATAAATGTGCGGTAGTAGTTCGCAAACCCCAACAGTTGTTGCACATCCTTAACCCACTGTGGAGGTTCCCACGCCTGCAACGATTGTATTTTTTCTGGGTCCATTTCCATCCCAGCAGGTGAAATATGATGCTCCAAGAAGTCAATCGTGGTTTGTGCAAACTGACATTTTTCACACTTAGCAAACAGGTGGTTATCACGCAAATGTTGACACCAGCTGCACATGTTGCCAGTGTTCCTGCAGGAAGTCTGAGTAAATTAAAATGTCATCTAAATAAATGATCACAAATTGATCCAACAAATCATGGAAAACATCGTGCATGAAATGCATGAACACTGCTGGGGCATTGGTTAATCCAAAAGACATCACGGTATATTCAAAATGCCCATACCTTGTCCAGAAAGCTGTTTTCCACTCGTCCCCTGCATGAATGTGAACCAGATTGTAGGCCCCATGCAAGTCCAACTTTGTAAAGATCTTAGCTTGACAAGGCCACTCAATCAATTCAGGGATGAGGGGAAGCAGGTACCGATTCCTCACTGTGATTGCATTCAACTTGCGGTAATCACAACAAAATGTAGCTCCCCCAATTTCTTTTTTACAAAAAACACTGGTGCAGCCAATGGGGAGGTAGAAGGCTGGATCAACCCCTTCTGGAGGTTTTTGTCAATAAAATCCCACAATCTGGCCAACTCTGGTTCTGACAGGGAATATATCCGATGCACCTGCAATTTTGCATCGAGCAACAAGTTGATTGGACAGTCATACGCCTGATGCAGAGGCAACTGATCCACCTCCTTCTCCTCAAACACATCAGCAAAGTCCACCAACTCTGCAGGGAGATCCAGGTCCATGGGCATAGCCACACTCCCTACATAGGAGGACAAGCAATGGTTGGCACACTTCCTATCAAGCAACTGCACAGTTCCAGACGACCAGACAATCTGTGGATCATGGACCTGTGACCACTCCAAACCCAGCACCACCAGAAAATGATGGTAATGTAGAACATGGCTTCCTCCACATGCTGTCCAATACGCATGGAAAGGGGTTTGGTTGCAGCAACCACAGGTCCCGAATGAAGGGGACGACCATCAATTGTCTCTGCCATTATTGGTGGGGACACCTGTTGCTGAGGAATGAACCACTGCTCTACAATATGAGTATCCATGAAATTGGCTATGGGCCATGATTCGACCAAGGCTAGGATCTTCACTGCTCCCACACCAGGCATGAACACACTTGCTTTCAGCACAAGATGCTTCACCAATAACAATTGTGGTGGAGATATCAAAGGTGGCAAGGATGGCAAGGTTGGTGAAGATGGTGGGCCTAAGGACTTTACAACCCGACCTACAGACCCCTGTAGGCTGAGCGATGCTTGTTTCCTGCCACCCCAGGCATCACTGCTGTGGATGTCTTAATAGGACACTTGGCCACAAAATGGCCTCGATTGCCACAATAGAGGCATAAACCATCACAACAACATCTATCCTTTTCTACTTGAGTCAGGTGAGGGCGGCCAGTCCGCAACCGTATGGGCTCCTTCAAAGGCACTTCCATCAAGGGCACCATCTTGCTGGAAACAGATACGTCTCTGTCTGTCGTCGCACCCGTCGCTGCTGAAGTCTGGCATCGATTCGAAGACACAGATACATGAGCTCCTGAAGGGTGCGAGGGCATTCAATGTGTGTCAACTCATCCAGGAGCTCTGATGACAAAACCTCCTGGAAGTGGTCTAAGAGTGCTACCTCATTCCATTGTACATCCTGAGCAACCACTCGAAAACTATCAATATAATCCATGAGCGAGCCATGCCCCTGCTTCAACTCTCTCAAATGTCTGTTTGCTGTTTGGCTTTGAACAGGGTCCTCAAACATGGCCCGAAACTGATGGCAAAACTCAGTGTAATTGTCCAACACCTGGTTGGGCTGGGTCAATAGAGGCATACCCCAACGTGCTGCAGAGCCTGACAACAAATTGATCAAAAACCCCATCTTATCCTGGTCAGTGGGAAAGTCCTCAGGCTGAAGGCTTATGTAAAGCTGGCACTGCCCAAAAAATGCTGGAAATTGGGCCAGTGAACCATCAAATTTATCTGGCACTGCCACTGGGCATTTTTGGCATGGCTGGGCAGCTTGCATTTGTGCCACTTGTGCAGTCAAAAGAGCCACTTGCTGGCTTAACTGGGCAATCTCTGCTCTGAGCTGATCCATGGTCACCCCACAAAAAGCAAAAATAAGTTGAAGGAGTAGTTGGAGTCAAAATGTGATGACCTGTAGTCTCTCAAAATAACCACAAACCCAAAACTTACATTAAAGTCTGGTAAGGCCTTCAGCTTAACTTTACTGTTTTATTAGGCACAGTTTAAAGTCACAAAAGTAAATAATGAGGCAATAGGAAACCAAAACAAACCACATTGACGAGCGTTCCGAAGCAAGCCAAGATAATTAATCATACATTTCAGGAAGATAATAGGGAGAGTCCATGGGAAGAACGCCAACAAAGATAAACCTCTTTCAAAGGAAACACTAAACTCTGACTCCAGCAATTCTGACTATGCAGTTACAAACTTATATACATAGCTCCCAGCTGCAAGATCATGGTAATCTTCTGAATAGACCTCACTTTTCCCTGATTGTCCCCTCTCTGCGTGCCCTAGGATGGATAGGGGATGATTGCTTCTTCTGATTGCTCAGCTGGCCTCTGTCCTTCCCTAGCCTCCTCCACCACCTCTGGAGCCACACTCCCACTCCCTGTTTGCTGTTCCTCCTCTTCCTCAGAGTCAGTCTCCATCAGGGGCATGACACTAATGTATTGACCTTTCCAATGTATGGGGTGATCATAAGTCACTTTTTTCACTGCTATTGTAACTTTGAATGGTCATTAAATGAATGTTTGTAAGCCAAGGACTACCTGTAGTTCTGATTTACCTGTGAAAACCTGAGTATATTATAATAATTAAAAAAATTCTCCAAGACATTCTGACAGAGTTCAAATGCCTCCCCATGGTGAAGTAAATTTGCCTGTTTTATCTTTTAATGGTTCTGTTAATGTTTGCATTTTTTTAAAATTCATTTTAAACTTTTATTTTTTACTCTGTATCTTAACTTACTGACAGTCACCTTGAGTACTTAGCTGAACTGACAGATGGGATAAAAATCAAATAGAATGGAGGGAAGGGATCTTCCCACCTATCTTCTTTCAATTATTTCTTTGCCCATTAAATAACATTCATTGTATTTTTATTCACAAGCATTTGAATTTATTGTAAACTACTTTAATCCTAAAACCCAGGATATAAATAATTTTAATAACTAACTCACTAAATAATGAAATCTATTTATCTATTTACTTCAGCATTACAAACTATGTGACAAGTTTATTGAAATTTCCTTTCCTGAAAGTAGTTTTTTTTTAAAAAAAATCCATTTCAAAGTAATTTAGCAATTGTTACCTTTAAAAAAATATTATTACTACATAGAGACAGAAGAGGCATCTCCTTCTCTTCCCTTGCTGCATGGCTGTAATTTCTGTGACCTCCTGGCTTCCTGATTTCTTAAACTCACAAAAGAGTTTCCTAGGAACTGAATTCTCAAAAGTGGGAAGGTATTGAAAATATTGCAAAAGATAGGAAAGTAACTATAGGAGAAGAGCAGGCAGAGCCTGGATGTGGAGTCAACAGAGGACTCAGTCTAGAATTTTTAATGTCCACAAATGCTTCAAGTCCCTCTTGAATTCCATTAACTCTTCCATTAATTATCGCATCAATTTAGTGCTGACTGTTAGTTGACCAGTTTCTTGTGTATAGGATTGAGCAATAAATCTTCTGAACTGGAACTTACATATGATCCTGATTCTTCATGTCTGATATTAACCTAGCCTACTCTACTTAGCTATCTCATAATTAAAATATATGGCACTCCACCAATAAAAACACTGTTAAAATATTCTATCAAATGGTACAAGTTGCATAGAAACTCTCATCACAGCACTAGCAATAAATCTTAATAAAGCTAATTTCATTATTGTACATATTGTAATTTTTTCAACAATTGCACAGACAGGTAATTGGGTCTTTGTCCTACACAGATAACTGATGCAGGAAGGTGTGACTTGAAGGAAGGAGGCAATATTTGTTTAAAGCCCCTTGAGTACGCATAGGTTTATATGTAGAAAGCAAAAGGTGTGTAAAGGAGAGCACTTCATGCAGATGATCCAACTAGAATAACTGTACTGGATGGCTTAAGTGGAAGAGGAAAGCTAGTAATTTTCATCAGATGACCTTGAACATATACCTACAGGTCAGCACTCACATTATTACCAAATCAACAGGCTATAGGGACTGATGGAATACTCACTGAAATATAAGCAACAGAAGAAATGATAGAATCAGTCAAAATTCTAATCAAGTTATGCCAGCAAATCTGGAGAGCAACATAGTGGCCACCTGATTGGAAGAAGCCACTCTATATTTCAATACCCACAAAAGAGGGTACTTAACAGAGTATGCAAACTATCATGCAATATCTTTAATTTCACTTGGTAGCAAAATAATGTTAGGCTCATCTAATGAAGATTAAAACCCTATATAGAAAAAGAAATGGGAGATGTTTAAGGTGGCTTTAAGAAAAAGCCAAGAAACATGAAACATTACTGCAGATGCATGCTAGATAATTGAGAAAGCCAAAGAATGCAAAATAATAATAATAATGATCTGCATATGCCTCATGGATTATAAACAAGCCTTTGATAGTGTTGATGATGTCAAGTTGTGGAAAGTTCTTAGAAAAAATAAGAATTCCAGAACATCTCATTGTCCTTATAAGAAACTTACAATAGGTTAGGAAACCAAATATGGACAGAACTTGGAGAAATAGAACACAGCAAGACTGCATAGTCTCTCTTATTTATTCAACCCATATGTTAAAAATTAAGGAAAACTTGTTTGGAAAAAATGAGTGTATTTTTAATATTGGAAGAAGAAACTGTTATGGCCCGTAATATGTTTTATGACACCACTCTTACAGCTGTAAAATATAAAAGGTTCTTCAAGCTCAGTACTTAAAAGTCAAAGAGCAAAAAATGAACTGTAATTAAATATAAAGAAGACTAAACCAATGGCAACAATAGAACAAACAGCCTTAGTACAGACAATGAAGATATTAAAATGCTTCTGCCTTCTATGATCAACCATCAACAGTAAAGGAACAAACTGTCAAGAAACATATCACAGACTAGAACTTGTTAGAACAGCCATGTAGACCTTGGAAAAGATATTTAAAAATCACATTTTAAATATCTTTTCCAATGTCTTCATGGCTGTTCTACCAAGCTCTCTGTCTACAAAGATCATAATCATCCAAGCCAATATATTTCTTGCAACACTCTATGGAAGCAAAAATTGGACTTTAAAGAAGCAGATAGGAAGAATATCGACATCTTTGAACTTTGATGTTGGAGAAGACTCCTAGAGAGTTCATGGTATTTGGAGAAAATACCATGGACAGTTCAGGAAAAAAAATCAATAGATCACTGAATAAATCAAGTTTATTTGGAGAAAAAAAAAAGATCAGCTCAAATTATCCTACTTTGGACACATTATATGTAGATACAGCTCTCTGGAAAAGGTTGTGATATTAAGAAAGGTGGAAGGAAAGAGAAGAGGACTCAGATGGAAGGAAAAAGGAAGAGTCAGTTACAATGGCAATGAGTCCACCATTGGATGAATAGGTTGGGGATAGATTGTCCTGAAGAAGATCTATCTGTGTGCTCATTAGGACTCAAAAATGAGTTGATAGCATATAATCAATAAATCACTGATATGGAAGAGAAGCCCCTTCCTTTGGACCTTGCAGCAAATATGCAGCCCCTTTCAAACTCCTGACCTAGCTGTCTTGTTTAGAGCAGAAGGACATAGAGTAAAGTACCGCAAGTATAATCTATTGCTTCTATCTAAGATTGCTAGCATGTCATTCACCTTAAATTCTGTGGACAGCTATTCTGATCACAACTGCAAAACTAATTCTAATTTTATGTCTGAGAAGTCATTAAGTGGCAATGCTTTTTATTACTGAGGCCACTGGACACAGACATATTTGGTAGTTATCTCTGACTCTCTTGCTTCCATAATGATTAATATAGCTTAAGTCACCCACTTTCACCTGCACCTCTTCAGCTGCTTGTGAAGGAAGTGATGACTATATTACAAGGGGCAAAGAGTGCAGATCAATACAGAGACTGGAGAGTTCATGAAGAAGTCTCTCACAACAGAATTATTTCGAGTCAGCAAGGACTCTCTCCTTTACTCATGTTCTGCACAAATTGAATGCATATATTTTCATTGATGTTCTTTACCTGATGGTACTATAATTATAACTGCATGGGAATTTGCTGCTGACACCTCGGATCTTGTACAACATCTAAGTAGAAAGGTTTTTTAAAAATTAAGTTTACTGAATGATAGTTCCTGTGAAAGCTTAAAGTACAAAATGTATTTCCTATAAAAGATCTTGATCTGAGAAGACTTATAACTTTGACATAAAACTAATCAACTCACAGCAATTAAAAATCAGGTTGAAGTAATGATAAATCTGATTAGCCTTTCTCATGCTTCTTGAATTCCCCCAGTGTATTTTTTTCCTTGTCAGTAACAAAATCAGAGCCAATGTAAGTCAAATTCTGAAAACATTATTCCCAAGGATTGTGTAGGTGTATAACTAAGCAGTATATTTATGTACTGAAAATCATGTCCTGCTGCTCTTCAAGTTGATCAGAGAGGAATACTGTAAAACAATAACCAGCCACACATCAAAATGCTAAGTTTTGAAAATATCTAGGAAATTAAGTTTGCTGCTACTACAGCAGTCACTTGATAAGCCCTTTCTTGCTTTCCTGAGCCCTAGGCTGTATGGTGAACATTATTTGTTCACTTTGCTTCTATACATTATTTGTTCACTTTGCTTCTATACCCTTGTAAACTTCGTAGTCTATACAATAAGCAGTGACATTTGTAACTATTAACCAACTTAAAAAAAAAAGAACCTGGAGTAAATAATCTGTTGCAGCCTATCACCATGTTTCTGGGTCATATATGGTGAAGCATAAAGTGGATCAAGACACATAGCAGGTTATGAAAGGTGGCAGCTTTGCTTTTCCTGCTTCTCTAATGTCCTCTATTTTATTATTCATTTGTTTGTTGTTCTATGTCATCCTTCCTTTGTAAACTGAAAGTAACAATCATAGGGATCTTCATTATCAATCTTGAGATTGAAATAGACTTATCTTTTCACAAAGAAACACAAGATATGCGATGAGAAATAGCTTACCAACAGAAGTTCACATTAGATTTACAAAGAAAGCCATCAAAACGCAAATATTGCAAGTGGCAAGAGAGAAAACATTGAAATACAAAGATAAGGAGATTGTGGTCTTGAAACAAGCACCCAGAAGACTGAGAGAGATGAGAAGAGAATACCGATTCTTGACCAAATTGTTACTTAAAAAAGAGGCAAATTATAGATGGCTGATTCCAGAAGGTTTAATGTTCACATGGCAAGAACAGAGATATAGAATTGACTCAGTTGAGAAAGCTGAATCATTTTACACAGAATTCTTCAGAGGGGAGGAAGAGACAGAAAAAGGAATTTCACTAATTGAATTCCAAGAGGATTCCCAAATGATGACTATTGTTTATGTGTATCAATCCCTGTATGGGAGACATAATTTAGAGATAATGGTAGATGTTACTGTTTGCTTTGCAATACGAGGGCAGGCAGGCAATAGAGATAAAGTCAGATAGAGCAAAGAATCTGGCCAATAGTAAAGAAAGTGTCTGTCTTCAAGTGCCCGAGCCTAATTTCATGTCATCTGGTTGGTCTGAGACATTGCAACATGTCAGATTGGCAGAGTGATTAGGATTAGGCCAAATGCAATGTTCAAAGGAGCTGTCCTGGTGATACAAAATGCAAAAGATGTCCCCCCGCCTCCTTTTGACATTTCATTGTGAGATACTAAAAAATCCCAATGACTCCAATGAATTTTCTGTCCAAATGAGATGGCAAGCATGGGGTTTCTGTCTGACTGAAGACAAGTGACACAGAGCTAGGCAATTATTTTGAAGGGAAGAATGTGATCTTTCAAAATCTATCTCAGAGAAGCATCTGATTTTCCTCCATCGCTTTTGCAAACACGTCACTTTTCACAGCCAAACCCTCCTTTTCTTTCATCTGAGAACTGCCAGTTGGATCCTTGTCAGCTCCTCAGTCCTAAATAGCCTGCATCCCACACTCCATTATTACTGCTAATGCTAATCTCTGACCATTAAACATGGATCAGAATCAGCAGATAATTGCTACTTCCTTCTACCATGCATGGTCTTTTGTGAGTAGTTAATGAATGTTCAGGAAAATAAAGCTGAATAGAGAAAAGAGGGAGTTGCAGTTTGCATACAGCAAGATAGAGCACAGATAGGAAAAAGAGAAGAGCACAGTTCACTGGGGGAAAGGGAGAATGATAAAAGAGCTCCAATATAATGGATTATTTCTGTTCCAGTCATGTGTCCATTGCTAATTGTATTGTTCAAAATGGCAGTTTCTCTGGGAGACCTGATGCGTACATTTTGTTTTTTGTGGGGGTGTTGCCCTCATGCTACCACAGTTAGGTTACCTCATTTATAATAAAAGGCAGTGTGTGTGTTCAAAGCCTTGTTGATATAGATATTTTATTCCTTAGAATAAAATCTCAGCAAGGAGTAGAGGTTGATCCTATCATGTATAGATCAAACACATGCACTTCTCTTGGTCTCTTCAGAGAATGATCCTCTATCTAGCCAACATTGTGAAAAATTGAGAAGGGTGTGAGTATCCAACTCTATGATTCTCTGTTAGACATTGATTGAAAGACTGGTCATTCAATGACCGCAATTTCCCACAATACCAGTCTAAAGGAAAGTAAAAATTGGAACTGATGATGTACTTGCCCTCTTTATGACAAGACTGAGACTCAGTTAAAATAAAGCCAGAAATGTTTAATAATTGTAACCCTTGCCTCCACTTACAAGAAATATGAACTGAGAATAAGTGAATCTAGGCTTATTTATTCTTCAAACTAGAACAAAATGGACCAACATAATCCTGACCTGTCCCCTGAAAGTTTCTCGGTATAAAAATAATGAATTTTTCCACAACATCTCCCAAACCACAAAACATTCAGCCCTCTCTATCGAAACATGCACCATCATTTCTACCTTGTACAATGCATTAACTTAAGCAGAGTGTAATTAAGCACTAGAAAAATGCAATCCAAAACCAGGATACTTCCTGGTGCAGATTGTTTGTTTGTCTTGATCTAGAAGACTTTTAAAATAAATACAAATAATGGATATTAATTTAACAGATTACCAGAATTGTATTCAGCAGGTTTGGACTAGTTCAGGTGTACCCGTAGTGGAAATTTTGAGTAGATTGGAAAACTGGCAAATATCATCTCTGGCTGGCCCCACCCACCAGCCCCTGCCCTCGCCCTTTCCTGCCCTAAATTCCCTTGTTTTTTAGCTCAGCTAATTTGTCTGGCAGGGAGGGTTACTGTGCTTCAGCTGAGCTAAAAAACAGCTCACCTCACCAGTGTTGACACTGAGGGCAGTCTTTGAATGCTGAGCTGCGCCTGTGCAAAGCATGCTGTCATAGAACCAATTGCACCAACTGGCCAACCTGCCATCCTCACTCATTCTGCCTCATCCTGCCCTATATATCTTGACTTCACCATGAGGTCCAGCTAATCTCTGCATCTCGCCTCCTCACTTGCCTCCTCTGCTCACCAAAGATAAACAATGCATGCTGCCTGCTTGCCATTCACCTAGGCTGGATTGGGGAATGCACCATTCCCCAGCTGCAGCCTTGCCCCAGGCCTCTGCCTGCATGCTGCTGCCCACCTCTGACCTCAAACTACAGCCCTGCGGGCCAAAGCAATTTATTTGGCCTGTTGCCTGCAGTGCTAGGCTGAAGGGCCATAGGGGGAGGGCAGCATGGGTTCAGGAGAGCCAAAGCAGTTTGGGAATGCACCTGACAGTTCTTACCTTTAAGAAGATCCATCCATAAAGCACTGGAGTGGAGATCTTGCAGCCGCTTCTTCTGTCCTTTGCCACCGAGGCTTCACTCACAGAGATTCTCTCAGGGTCATCAGCTGCTTCTCTCTGCTGCTGGTCTTGCTGGGACAGCAGACTGAAGTTTAGCAGCTCTCGGCCGCCACTTTGCATCCTAAAAGACCCATCCGGAAAGTGCTGTGGCTGAAAAAAATGGCATTCAACATGGCTGCTGCTTCTCTGTGCCGCAGCGCTTTCTAGATGGGACTTAGAGGACCCAAAGCAGCGCCTGACAGCTGCTAAATTGCAGTCTGCTCTCCCATCCAGAGCAGCAGTGGAGAGAAACAGCTACTGTTTGGTGAGCAGAGATGGAGGGGAGCAGGCCCTGAAACACTGCTTCGTCGAGCTTCGCTGCATGGTGAAAGCTGCGCATGCCATGTGTGCACACTTGCACATGTGCTCACATTTTTGGCAAATCAGTGTTAGGTTTTTTTGAAACCCACCACTGCAGATTACCATGCAAAAGAGAATTGTTATAGAAAAAGATTAAAATTATTGTGAAAGCCAAAGCAAAAAATGTCAGTCTAGTCACTGTATTGAGCAGCCATACAAGTTAAACAGACAAACAAATCCATAATTGAAAAAAGTTCCAAGTGGCTTTCAGAATAATAGCTATCATGATAACCAGGGAAAGATGGAGGATGAAAACTGCAACAACAAAAAGGATGTGCAGCATGGCAATTAAATGCAGCCTTCGAATGGTAAGAAAGAAGTGAAAGAATCAATAGCTCAATCAAGAATGCAACTTAGGAAAATTAACAATAACAATATTGACAGATGTTTTAACAAAATCAGAGGAATGACAGAAAAATAAGATAGGATTATTCAGAAGTAATCATGAAAGAGATCTAATTAAAGCAAATGATGTTAAAGAATGAATTTTGTCCCCCTATTTGTTTTAAATATAAGGATGGCAGAACTGGAAGAAATAACAGGGAAAATCAAACTTGGAGGATTTGTAGATTAACCATTCTGTTAACTGAAAGTAAAAAGAATTTCAGAGAAGCACATTATGAAAGTAAATATGGAGGATGAAAAATATGGGTTAATGTTACACATTAAGAAGACAAAGGTAATATTCACCAGCATGCTTTGTAAGCTCACTATAAATAAAGGTAGTAAATTTTCTTTCTTACTTAAGAATAAAGATAGACTGCTGGCCACATAAAGAGGAACTTATTTCTAGGGAGAAATTAATGAAAAATGTAGGCAAGAAAGATAAGCATGTTTGTATGATATCAAATATGAATAAAATAGTTAAGAATAGTTAAGCAAGCTAACTATTGTGTTGTTATTACATTGTTACATTGTGTTTGTTTATGTTCATTAATTGCTTTTAAAATTATTATATATATTCCACCCTTTTTATGGTAGTCTATGCCTATAATAAAGATTTGATTTATAGTTAAGTTAAGTAGTTAAGTTTCTTTCCTACAAAAACATATAGTTGTGAAATCTGGGTATTGAAAAAAAAGCAAAAGAAATAATGCAAATACTTCAAAAACTATAGTTCTGGGAGAGCACCCAAAAATATTTATGGTTTAATATCTATGGAGATTCTCCATTCTACTGAAGAAACTCCTTGGATGACAAGCAAAAAGTCCAGTGGCCTTTTGAAAAGCACCTTTGGGACTACCAATGGTTTGCATTATGTACTTGATACCTGCTTAAATCAATAATCAGGTTTAAATATTTTTTTCCTGCATTTTTTCTACCATTTCTCACTCAAATTGATAGAAAGAAATTTTGTTCTGAAAAATTATTTCAAAGAAAATAAAATGCCAGACAAATTATCATTAGTGGGAAATGTTATTCCCTATTTAGTTACTTTCTTTTTCATTTCCCAATCATGTCTGTCATGGAAGACAGTTTTCCTGGCATCCCAAGCTTTCCTTATATTCCAAAGAAGTGGGGAACATTCAACTGGAAATATTCTGTTGTTTTCAGAGTTGGAAATGATGGCAACCAAGGATGCTTCAAAATGAAGGAAACGTGTAAAAGAAAATAACTGTACCCCCCCCCCCCAATCTCTGAAGTAAGCTTGAAAACAAAAACAGGATAAATCTGAAATCAGTTCTGAAGCATCTTAACAATTGGGTAGAAAAACCCAAACCTGGAAGAATACTTTTGAGAAATGATGAGTCAAATTCTGGCATAGCATTCTCTCAGCCAAATATAATATATGGGCAATTTCAATTCTCTGCTAGCAGAGTGAAGTAATGGCTATTCAAAATCATTTTGTTTTATGGAATGATGCAATAAGATGAATCAACCGATGATCCAATGACATCAAATATTCTACAGGTTTTCTTCCTTTAATACCAAACCTCCATGACCCCAACAAAAGTAATAGCATCTGTTTCTGAAGCATAGGTGATTGTCTCCAATGATAAACACAAAGGAAGGAATAAATAAATAAATGCTAAGTGTGTTTATGTCCATATGAGTCCTCTCCTTTAATAACAATGCTAATGTGATCATAAAAAAAGATAATGGTGCAAGGGGGGAACATGACTATAAAGGCTGATTAGTATTTCATATTAAAATTAAGATGCATGACAAATGGCTGATTGGTTCAACTGTTTTTACAGTATAAAAAGCACAATTTTAATATTGTAGAAGTGTTAGTTGTGAAAATGCTCTTTCATTGGGACATGAGTAACTCAAAACATGCTGGAAAGAGATTAATGAGAGAAAAATGCAGAAGCATTTGGCAGATTTAGTATCAGTGGGTATCATTCAATTGTTATCTAATAACAACCTCAATACTCTAGGTCATGGCTATCTGATGGCACTGGTCAAAAGACAAAAATAACGCAGATATACTGTGAATTTCAAAAGATTGAAAAAACACAATAGACTACAAAATTATTCTGTAGATATTCTGAATCTGTAAAGGAAAATCTGAATTAGAATTCTTTTATTGGCCAAGTGTGATTGGACACACAAGGAATTTGTTTTGGTGCAAATGCTCTCAGTATACACACAAAAAAAGATACATTAATCAAGAGACAAGAATCATAAGGTACAGTGCTCTATAGCATCGTTTTGAGGGAAGGAGTTGAATGTAAGGGATCTGTAAATATTTTCATAGCCCTCTTTTTGACTTGTGCAGTATACAGGTCCTCAACTGAAGGCAGTTTGGTAGTAATTATTTTTTCTGAAGTCCTAATTATCCTCTCTGTCTGTCCTTCAGGTTGCAGGACCAAACCAGACAGTTATAGAGGTGCAGATGATAGACTCAGTAATTTCTCTGTAGAACTGTATCAGCAGCTCCTTGGGCAATTTGACTTTTCTGAGTTGGCACAGAAAGAACATTCTTTGTTGTGGTTTTTTGATGATGTTTTTGATGTTAGGTGTCCATTTTAGGTCATGTGATATAATAGAAGCTAGAAATTTGAAGGTCTCTACTGTTGATACTGTGTTGTAGTATGGTGGAAGTATGGAAGGGTTTTTTCTAAAGTCTATCACCATTTCTACGGCTTTGAGTGTGTTCCGTTCCAGATTGTTCCAGTTACACCACAAGGCAAGTTGTACAGCCTCCTGTCTGTATGTGGATTCATTGTGGTCTCGAATAAGACCAATCACTGTTGTGTCATCTGCAAACTTCAGTATTTTAACAAATAGATTGTTTGAGATGCAGTCATTGGTATATAGAGAGAAGAGAAGTGGAGAAAGCATACAGCTTTGGGGGGGCCCTGTGCTGATTGTACAGGTTATCAGATGTGATTCTGCCTAGCTTCACCTGCTGCTTCCTATATGTTAGAAAGCTTATGATCCACTTACAAGTGTATTCAGGTACCGCTAGCTGGTTTAATTTACTTAGAAGAATGTCTGGAATGATGGTATTGAATGCAGAACTGAAAAGAGGACCCTTGTGTAGGTATTTGGAGATTCAAGGTGTTGTAGGATGTAATGCAGAGAGCCATATTAACAGCATCATCTGTCAATCTATTGCTCTTGCTCAGTGTGCAAACTGCATGGGATCTAACAGCAGATCCGTGATGGTTTTCAGGTGGGACAGCACGAGCCTTTCAAAGATTTTCATAACTACACATGTGAGAGCAACTGGTCTGTAGTCATTCAGTTCCTTGAGGGAGGGCTTCTTTGGCACTGGGATGATAATAGAGTGTTTGAAGCAAGAAGGAACATAGCACATCTCTAGTGATTTATTGAAGATTTGGGTGAAGATGGAGGCCAATTGGTCAGCATAGACTTTTAAGCAAGAAGGAGTTATCTTGTCTGGCCCTGGTGCTTTTCCTGGCTTTTGTCTGTGAAATAGATCTTACACTTCTTTTTCTCTAATCACCAGAGGTTGTGAACTCAATGGGTTGGGGTCAGTTGTTGGAGGCTTGGCTGTTGTTGGTGTGTTTGAGATGTGGGTTGTTGAGATAGGTGGCTGTAGTTTCCTGAAAGAGGCTGTGGTATATCTTTCCCTAAAAGGCCATCCCTGGACCCAGTGATGTTAAAGAAAACACCTACTGACCACTCTCCAATCTTCACTTAGTGAAAGTTGTTGAGGCAGTGGTGGTAAACTAACTTTGCAGCATCTTAGAGGAAACAGATTGTGTGGACACTATTCACTTGAGCTTCAGGCCTGGCTTCGTTCCCCTAGGTGACCTGTTTTGTGACCTGTATAAGAGAAATGAGCCCAATCTAACCTTGATAGATCTGTCAGTAGTTTTTGATACTTTTAATTGTGATATCATTTTTGATTACTTGGAGGTTTTGCAGTGATTTCCCTCCTTCCTTAGTGGGAAATTCCAATCTACATTGCCAGAAAAAGAGAGATTGCCTGGTAGGCCCTGACTTGTGGGGTTCCAGAGGGGTCACTCTCATCTCACCAACTTTCCCGCATCTCTATGTTGCTGTTAGGAACCACATTTAGTAGCTTGGGGTACAGTATGTTCATTACTGTGATGATATCTAGTTCTACATTGCTGCCCTGGGTCTTGAGGGAGATGCTATGGACATCCTTTCCTGACCATGTTAGGTTTTTGCCAGGGTCTAGAACTCTTAAAAGTCATAGTTACTGTTGCTGTTGATACATGGATGTCCATGGATTACTGGAGCTGATGGCCAAATATTCAAGTCAGGGAGCAGGTTTACAACTTAGATTAGAAAGTGTCTTCTAGATCAGAAAGTGAAAGCAGTGACCAGATAGGGCTTTACAATTTGGAAAAGTTGTTTTTCACTGGTCTTTCAAAGGCTCCTGAAGATCAAACTGTTTTGGAGAGCTTCCTCTGATTTTATTTGATGTTGACATCTGTTTAATTCTATCTACTTTGCATTAATGCTGCTGTATTTCACACATACACACGCACACACACACGCACACACACAAGCACACACAAAGGGTATATATATATATCTACTGGGTTTGTTTTATAGTGTGTTTTTCTTTCTGCATCAGCTGTTCAGAGTTGTTTGATGAGGGAGGCATAGAAGTACTATAAACAAACAAACAAACAAACAAATAAATAAATAAGTAAATAAACAAATAAATAAATAAATAAATTACAATTCTCTATAGTAAACCCGAATGGAATGAAAATGAGCTTAAGTAGGACAGCCTCTTATGCAAGTAGACTTGAAAAACAATAAAAACAGCATATTTAACCAAAAGGGGAAAACAAATAATAAAGCAGCAATATTCTGGTATTAAATTTAGAAACTTTATTTTAAATTTATCAAAAACATATTTCAAGCAAAATAATAATTGAGAAGTAGTAGTTTATTAATTGATAAGTCTTATGTCCATATCAAATAAAATAAAAGTAAAATTCAGAAACTGATTAGAGGAAAAAAGAAAATACAGTAACAAAATACATATGTGATAAGTACAAAAAAATCAGCATTCAGATAAATGCATCACCTTTACACAATACCCTAACTTTTTTTTTTTTTTAATACAATGGGTTCTCAGCTGACTTAGAAGTTCTGCTCATAATGTATTTGATCCCAGGAAGAAAGAGGACTATGTATAATTCAGATCCCAATGGGCTGTCTTTCAAGTAGGGATGTTAAATATATAAGCTTAAAAGTGTGCAGAGTTAACAGTCAAACAGAATGTAAGCAATTTCTAGAACTGTATTCATTTCTACAAAAAACATTTCAGATATATGAATTTTAGAATGAAGGAGCATGCTCGACATATTTTTACAAACTAGACAAAAGGTGTATGTTAATAAATCATTTATTTCTAGTCTTACTTGTTATCTACTAAGACAATATCATCGTCTAAAGGAAATATCGCGAAGTTCCAAAAACAACAAGAGGAAAAAACAGGAAGTTAGTTAAAATAGAAAAAAATATTTTGGGAATCAGGAGGAAAATGTTTGTTCTCCTAAAACAAGAGTTAGATGAATCTATTGCATCAGACAGATGCAGTCTGACAGATGCAAAAGAAAAATCATATGGAGTTTTTTGACCTACTGACAACAACTTCACACAAGACACACTAATGCACACCACAGAGAGAATGAAAATCCTTTGGGGGAAAACATTATTCCATTGTAGTAGTTCAGACAGTGCACCAGAATTATACTGTTCAAAGGAAACATTCCTTAAACAACTACTTGACTATTTAACTAAGAATTTAAAAAGGCTAAATTAAATGTCTATTTTTAACTTTTCCAATATCGTACATGTCTTTCAGCCTTGGGGAGAAGGCTGCAGAAAGATCAATGCTACTTTTTCAGTTGACATGAAAAACACAAAAGAAATAATCTGTCCACATAGAGCTGTTTTTTTTTCCATCAGAGACCAAAGAATAGACAAAGAGGATGATAGTACTTGCTTTCACAGTATCCTAAATGGGGCATTACTTCTGCAGATGTTCCAGCTGGGGTCAGTTTGTTATTCATCTGAAAAAACTCATCACAATAGTTGGGACATAAGTTAATTTGCCCAGAAAAACAATTCATTTGCCAACTCTAGGGCCTGATAAAGGTTGAAGATGAATTCCACACTTTTCATTGCTCCATTTCCTCAAGATCCAAATTGTGGTTTGTGACAGAGTGAGCACTTTGCTTATTGTTAGTGTACAGAGAACTTTGCAGAGCAGAGAACATTTATTTCTTGATGCAGATTGATTGATGGGAGAGTTTCACCTGGTAAAGTGTCACAGCATATAACTACATTTTAAATAATGTCGTTCAAAAGTCAATCTTGAGAAGAAATATGACAGATATTAAGTAGCCAAAGTTCACAAGAATATCAATTTTTATGCCTGAGCTTTTAGAAATATGACAGAAGTGGATTTCAAGGGAAATCAATCCTCTAAGTAAATGTCAGATTGCATGAAAAAGGAAAAACACTAAGTGGATTCAGTTGAGGATTCTGAATGTTACAGTTTTAAAATTTCCAAAAGCATCTTTGGCTGAGAATTTCTTGTTGGCATTCTGATGCTTGCTATAGGGGAACAGTTAATACATTAAGCATTTACGTATACATAAATTTATATATACGTATGAGCGGCATAGATTATTCTCATCTCCAAAAGAAAAAGTTCAGAATATAAAATAATAAGTTCGGGAGAATTTGTAAGATTTGAGTGAAGGAAAAAAACATCTGCTTCTTGATAATGTTTGATGTATGTATGGGTGGGCTGCTTCTGGTTTTCACTGATTCTAGTGAACTGGATGTTAATTTTACATCTGGTTCGCTGAACTGGTAGTTGGAACAACTGGCTGGCCTCTCCCACCCAACCCCTCTCCTTCCAGGAGCCTCTAAATGGCCCATTTTGGATCCCAGATAAGTGCAGGACCCATGTGGAGGCTCAGGGAAGGCGAAAAATGGGCGTCCCAGAGGCTCCAGAATGTTTCCTGCCTCCAGAGAGCCTCCAGAGCCCAGGGAGGCTGTTTTTGTCCCCCAAGAGGCTCGAGAAAAGCCTCCAGAGCACAGGGAGGGCAAACAACGGGCCTCACAGAACTTCAGGGAGGCTGGAAATGGCTGTTTCTGGTCTCCACAGAGCCTCCAGATCCCGGGGAGGCAGTTTTTGCTCTCCCAGAGGCTTGAGAAAAGCTTATAGAGCACGGGGAGGGTGAAAACACCCTCCCACTATGGTACTGGATGCCGACTAGGCCACACCCACCATGGCCACGCCCACCCAACAACCGGGCAGAGAACTGGTTGCTAAATTTTGTGAAGTCCACCCTGGATGTGTGAGGAGCCCATCACACATTCATTAGAGGTGTTTTGCATCTATCTTAAAAGAAGCAGTGGAAGATATAAATGATTGGGCTTTCCATATTCTTGTGATATTAGGACGATACAAGATGTGCTCACATCAGGAGTAGGATATCATCTCATAAAGTTGACAAGTGTTCTCTTCTTTCATATCATATTCTGAGGGGTGGAAGGAAGAAGCATAAGTCCCTCATGTATTATCACCTGTTGTTCCTTCACTATTTTCACAATGGCCCATGGCTTACAAAAAATAATTTTAAAAAAATCAGCCATTCTTCATACAATTGTAATTAGTATGTTATAAAATTCGCAAAAGCACATTAGGCAAACTCTGAAATAGGAAACTTGCTGTATTTATGAACTCTCACCATGATTAAGAACCCAGATTGCAGTTTCCAATCACAAGGGAGAGCTTTTGAGTAGACAATTCTTTAAATCATAAAAATATCTGTCTAAAATGTGGTTAGAGGACGGGGGGGCAAAGCAAGGGAGATAAATATTATAGTGATGGTGGCAATATGTTATACATTCCCATGCAGTTACAGTTACATCGAGAAAAATCTTAGAATACAGATCTGTGCTATCTTGATGTGAATTTTTGATGAAGATAATTGTTGTATTATTAAGTTGTGTTGGTATGATTTTGACTGCACAACAATAGTTTTGCCCAAAATTCAGTAAAACCCTCTCGTGGCCATCAATCAGAATAAAGCCACCACAAAAACAACAACAACAAAAATTTCTTCATCGGGTTGGATGAGAAGATTTTATATCTGGGCACTATACAGTGAAGGGTGAAATATATTTTGACCCCTAAAATAATAATTGCTTTGTTTTTAAACACATTTTTAAAATCTGTACATAATTATACACACAAGCACATACACACACACATAGAATATAATATGACATTTGTTGTCAATTACATACTGAGCTTCCTTACTTAATATTTGTGCTAAAATATTTCAGTCCAAAAAGTAGAAAAGATTGATGAAACCTTCAAACGACAGTTTGACTAATTTATCAAATTTATGTGAATATTGTGGGTTTGCATGAATGAGGAGCATAAGCTACAGAAACAAAGAAGAAATATTCCTATTGCTACACAAAATAGTTATATTCCCAAACAGAAGAGCCACATGGTTTGTTATCTTATTTCTTAATAGGATAAATTGCAAGGATTCACCTGCTGTTTGAACTATAATTTCCAGAAGGATAATTATATTAGTCTGTATTGCAGCACCAGTAACCAATCATTTTCTTATTCAATTTCTTGCTGGTCTGGAATTATGGGAATTGTTATTCTGTTCCAGAGAACAACCAGCCCACATAGGATACATAGTGCACAAAGACATATTTCAAAATTTAGAATTTGAGAACCCACATCTGTTATAAAACCATTTCAATGTTTTCTTCTTTGTTTAGCAGGCTGTTCTGTAATAAAGGAAGGGCCAAAATTCAGATAGATTTATTTAAAGTGCCATTGATTCACCAAACTGCATCTAATATACATTGTGTGTGTGTGTGTGTGTGTGTGTGTATGGATGTATGTTATTTATTTATATATGTTTACTGAACAAGGAGTTAAAGTCTTTTTTTTCCTTCACAGAAAAGTTTATGAGTTTAATATTTCTAGTATGGCTGAAAGGATCCAAAGAAGTTGAGGATAGAACATTATAAAGACTGTAAGGTAATTTTACAATGTTGGTGACAAAATTGACAGAAAGAAACTTTTCCCCTTCACTTATTGGATATATTTAATCAAAATGACGAATAGAAGAATTAGGATAAACACTTCTCATAGCATACTGCACACATCAACTTATGGATTTTTTTTTACTGCCTGATCTTGTAAAAGTTACTAGCTTAAATAGATATAAAGGAGACAAATTCTGAAATGATAGGACTGTGAATGGTTATTAGTGTTAATGTCTAAAAGCAGTAGGAAAACACAACTGTATATTCTTTAAGAACCTATATGTTACCATCCATTGTACCTTTTTAGCCATTGGCCATTACTCTTCATCAAAACTTTCTCCAGTTTCTTATATGTACTAATTTGGCCACTGGGTCCCATTTACAAAATTATCTTTCTAACTTCAACTTTTGATTATCACATGTTTACTTCCTTGCGGTATCTGCTATCCCGCATCAGATGGGCGTCTCATGATAGGGA
>BLBF01000006.1:29288377-29301076 GCA_015471245.1 Laticauda colubrina
TGATACACAGTTGCAAACACATAAATGATACATAGTTACAACACTTCCTGTTTTCAAGTGTTCACTATTTTTCTAATCTCATTTTCCAATCTTCTCAAGAGTCCTTTTTTTTCCTAACAGGCTATATCAAAAATACTGAATTTGTGGGTGCATTTTTCATTTGCTATTAAGAATATGAGGAGAAAGCACAATGTTTCAAAAAATAATTGTAGGAAACATGCAAAGAATATTATTTTCAGACAGCGATAAAGAATAGTCAAATTAAAATAAAACAGGAAAAATTTGTTGGTAAAAAGATTGCCAGACAGTAAAGAATTAAATAGGTCAAATTCTTCTGGGAAATTTGAGCATAGGATAAAACTAGAAAGTCAGTTAAATTTCATCCCAAACTACATAAAAAAACCAGATTGTCTCTTTTATCATACTGCTACCAACCCCTCAAAAAACACGAGAGACATTTCTTACATTTCTCAGATTTCTAGACTTTAAGATAAATTTCTTTGCATGTCAAATTAACTTTTCAAACTCTTTTCTACATTTTTCACCCAATTCAGATTGTCAATGTCAGCCTTCAAGATTTTCTTCCTTTGCTTTGCATCTTTCAGCTGTCATAAGTAATGGAGGGAGGAGGGGGGGATGGTTATGGGAAGTGAGCTGGAAGTGTTACGAACCAGAGCTGAATAAACTGGGGGGGGGGGGGTACATTCTTGCTTAGGTTTCTATTCTATGCTATGCCCAGCTGCAACTCTTTATCAAACTATGTCAAGGACAGGAGCCTCATCAACACCTGGAGATGCCCACATGATGATATACATAACTTTTAATTGGATGAACCAATTGAACTATTGGGGATGGGAATGTTGCCATTACTTTGTATATGTGATTTATGCGCCCATTTTCTCAGATTCAGAATTCTTTTGTTGCTACCACTTGATTTCCAGTAAAATATATCTTTTCTCTGATTAAAGGAGTCTAAGTATTTCTTTCTTGGATTTTGAATGGAGCACCACCTGACAGTCACTGTAATTTAATTCTATGTTAAGTTTCTTTGAATTTTTGAAACAAATGCCTCAGAGATCACCACAAATGTTATTATATACAGTAATATATAATATCCTTGATAGAACTTGATCCAGCCTTCAACCACTTGAAACAACTCCTGTTCTATCATCAGTGTTAATAATAAATATACCCAATTTAGATAAAACAATGCAGAATGCTTTCCATTGTAAGTATGTTTTCCATAAATATTAGCAACTTTCTCCATTGATTAACTTTGGTGAATTAGAATTGTTCAGGGATTATATAATTGGTCAGCTGCTTAAACTGCTATTGTAACAAATGAGTATCTATTTTGATCCATTTTTGTCTCTTTTGAGCCTGGTTTGGGAACTGAAACAACAATTATTCACTTTGTGTATTTTTTTATACTAGCAACTTGTTGAAAAATGCATAGCTATTAGTTCTGCTGGTTTAATAATTTTTATATCATCACTTACAGTATCTGAATTACATTTTTGGTTGAGGCTACAAGGCATTAATTTGCCTTTTATAATAAACTGAATTAAATGCCATAATTCCAATTATTTCTCAAAGGCAATTCCAGAATTCAGCTTACGTTTAACATGCATTGTTAAGCATTTTTCAAAGCCTAGGTTTGTTATGATTAGTATACATATCAGATGTGTAAATTTCCATCTCAAGGCATGAAGCTACGAATTGGCATTTATAGCTGGCACTTTCTGGTTTTGGCAAAGGTGTCTCATAGAGAACAATGGGATTGCTTAATGACCATGGATTTGCTTAATGACTAGGTTAATTTACTTAACCACTCCCAAAAAAGATAACAAGATTGAGTTGTTCACATAGATAATTTGCTTTATGACCATCACAACATATGATATAATGGGCAGGTTCCATTACAGCTATAAGTTGAGGACTGCATGAAATTGATACTGTTGTGTATGTACACATTTCAAAACTCTGTTAGATTTAGGGTAGATAGTTACTGAATAGTTCAGAGCAACCTGGGCTCAGGGTATCTGTGGAATGTTTTTTTTTCCATTCCCAGAAATCTCCTGAGACACTCACCCCTAGCAGCCTGACTGTAAATGTTTTAGATAGCTGTCTCATTATTAGCATCACAACTTTCAAATCTGTTGCCCAAGACAGAGTATCAAATCACTGCACTGTTAGAACACTGCATTGTTGAATTGGAAATAATGAAAATCTCCCTATTGCAGATTCCTAGGTTTATGCTTGAAATTTTAGAAATCTTATGCTGCAGAGGTAGCAAAAATGTTATCCTCATTACCTCAAGCAGTGGAAGGAATGGAGGAAGAGATTGTGATGGAATTCAAGTAAAAGTAGAAAGAATTTGTTCAAATAAATTGTGAAATAATAATCCCAGGAAAGGATATATTTGAATATTATATGTTAGCATTTTTTTTTCTTTAGGCTATTTATGTGATACAAGATTGTTGATGGAAATATATCTGTGATGAAAAATATCTTGAAGATATATGGCATCAGGAATAATTCTTTAATATATATTCTCATATGATAATAGCAGTCCACAGTACCTTCTGCTTTGAACTTATAATATTGAAATGAACATTATTTTCTTAGGCAAGCAAATGTCATATAATGTCATTTTGTTATTTAAAATGCAACTATTTAGCCCCCTTCCATAATGCTCTATTCCTTGATCTAGTCAATTTTTATCCCGAGAGAGGGAGACAGACGTGCATACTCTCATCTATCTATTCCATTTTGGGAGCTCCCAAACCCATTTAAACTTTGTTTTTGTATTGGCCCATATTGGGCAAATAGTCTTCTATTTATATATTACTAAAACCTTTGTGTCTGTAAACCATTAACTGGGTGAAAGGGTATATCATAGGGCAAAACTTTGTCAACCAAGGAACAAATGGGCAAATTTACAGAATGCTGGGACCAGTGGTGGGATTCATTTTTTTTTTATTACTGTTCTGTGGGTATGGCTTGGTGGGCGTAGCAGGAAAGGATACTGCAAAATCTCCATTCCCACCCCACTCCAGGGAAGGTTGCTGCAAAATCCCATTCCCTCCCCACTAGCCTGCTTTCCAGCTCCATTCTTCTGTGTAGGGCAACAAAAGAAGACCCAGCCAATCAACTGTGACTCTGGAGGCAGAGAATAGATGGGGGTGGGGAAGTCAGAGGTGGCATTTGCTGGTTCTCCGAACTTCTCAAAATTTCTGCTACCGGTTCTCCAGAACTGGTCAGTACCTGCTGAATACCACCTCTGGCTGGGACGAATTATTTCAGAAAGAATTGCATTTGGGAGAGTTGTGGCTGCTTCAAGGTTGCCAGGCTGTTGTTCCTTCGGTGCTCCTGAGTTGTTCCTGGGGTCATGTGATCCTAATTTACAATGGTCCAAGCATTTGTACAATCCCTTGGTCTCTTATCCAGTAGCATCAGTTACCACCTTCAGAACAGGACAAAGCACAATGGGAGGGAAAGAGGAGAGGGAAGGGAAGGGAAGGGAAGGGAGGAGAAGAGACAGAAGTGAGGGAAGGAGGGTGGGAGAAACAGGGAGGAAAGGAGATAGTTTTCTGATGTTCTCTGCTGGCTTCCTACAAGGTAACTTGACAGAAAGTCACTCCCGCTCACTCTGCTTTTTTGCCCACCATGGCTATTCTCTTTCCCTATTGAACTAAAGAAATACTGTGTCTTTGAAATGATAATCTAATGGGTATCAATTTTCTAGTTATTAGTCAAAATTCTTTCCTTGAACAAGTTTTTGTTTAGGGAATCTTTCTATTCCTATCCTATTCTACAAATCAGGGTTTTATTGAATTAGGAAGACTATCAGTGCTATTGAAGAGGTGGCATTCTCATTGTTTGTACTTGAAATAATGCAGATGACTTATTTTTTTTAGATAATGATATGAGGAAAAATATGGGCTTTTAGGTCATGTGAATCAGGGGTTTATAACTCATGTAGATGGTGATGGCATGCTGTATTATCAAGAAGACATAAATTCACACTAATACAATTTATCACTTCTAAATATAGCAAAGCTTTAAGAGAACAGCAGCTATATTCCTCTTAATAAATATGCTGAATGTTCACTGTTTTTTGGGTGGGTGGGTGGGGGTGATTGTAATTCTTAACTTTCTTAAATATTACTTAACTTTATCATTCTTTTTTTTTTTTTTTTTTAAAGTTTTTATTAATTTTCTACAAACAAACAAACATACAAAACATTAAAAACATCTACTCTCATATATACTTCCGGTATATCGGTTGGTTCATCAGTTTTGTGCATTCATTTTATAATGTCAATTACAATTATATTGCATAACCACTCATATTGTCAATCCATATTCTAATATTACTAAAGAAAAAAATAAAAAAATTTTTTTTTTCTGACTATACTTTTAATCATTCATGCTTTGCGAGATAACAATACTTCAAACAATTTGTCGTATAATCATAACAAATCAATCCTAAAAAACTCTTCATATATATAATATTAATGCTCTATTATTGTATTTTATCATCTAACCATTGATAAAAAAAACCCCAAATTGCATAAAATTGTTTATCTTCTTGTTCTCTAATTTCAAATGTCAATCTACTCATCTCAGCACATTCCAATATTTTCTTAATAATTTCTTCCTGCAATGGTATTTTCTCATTCTTCCAGTTTTTAGCAAATACAATCCTAGCCGCCGTTAATACATTTACAATCAAATATTTCAAGTCTTTATTATATATATATCAGGTAAAATTCCCAATAAAAAGATCTCTGGTTTCAAGTCTATGTGTTTCTTTGTCATTTTTTCCAACCACATGTGAATTTTAGTCCAATATTTTCTAGCATTCTCACAAGTCCACCACATATGATAGTATGAGCCAGGTATCTGATGACATTTCCAACATTTTTCAGATTTATTCTTGAACATTCTTGCTATTCTTGTCGGGGGAAGGTGCCACCTGTAAAACATCATTCTTTGATAGCAAGTCCTATGAGGCATGTTTTGTTAAGTTTCTCCCTCTCTTTCTACTGTTAAAGATTATTATATGCCTCTAGAAACCAACAATAAATCCAATAATTCTAAAACTGGATTGTGGATCTATTAAAGGTATAAAAAATAAAAGGATATTAGTATATATAATTTCAAATACAAATTAATCCTTGATATATCATAGAATCAGATCTGAAAATACTATACATAGAAAATGCAGCAGCCTCATAAACTTGTCTGGGCTAAGTATTTAAGGCATATCTCACTTTGATAACTGGAAATCTTTGCAGTTTGAAATATTAAATTCAATAACATATAACCTTTTTGGAAGTCTGATTGATTTTATTTCTCTTGTCAGTCTCTGAACTTCCTGTGATGTTTTTTTTTTTTTACGTTGCCTCCAGAAAATTCTTTAATTTATACTGAAGTGAAAACATTGTAGAATGTTATGAAAAATTTCAACTCAGCATTTCATAATAACAATCAGTCAATGTTCATCTGGGCTACTACTGTATATTGGCAATAATTCTTCAAGTTTTAGGATTGCCTAGAAGCTAAACAATAGATGCCAGGCATTTCATTTAATATTTTTAAGTGTTTCATTCATTTTAGAAAGACTCCATGGTATAGATCTGGAGCTTCAGATGATTGAATAGACTATAGCACATATGAGACAAACTACTTTTGGATACTTTCCCCAAGTAATAGTAGTTTTAAATTATTTTGCCTTTCATATTGGTATTTGAACATCATAGTTTCCAAGAAGAAAAAAAGCATTAAACAATGATACCTTTTCTGTACAATTTCAGGTGATAAAAGTATATTGTATCTTCATTGTCATTCACCTTATTCTGTTATACTTGCAGATCTGATTTAGAAAGATGAGTATGATGGTAAATGGCAGAAGTAAATAACTATTATTTTAATAAACCAAACAGATGGATTGGAAAATATCACAGATTAGTTGGAAAATTAAATTGTTTCTTTCTTCATTTGTTTGTTTAAATTTATAGTAGCAGGTAGAGGGATACAGTCAAACCTATGAGGAAAAGTAATAAGATGGTGATATAAAAAATTAGAGAAAACAAAGCATTATTATGCATAAATGAGTTTTGAATAGGATAATAGAACTAACATATACAAGCAAACGTAAAAAGGAACTATTACATAGAAAAATAAATTAAGGTGGAACAGCTATTATATAAAAGGTTTAAGAGACAAAATCAAGCTACCATTTATAGTTACTAAACTTGCTTAATAGAATAGTCTATATTCAAGAGTCAATTAAGGTAATGCTACTTTTATCTTCAAAAATTATAGCAAACAAAACTAGCAGGGATTTTAATTACTACTTAGAAAAGTGTAAAATAATTATGCCTAAGTCTGACAAAAAAAATCAAAACAAAAACCAAAGATAGAACAAATATTAGGGAAAAGAAAAAAAGAAACAGTTGAAAATGTAAATATTCATTGCTGTCAGCCAAATAATAAGCTTCAGCATGCCGGCTAAAAAAGTTACAGGGGATGGCACCAATAAAATGGAAGTGACACTGCTCAAGGCAAATAATTTCTTTTTGTCAAAGAAAAGATAAAGACAAATTGGGTCTAAAATATTTTAATATGAAAAAAATGCTGGTAAAAATTGAATTAAGTACATGCTATTGATATGTAATCTATTTATACTTCCCTCCTTCCTTTCTTCCTCCCACCCTCCTTCCCTCCCTCCCTTCCTTCGCTCCCTTCCTTTCTCCCTCCCTCCCTCCCTTCCTCCTTCCTTCATGTTACATTGTATATTTACAATTGATAAATTACATAATTTGGAATGGGGATCTGCAAAAAAGCTTTCTATTATTTGTTCTTTGTATCTGTAGATACAAAGAAAGTTTTAAACATAGCTGGAAGGGGGTTTCTTTTTAACCCCTTTCATCCTGGTTTATTGTCTTAACCTGACTTCCACCTTTAATAGGTCCACTCTCTCCATTTTCCAAATTTCAGAGACCAGGGAGATGTTTTCCTTATGAAAAACAGACCTGCTTTATAATTCAAGATACAAGACATTTCTCAACCGATGTCTTCCTTAATTTTTTTCTATATCTTCCATCGACAAAACACAAATAAAATAATAAAATGGTGCATGCTGTGTCTATAATGCTTGGAAGAATTGCTTGGAGTGGTGGTGGGCAATTAAATCTTTTGCCATATCTGACAGAAGTATAAAAGTAGTTACTAAAATGACCCATCCATCTCTGACTGAGTGGTCCAAAATATGATGGTGAAGTATTTGGGTTCTGTGGGAATACGACTATTGTTTTTAATATCGATAGGAAGTATTAAACCTATGTCAAATTTTGATATCTCATTTGCATCACTTTTAATTGCTTAGAAAACTCCAAATATCTATTTATATATCTAGGTTTTTCATTTGTATGACTTTTAATGTTCCAGTTGGAATTTGAAGGATGTTTCAGTTTTGGTGGAAGACTAATTTTAATCTTTGATTTCTTTTACTACATGAAAGCATCCTTAAGATTTTTTGGTGTGCTTTTTATAGCCCCTGAGAAATAAAAAGAGAAAGAAATGACCCAAGATCATTTAAACTATTGTGACAGTGGAGCCCATAAGAAGAGAGGGAGAAAGGTAAGATCTAAATGGAGAAGAAGCCAGGTGGTGACAATGTTCATACAAAATTTCTGTATATTAATTGAAAGGAGAAATTATGCTGGGCAGAATTGAGGGATGCTGATGTGCATACATATTGCATGTGACATTGACCTTCATGAACACAAGAAGGTTTGAATTTGAGGAGATCTCCTGTTAGCCCTAGTGCCCCTTCATATCAATGTGAGATTTACACCTTTAGGTGCTTATAAATGTTTTGGGTTATTCCACATATTGCCAAATGCTCGATTGGTGCCCACATCTGCAATGTCTGTCACTTTATGAAATGCACTACACACCACACACACACACACACACACACACACAATTAAATACAGAATATGAAGATTTCAGATAAAAACAAAACTAACGGGGACTGAAATGGGAAAAAGGACTTTACACAGGTCAAAGCTCTATCCTTTTATATTAGGAATACACAGAATATCTTGTTCTACTTTCCAAGGTTGTGGGAAAAATGGCATTGTTGGAATTGATAGCGCTGAATTTCTCTTTGAGAGGGACTGTGTTTTGAGGGGGGAAAGTGGGAAGTCAACATCTCAAAATATGCACTTGGCTGCTTAAATGCCAGTGGTATACTCTGGGAATGTTGGCAAACTAATGCTTGGAAAGCTGCATTAACCAACAAGTTGCTAACTTGTCTTAGAGGATCTCATATTTCTCAATTTTGTATTAATCTGCTTCTATTTTTAGAGAAAAGCTACATGAGGTGGACAAGAAAACTTTCTTGTATTAACTAAAAAAAATCATTGCATCCTACAGAAACAAACTATTGCATCCTACAGACACTTGCAGCTCAGCATTCTAATCCTGTTTTTTTTTTCAAAAAACTTCATTTTCTAATTATCACATCTTGCTCTCCCTTTGCTAGAATAAGAAAATAAAAGCTTCCCTCTGCTAGTCCAAAATAGTACTCAAGCAATTGGAAGAGGGACAGGAGAGGTGATCTGATTATTCTCTACAATGAGTGGAAATTAGTTATTTTCATCCTTAATAGCTCATGGGATATGCCAATTATAAAGCTGTTAGAGACCGATTAGGTATTAGGGAAGTCACCCTTCTTCCTTACTTCCTTTCTGTAACCCAGCATGAAATTATAGAAAGTCACTCAATTCATTCTGATTGAAATCCATGCAGGAAGATCTTGCTATTAGGTGTGGAATTTCTGTAGAGACTACATTTTCATTGCCAGCAAGACACTGTTACTTTAGAAATTGACTTCATTCATTTTGATGAAAATAAGAGTGTTTAGAGTTACAAGAATAGCATCCAAATAGTGATGTATATATGTATATATGTATGTATTACATATGTACATATTTTATATTTCATATTTCTGTCACCTAAGTCCTTGCCTCTGCCAATATATGGTGATAATCTTACCTGACTGTTATTTGTTAGTTAAAGCAGAACTCCTTGTTCCTTGTTCTGGGAATCTCCTCACCACCACCAATATCATAAACTACCTGATGTAAGTAGCAAGAGGGTAAAAAATCTGAAAAAACTTGGCTTTTGATACTCTATAGTTAGAGGGGGGGAAATCATGTCTTTCAAAATGTAGCCATGTTTCACTTTTCTGAAACAAGATGTTAGCCAATATATTCTCCCTCTTTAAATAGATTAAGAGTAATCTTTTGTTTCCATAAGAAAGGAATGAATAGAATCTAAAAGCAATGCTGATCTGATTGTTTATAATGAGAGAGAGAACTAATGGACTCAATGTTAATGAAAATCTAAATATGGACAGGCCATTATTTGGTATGATTCAGAGTAGATCTTGGGAAAAATGGATAACAAGGAAAAAGAAAGAAGTGAGAGACAAAAGGAAAAGTAGAAATAATAACTTGTGGGAGCAAAAAAGATACAAGCCCTATATTAAAAAGCATGAACTAGATAACCTCCTATCTGAAATGAATGGAAAAGGGCAAGTTTGGCAGGGCAGGGCAGGAGGGGAGAAGAGGGGAGAATGGAGGGGAGCAGAAGGTAGGGGAGGGTAGAGGAAAATATGAAAAGTATTTGGATCAAAGTGAAAAATGAAAACAACATAAAGATTAAGGAAAGCAACATAAATAGGTGGAGGTATGCTAATAAAAACCCTGCAAAAGAATGCTTGGTGCAAAGATGACGTGAGGGGAATGCTGAATAGATAAAAGAAAGATTGCACCAAAAATGATGATGAGAGAAAGATTTTGCATAATATTTACACAGGAGGAAAATGATGTTTTTGCAATGATAAAGTCAAAAAGATAATAAATATTTTAAAAGGCAGAAAAATGCAGTGGCATTCTGATGAAATTATAAATACTTCAGGAGTGGGAGATGTGAGCTTAAACAGTGAGCACAGTGAACATCCAGGAGAGTGAATAACATTAAAAACAGAAGTGATAAAAATAATTTAGAATGAAATTGAATTGAGAGAAAGCTGAAAGTGGTACTGTAGAGATCTGTACGGAATGAAAGTGACTTTGTTAAAAACTAAAACGGAAAAAAAGGCTAAAAATGTCACTCTCCAGGAAAGAAATAATGAAAAGATAGTCTTTAATGTATGACCACAATTGGGACCAGAATATCTGTTGCAAGTTTTTTGTTAAGTTAGTTGTGCCTTATTTCATGACCTTTTTTTGTCATAGTTGTTGAACAGATTTTTGCAGTTCTTAAGTGAATCTGACTTCTCCCATTGACTTTGCTTGTAGGAAACAGGCTGGGAAAGTTGCAAACAGCAAATCATATGATCCTGGGATGCTGCTACTATTGTAAATACAGATGGTCCTTGATTTACAACCTCAATGGATCCCACAATTTCTGCTGTTATGTGAAACATCTGTTAAGTAAGTTTTGCTTCATTTTATGATCTTTCTTTCCACAGTTGTTAAGTCAAGATTATCTGGGGAAACCACTCTACCCAACCCATTAGAGCGAGGAGGTAGGGAATGTTGTGGAAGCCACCCCTGAGGGAGATACATGTGGTGGGACCCAGAAGAAGGTCCTTCTCTGTGGTGGCTCCCATCTCTGTGGAATATCATTCCCCCAGAGATTAGAATGGCCCCCACTCTAGCACTTTTCCGGAAGGCACTGAAGACCTGGTTTCGCCAGTGGGCCTGGGGAACCCAGAGAGGGATGGAGCCCATCAAATGGCTAGTGTGATCTGCTGTCATTGGGGTGGGGGGGTGGGATCTGGTGTTTTTTTGTTTTCCCAAATTTTGTTCTTTTATACTTTACTAATTTACTTTATTCTTTTTGTTAGTTTTTATTTTTTTCATTTCTAATTTTATTTTTTGTTTTAAATATGGTTTTACATTGTATAAGCCACTTTGAGTTGCCATGGGTAAATAGGCAGCAATATAAATTAAATAAATAAATAAAATAAAAATAAATCACTGCAGTTGTTAAGTTAGTAATACAGTTGTTAAGTGAATCTGTTTTCCCCATTGACTTCATTTGTCAAAAGGTTACAAAATGGGATCACATGATCCCTGGGATCCTGCAACCATCATAAATATGAATCAGTTGTCAAGCATCTGAATATAAATCACATGACCATAGGGATGCTGCAACAGTCATAAGTGTGAAAAATGGTCCTAAGTCACTTTTTTCAGTGCACTGTAACTTTGAATGGTCACTAAAGGACCTGTTTGTTGAAGAGTCACTACATGAATGGTTGTAAGTCCAGGACTATTTGTATAAATAACATGAAAAGATGAGGATGAAGGGGTAAAGATATAATTGGAGAAATATTAAAAAGATGAATGTGATGATGTAACTTGTTTCTAAGTGTGCAAGAAGACACCATCCATGCTAATAATTGGAAAAAAGTAATCATTGTTTCCCTTTAAAAAGGAGAAGGTGGCAAGATTTGTCATACAAAAACCTCATCAAATAAGCCCTTCAGTTAGAGGGGATTGAAACAAGTGTTTATTTTCAAAATTAGCTGGCTATATTGAATTACTGGTCTCTTACTGTCAGTCAAGAGCAATTATTTCAAGATGACTTATAGGTTTTATATAATATCTTGGTCAAAGCAATACAAGCAGGTGTGCTTCAAAGATGAAACTGAGGTAGTGAAACTGTTTTACCATAAGGTAAAACAGAAAAAAACATAGACATCCTTCAAAGTGGACATATACTGCAGGAACAGTCTTTGAAATGTAGCAGGGCAACTTTAATCTTCAGGAAGTATTTGTGAAAAGACATAAGGGAAGATCAGAGAATAAATGCAAAATAATTTTGAGTCTAATATTCTTCAGAAAAGGAATAAATTTCTAAAAGAAATTCTGAAGGAATTCCACAGGATATTCATAAAACAATTATCTTATCCTAAGAAATGGAGAGAGATCTATAGTACTGTGAGGCATTTCAGAACCTGATATAAGTTGTATATAAAGTACAGATTCAGCAAAAAATATATACAGGGATTAGTGCCAGGAAAGATGTCTGGTGGAATTCTGAAGAAAGTATAAAAAGGTGACTTGGCAAAATCTGGGAAATGCAGTTTAGTTTTATGCCAGGGAGGGAGTACAGAGAACTGAATTTGGGCTGGTGGGGGGAGTGTTTTTACTTTTTGCTCTTTAGCAGATAATTCAGGAATGTGTGAATGTAAGAAAAAATATTGCATGTTGATTGAAAGAAAGCATGTGATAAAATGAATATGTTTAAACATGGAAAGTTCTATGTGAGTGTGGATTCAATAGTTCATTGTCAAATGCTATAAGAAAGATACACGAGAATAATGTAGAATGCTAAGCAAATAAATTATCACTGAATAGAGACTAAGATGAGGACATATGATGCTCCTTGAATTGTTTACAATATTTGCTTCTCTCTATTTCTCTCTCTCTCTCTCTCTCTCTCTCTCTCTCTCTCTCTCTAGATAGATATAGATATAGATATAGATATAGATATAGATATAGATATAGATATAGATATAGATATAGATATAGATATAGATATAGATATAGATATAGATATAGATAGATAGATAGATAGATAGATAGATAGATAGATAGATAGATA
>BLBF01000006.1:29313684-29339399 GCA_015471245.1 Laticauda colubrina
CTGCCTTCCTGCCAGCCTTGGTGTCTGCCTGCAAGCCTTGGTGCCTGCCTCCCTGCCAGCCTTGGTTCCTGCCAGCCTTGGTTCCTGCCAGCCTCCCTGCCAGCCAGCAACCCCACAACCATGCTGAAGTACAGCAAGCCTCAGCCACCTGCTGCCAGCCCTTGCAAGAGGGACAGGGCTACCATCCTGCCCCCCGGCCCTCACTCTGGTTCTGCTTTGGCTTCTGCAGCACGGGTTCGCTCTTCTGGGGCTGGGGCTTCTGCTGCTTCTGCTTCTGGAGGAGCTGATGACAAGCACTTCAGCACCAGCCACCTCCACAGCACCTGCACCCTTCACCCCTGAGATTGAGCGACCAAGAGGAGTATAGCTTGTTGTTAACAAAGTCTATTTTTGATTCCACACTTGCTTCATTTGTTTTTTTCAATAAAGTCTTGGTGGAAACTTTTAGAAATGGTTTAAGCCTTTGCATGCTTGTGGGATGGGTTAAGATAGCTGTGGGATGGGTTGAGATAGCTGTGGGATGGGCAGGGATACCTGTGGGATGGGCAGGTCTACCTTTGGGATGGGTAATAGCTGCGGTATAGATAAACCTCCAGTGCAGGCATAGTGGGACTGTATGGTCCACCCTCCCAGGTGCCACACCTATGGCTCTTTATTATCAATAACAATATAATCAATCATCCACACATGTCAACATAAACACAACTCTTTAAATGCCCTGATCATTGTAGGGCCACTCAACATACATGGCCCAATCTCATCAGTGTGATGAGACAGGCTGAAGGAAGCATCCATTAAGCATCTACCATCCTGTCTTGCCACTCCACTGCTCCAGGTGAGGAGTTGAACCAGTGTCTCAGGAGGTTGCGCTGCTTCTTCCCTTCACGTGAGGCTCTGTTGGGGCCTTGCACATCCTGAGTGTCTATCAGGTTTTGCCCTTGCCTCCATTCCCCAGGCTCCATGACCCCATTGGCTTGTTGGAGGTCCACGAGCCTTTTCTGCAAGACTGGGTAGCGGGTGCGCATGAGATTGTGCAGGATGCAGCAAGCTTCCATGATCCTCCTCACGGTCTGGGGTGATGCTGCATGGTGGTGAGAAGTACCTGGAACCTGTTGGCCAGGATGCCAAAGGCGTTCTCCACCACCCACCTTGCCCTGGACAGCCTGTAGTTGAAGATCCTCTCTTCATGGGTGAGGTATTTGGTGGTGTAGGGCTTCATGAGGTAGGTTGTGAGGGAGAAGGCATCATCCCCCACGATGAAGTAGGGCACATCTTGTGTGTCATTGGGCAGGGGTTCTGGATCTGGGAAGACCACGATGAGGTTGCGTTGCAGCTCCTCCTTGAGCTGACTGGCGTTGTATACCTGGGCATCTGAAGATGAGCCAGTGCCTGAAGCATCGATGTACATGAACTTGTAGTCAGCATCGACCATGGCGAAGAGGATGATGCTGAATAAGCCCTTGTAGTTGAAATAAGTGGACCCCGACTTGGCTGGCGCTTTGCAGGCCACGTGCTTGCCATCAATGGCTCCAACGGTGTGTGGTAAGTTCCACTTCTGATACCACTGCTCTGCAACTTTCTTCCATCCTTCTTCAGTGGAGGGGCACTGGAGGAGCTCCTCCTTGTATTTTTCGATGATGGCCTGCACCACTTCTCTGACCACAATGCTGATGGTGTTGGGTGGCACCCTCCAGCCGTACTACATGCTGCTATAGGTGGTCCCTGAGGCCAGGTGGCGCAGAGTGAGTGCCACCTTGAGCCCAGGTTCCAGGCTGGGCCAGAAGTTGGTGTTTGTCTTGGTCAACCTGGGTGTCAGGCACTGCACAAGTTCGTCAAACATGGCTGGAGGCATCCTCATGAAGTTCTGGAATGCCCGAGTGTCTTCGCTCCTGAGTTCCATCATCAGCTTGTTGTACAGTCCGTACTCTGCTCTTCTGGTGAACCATCTTCGTACCCAGACACTTCTTGGCCGCCCCTTTTTCTTCCCGTAGTAGAGTTCACAGAGCCTGTAGATGGCTTCTCACTGTTGCAGAAGGATGGTGGCTGCCAAAAGGACTGTGTTACGATCCACGGTGGACATGACTGGATTCTGTGGAAGAGGAAGAGGCAGATGAAGGCTGCAGAGGTCCGCACCGCAGGGCTGCTGTTCTGAAAGTGAGATCCAGATGTGTTGCTCCCCCTTTTTATAGGCAGTATAGGTGTCCCTTTGTATCCTCTAGGCATCCTCTAGGCATCCTGTAGACATCCTTAATATCCGAGATAGGTCCCCTCTGCGAACGTTTTTTCCGTTTTAAATGCTTTGTTTCCATTCTGCATCCGTTCTACATCCATTCTGCGTCCATTCTGCTTCCTCCCTGCATCCGAGCGGATGCGAGTTGTGCGGATGCACAGCGGATGCCTTGTGGATATAGCGGATGTATAACGGATACAGAACGGATGCGTAGCGGATGCGTAGCGGATGCATAATGGACAAATTGGATACATTTTCCATGCAAAAGTTTTGGGCAGCTCAAAACTTTCTGAGCGGATGAAACGTCAATAGACGGATGCTGGACGGATAGAGAGGAAGCAAAATGGAGACAGTGAGTACATCGCGTTAACCAACGGATGGCAAGCTTTTTTGTCCGTTTTACATCCATTGCATCTGTTGGTGCAGTGTGACAGGGGCTTAATTAAAATAATGCAAATCTGAAAAAATACTGTCTTTTATTATATAGAATAATCTTAGCTTGTATCAAATGCAAACAACTCTCCACTGACTAATAGTCACAAGATTTTAAGAAGAATATCTTTTATTTACAATTTCTGTACAATATTGCTCTTTCTTTAGCTTCTAGAAGAATGACTGTTTCTTAAAAATAAAGAATAAAAATTTGGACAATTCCATGTATATTGTAAATTATATATTCTATTTCGTGGTACACACACACACACACACACACACACACACACACACACACACAGAGGGAGACAGTGAGAGAGGGAGAGAGGGGGGGGGGGCTATCATAAAATCAAATTCAATGTAGAGAAAAGTAAAGTCTTATACTTAGGCAAGAAAAACCAAAAGTACACATATAGACTGGGTGAAATAATGCTTAATAGCAGCGACTGTGAGTGGCATCTTGGAGTCTTAATGGACAACCAGCTAAATATGAGCCAGTAGTGTGCAGCAGCACCCAAAAAAGCCAACACAATCCTAAGCCAGAGGTGGTATTCAGCAGGTTCTGACCAGTTCTGGAGAATCAGTTGTGGAAATTTTGAGTAGTTTGGAGAATCAGCGAATACCACCTCTGACTGGAGATTTTACAGTATCCTTCTCCTGCCACACCCACCCACAGAACTGGTAGTAAAAAATTTGAATCCCACCACTGTCCTAAGCTGCATTAACAGAAGGATACAATACAAATCAAATTAGTTATCTATAAAACCTTAGTAAGACCATACCTAGAATACTGCATCCAGTTTTGGTAACCACATCATAAAAAAGATGTTGGGATTCTAGAAAAAGTGTTATGATGGTTGTATATACAATATGTATTCTGGTAATTGTTTATCGGTTAAATAAATTATTCATAATGTCCCAGTGCCCACTGTTTATTCTTTGAAAAATTGGGATATATTGTAAGACCCATTTTTATTAGGATTTAGACTATGACAAATCAAAGTCTAATTTTCAAGAACAAATACAGCATTTTCAAGTCAATGATAATATAGCAATACATCTGGCAATACATCTTCCTCCTATTAACACAACAAGGTATTGCTAACTGTACACATATTCTAACAGCCTGCAGTTTAGCACAAAACAGCTATGATTAATCTCTGTGGAAACTGGAAAATTAAATGTTGAACATTATGAAATAGTTATGTTAGTCACTGGCAAAATCCAGGTATTATTCACCATTATTACATGGATAAATATGGCTAACATTATTTTTTAGTTGTTTCATTTTTTGCCCTACTATAGCAAAAGACCCCAAATAATTGATCAACATTGATATAATCTAAAAATGAGCAGTGTTTATAATATATAACAGAATGGTTCTTATATCCTAATTAAAAGCAATGTTTTATCTGACCCTTGTTCTGACAACAATATCATCTACTTCTGCTCTGATTGTTATCGAATGAGAAAATTTACTCACAACTCCATTATTAAACCATGGCTGGTGTTGCAGTTCCATTGATTGTAGATCAAGTCACCAATCTCTTGCTCCAATAACATAGTGACCCAGATGAATCAATTAACCCAGATGAATCTGGAAATTTTTTCCATTTTTTGCTCAATGGGATACCTCACTAGAAGACTTGAGAGTTTTCTCAGTGAAATAATCTCTTGCAAGTACTAATTAGACAGAAAGGATTAGAAAATGGGCAATCTCAATCCTGAACATTCCAGATTTAGATAACTACACCAAGTTTTTAAATTCCCTGAGAGCTAATTCTGATAATGCTACTAGAGAACTGGCTTCCAATCAGAATATATGTTTCTTACAACAGAGAAAATACTCTGTGTGGGTTTCTACAGGAGACTCAAAATATGAGCTGGAATAAAAAATGCTAAATTGACTTGTTAAACTGGATCTATCAGATGTAATCCATGACAAGAATATGCATTAAGAATTCCAGAGATGGATACATAATGTGTACTAAGGAGAGAGGCTAGTCTGAATAAAGTAGAAACAAGCACATAGATTTTATTATTGCCCAAAGATTAATGTTACTTTTATCACTGAGGTCTAGGTTCTTTGCTCTTTGCAGACAATTGTGAATCAACATGGTAACTGTTCTGCCTGCAAAATCTCAACCTTATGAGGTGTCAGGCAAGGCCATTGTGATGATACACTATAGTCAAGCACTTACTCCACTCAACCAATAATTTGGAAGTCTATGTCAGTGCTGCTTGGTTGACCCCAAGGCCACAAATGTGGGAATGGAATGCATCACCAAGCAGCCAAGAATCAGAACTGTTACCCAAACAATTTGTTTGAATTCCATTGGACATTAAACAGATAATTGGGGTGGAGGGTGTGAAACTGAGAAATAGGAAAGTAAGTACAGTTTTTGGGCATAAACTTCAGATCTGGATTTTTCTTATCTTGTAACCACTTGGCTTTAGTAAAACTATATATTTCACTAAGAATGCAGCTGAAGGCTCTTCTTTGCTAAACGACAGAGACAGGACAAGTCCAACAGTTAATTAAGATAAAACTGTCTATACAAGTGAAGATTGTGTACTGGTAGAGAAAGATCCATTGAATCTATAGGTCATAGCTTGTTATGTTACGCCCCATATACAAGAGCCTGCTTTATAACTCACTATTTGGTGAAATGCCCAGACAATTCTGATTTATTTTATGTATAATTACTTTTATAAACCAGTACAATATTGTTTCCTTGAATCAGACTAAATTTTGTTATACTGCCTATCAAACTGGACACTCCCTGATTGTTTTGATGACCTAATTAAAATATCATTATTTTTATTTTATTTGATATAAAAGTGATTTAATTGCAAATTATTTTGTTAACTTACAAGGTTTTAGTTCGTGACATAATAAATATCACCACCCAATAGTTCCAGAGACATTGTCTTCATTAGAACAGAGCTGCTGTTCATGGGGGACTCAAGGAACAGTGGCAAAGAAAAGCACAGGTTTTCACCATCAGCATCCCTTTCTGTAAGCTCTAGTAGGTACAGAAAACTAATCAACTCCACAAGAAGGGTAAAATTACTCTTATCGAGATTGGCTATAATAACAGAATATTACAAGTCTGATTATGGTATACTCCTCCCATTTTGTATACCCTGGTGAATTAGGGAGACATCTGCTTGAACTAGTTCTGAATGTTATCTTATTATGCTGGATTTAAAAAGTATCTAGGTCCCTTTTGCCTAGGCAACAGTTTTTGCAAAATTTCATTAAGGTCATCTTCTTTACTTTCTTCATCCACATCAACTCTGTGATTATACTTTATTCCTCTGCCTCATATTTTCCCAAAAGATATTCTTCCATATTTAAGCTGAATTAGTCAGCCTAAATGAATTTATTCATAATAATATACAAAAGGACTTTGCCTATCCTTGTTTTTCCTCTACAGTGTTCGATCTTTATTATTATTATCATTATTATTATCATTATTATCGTTATTATTATTGTTGTTGTTGTTGTTTAAGGGATGATTACAAACATTTGATTTGTAATTATGGGCTTCTGAATATTAGGGATATTCACAGCATTTCTTTATTCTTAAAATGACTGAGAAAATCAGGCATTTTAGCAATTTCGATCTCAGAAGAGTTTACCTAGGGTCATAAATATTTATTGACCTTTGTTAACTGCTGTTGAAAGTTTGAATATACAGTTATATTATTTGGATGTTCTGTAAGCTACTCAGGCTTCATGAGATTTATGGATCATATTTTTATGACCTATTGGACAAGCTTTTAATAATGTATTTTGATTATTTGCTGATCCATATGGATAATTCTGCCATCTTCCCTGAAAATATTTTAGGTACTCTGTAGCTTTGACAAGTTTAACTTCTCTCTGTTTTGGTTCAATAACTTCTTCAATAGTTTGTGGGAATGTTGTAGGGTGTCAAACTCACAATTACATGTTGTCATCACTTGATATATCACAACTTTCCCCCTCTAAAACAGGGTGGGCATGATCAGCATATGATACATCTGTCCCATGGGCTCTGAGTTTGTTACCCCTGTTGTAGATGGATTTTTTTATTTTGATTTCTGAAAAGTATTGAAAAAAGTATCCTATGACATTCTGATAAGCAATCTAGTTAACAGGGTAACAGAGTTGGAAGGGACCTTGGAGATCTTCTTGTCCAATCCCCTGCTCATTCAGGAAACTCTATACTATTTCAGGCAAATGGTTGTCTAATCTCTTCTTAAAACCTTCCAGTGTTGGAGCATTCACAACTTCTGGAGGAAAGTTGTTCCATTGATTAATTATTCTAATTGTCAGGAAACTTCTTAGTTCTTTGTTTCTTCTCTCTTTGATTAATTTCTATCCATTGCTTCTTGTTCTGCCTACAGATGCTTTGGAGAATAGCTTGACTCCCTCTTCTTTGTGGCAACCCCTGAGATATTGGAACACTGCTATCATCTTACGCCTAGTTCTTTTTTCATTAAACTAGACTTACTCAATTCAGACCTGCCAACCCCTGATCAAGGAAAATCTGGTGACCCATGAAAAAATATCTGGAGATTCTATAAAAAATAGTGAGATTCACGGTCACGTGAATAACTAACCAATCAGATCGTGTTATATCCGGTGGTAGAAAAAGCAAAATGGAGGCGCCCAGAGTAAAAAGAAATGTGCTGTATGTATATATGTATGGTAATGTATGTATGTATGGTAATATCGATATTGCGTGATCTGAGAAGTGGCGTCTTGTCGTTTGTGTGAGAATCAGATTTATGCGCGTATAAGCCGACCCCCAAATTTGAAAAAAAAAAAGCATTTTAAATTCAGCGTGAGATTGAGGAGCCTTGCTGTGAGACCGTGAGAAATGACAAAAAATTGTGAGACAAACGGCAGAACCGTGAGAGTTGGCAGGGCTGCCAATTGCAGCAGCTGTACTTTACATGTTTTAGCCTCCGGTCCCTTAATCATCTTTATTGCTCTTCTTTGTTAAGTGCAAGTTGAATAATATGATGATTAAGGTGATACATAGCTGACTCAAAAATCATGGAAAGTAATTTTAGGCTATATCAACAGAAGCACAATTTCAGAATGATGGGAAATCATAATTCCCTTTTATTCTGTTTAATTTACACCCCAGGTTTTAAAGTCCAGTTAAGGGCATCATATTTTAACAAGCCTAAGAAAAACTGGAAGTGGCTTCGAGAAGAGATGATATGAAGCTGATCAAGTAATAGAAATCGGCTTACTAGGAAAGATTGGTAGAATTGGTAGAAATTAGTTAACTGAAAAAATACTTTATAGCAGTTGTGATGTGGAGGCACTTTTCAAAAACCTGAAAGGATTTCAGATGGAAAGTTCTCTAGCATGCAAGAATGCAGGTCCCAGCATAATGGATTTTGTGTCTTCATAGGAAAGGATTGAACTCAATGTCCTAAATGTCCTTCCCCAAATTCAGAAGAATAGAAATATAATCAAAATATGGCAGTTTATCAAAATAAGATAAAAGCAGCTGTTGAAAGAATAGATCGTATGAGGATTGTTAGCCAAAATTATTGTTAAAATATTCTTTCCTGTTGTAAATTGTTTTTATAATAAAAGAATTAAAATATAGGAACAAAACATACATTCTAAATTAGATATGAATGTATATACATTTTTCTTCTAAATGAATTCTAGATTCTGCAAAGAGTTTATAAATTCAGTATGAAAGAAAATGGTCTTTTAAAGGTTCACAAAAACCTCTTTACAGAAATAGCATACAATAGCTCTGCAACATGTATTTGCTACTTAACAGCCTAAGTGTGACAATAGTGTTTATTGCAGCAATCATAATGAATAGCACTTCCATGTATAGATCTAAACATGTGATCACTAAGGATATTTTGTAAAGCTACCCTGAACTTTTCTAAAAGACAGAATGTGTTTTTAGTATAAAAATAAAAATGAAGATGCATTTATTTCAAGCCATGTAAATACCAGCAAGAATAATTCATTTTTAATAGCAATCTAGCATTGAAAAATGGTGCTTTATGAAAATAGCACAATGTAACTTTAAAACCTGTAATGCAAGCTGAAGCAATAATAATAAAGCTGCAGTGAATAAAGCTGCAAATGAAACCTCAGATTGGATTATAACTTTGTCAAGTATAGCTCTCTGCAATAGGCCTGAAGTGGAAGGGGGAAAATTCTTTTGTTCCAAGATAAATAGTGAACTCGTATTTTAATTACCAAATATTTTAATTATCAAAACAAATGCTGTCAGGTAGCAATCAGGATAAAGAAAAATGTGAATATAGTAGAAGGGCTTTTCTGAATGAAGGCAAAGACCTTGTGAGTCTGACACATTTATTTAATAACAATCAGTAACATGCTTCTGGGAACATTAGCAGGGATGTCACCATCACTCTAGGTACCATCAAGAATGCTATTTTATGCTTAGAAAGTTTGGTTTCTATGGGTGCCAGATATTTGTTCTAGCTGTTTTGGTTATTGTTGTATTACACTCTCCTGTGATTCTAGCTCCACTGCTCTTAGAGACTATTTTGTATCATCCTGGCTAACAAGAGCTAGACTCCAGTCCTTTGGAAACCTCTGTCCATTAAGGGTTTGAAATTGCTAGGAGTCATCTTAAATAACTGTTCTGAGATGTTGGCAGGGGTGGGATTCTACCAGTTCTGTCCAGTTCTATAGAATCACTTGTTAACTTTCTAAGCAGCTTGGAGAACCGGTAGGTAGAAGCAATCTCCTTTTGTTTTTTTCCACCCTTATTACATTCTTGGCAGAAAGCTTAGACTTCCTGTCTCCGGAGCTTCTGAGGCTGACTTTTTAAAGGGGAAGAGTTGTTTTAAGATTTTTACACAAATTTCCTGGGAGGAAATACTTCTCTGGACAGTCAGCACTTTGATGAAATAATTGAATAATGAAGCAAAACTTTTAGTGACAGGGAACCAAGATAAATGGCATTCAGCAAGGCTTCTTGGCTAGCTAGAAAGATTGACATTAAACCATGAGTTTATATACCCTTTCTGAGTTTTGGGCTAAAGCTGATTTTTGGTGAAGATTAATTCTGTACTTGGTGAAGTTTAATCCTGTGTTTATTGATGGGATAATTTTCCCTATTCAGCTTCAACAAGCAACAGCTACTGTTGTGATTTAATTATTTGTATTATGTTTGAATTTTTTCCTGCCTCATGGTTTCTTTTTCTATCTGGGGAGAGAGTCTTCCTTCATTGCTTTAGCATTATCTGGCATTGTCCTTTTGGGGTATACTTCCAAGAGGCAGGATGCAAGCTTGGCACTGGTTTTTTTTTTACTGCCTTTCTGGTGAGCATGTGACCTTTTCTTAAATCTGAATGATTTCCTTAGGATATCTTGTGAGGAAGTGAGACCAGCTGGTATTTTTAAGTGTTCAAATGGATCTAAGGATTGCTTTTCCTGGGTGTGCTTTTTCTGGAGAGTTTAAATGACCTCTCTGCGAAAGGGTTTTACTTTGTGAGCAAGAGTTGGCTGCTTGATAGTTATCTCTATATTTTAACTATTTTCATCCCTCAAGGTGCTCTGGCACCCTGCCTGATTTGTAACTCTAGCCTGCAGATATTTTTAATGATTGGTATTTAGGGCAGCTTTTTGCAAGCAAAGAAGCTTTTTGTATTTTTGTACAGGTAATCCTTGACTTACAACAGTTCATTTAGTGACCATTCAAAGTTACAATGGCACTGAAAAAAGTGACTTATGACCATTTTTCACATTTATTACCATTGCAGATCCCCACTCTCATGAGAGGCCAGATGAGAAGAAGTCCCCCTTGACATGAGTGATGTTGAGTTGGCCATGCCCACCAAGTCACATGACCACCAAGCCACACTCACCAAAGAACTGGTTGTTAAAAAAAACTGAATCCCATCCCTGGATGTTGGGGTAATCTAAACCAAGTATCAAACTCCATAGTTGATTTTTTTTTCCAAATGATCTTGTGTTATCTTCTTAGCTCTCCTGAATACTAATTTTAATACTAATACTTACCTCTCCTGAATACTAATTCTGAAATATTGCTGAGGTTTCAAATTGGCTTCACCTTGGCCAGGTTGAATGCACTTTCCTCTGCAGTTCTCCCAGTGCATATAAAAAGATTCATCTTCAGCAGCCCATATCCTTTGTTGCTCTCTTTAAAAGAAATCTTGGAAGACATTCTGTACAACCATCCCATTTAAAAGAACTATCCTGGTAGAGAGCTATCTGTCACTTGTCTGACCAAGACCTGTCATATTTTTCCACATTGCCCAATTTTGTGCTATTATTTGTAATATTTATCTTACTTATGATTAGTACACATTTTGGTGATTGCAACTGTTATCTGTAATAATGTTACTATTTGAATTTTTATATAATTTTATTGTATTATGTCATCATTATATTTAATTTTTAATTTTATGAATAACTTCAGGTTTGCATACTTTTACTGTGCTTTTCAGGTTAAGGGATGAAAATACAGGTTTTATTTTGTTCCAAAGCTGTTGTAATTCAGTAACATATGAGTCTCTCAAATAAAAGTTCTATAAAGTGACAAGTTCATTTTCCATGAAGATGCTTCAGTAAGGATCCAGAATTTATTAATTTTGCAGTAGACTCAATTGAAATCCATGAAAAAGTACTATTATCATGATTAAATTGATACCCAACTTCATATTCTGTAGGAATATATTTTATAGATGATTTTTTTTTAAAACATAGACCTTCTTAAGGCTATGGAATCTAGTTAGCATCAAACAATGTCATTGGGATATTATAGATCCTTTTTATTCTTTCTTTTCTTTTCTTCTTAACATAAGAAGATTATCTATGTGTGAGGTAATATTCACTGAAAACCTTCTGGAATATCAAAGTGAATAGAAGTGGCTAATTGAGGGGAAAGGTTGCCAACGCACTGTTGGAAAGTGGTTTGAAATGACTGAAGACTGAAGAGAGTGACAAGAGCTTGCTCAGAAAAAAAGGAGAACATTTATTTATTTATTTATTTGATTTGATTTGTCAATCATTTACAGGTTAATAGGTATAAGGATAAACATAGTTATGAATACAAGAAATGAGTAATATAAGAAAAATAAAAAAACAATAGGACAGGGATGGTAGGCACTTTGGTGTGCTTATGCATGCCCCCTACAGATCTCTTATCTTCACCTTACCTGAAATGTTCATCTTACCTGAAAAACTGCAGCATGAAGAAGTGGAGCATTCTGCATTTCACTGGTTAGATTTGTTTTGACATGGTATGATAGAACAGGAGAGTTTAGCAAAAATAGGAGAGGAGAAGCTGAGCCACATGGCTCAACCATTACTGTTCTAAAGAATATTGGTCCCAACACAAGGCCCATGACAATGGAGTGAGAGATGATGTTGCTTGAATCCCATGGTTGCTATGGTGGCATGTATCAGCCAATACATGTGCTGCTTTGTAACCATGTAGAAAGAGTCCTTGCTTCTCTGAAATAACATCAGCAGTGCTAGTGAGTACGGAATTTGCTCCTTATAAACAAACAGTAGCATGCCCTGCTAATGCTGGTGGATGTGTTAGTCTTTTTAGTCTTAGGGATTCCCTAGGTATTTTTAGATTTAGATTCCCCAGTGTTTTTAGATTTAGCTTATTCTAGAATGCTTACTGTTGAAATTATGGTTGAGTCTGTCCCTGGGTTGTGAGACTAAATTGTTTTTCATTGTATCTTCTGATGTGTCTTCTGAAGACATGAAGAAAATTAACTTAATCTTAATTCCTGGAATCCTGGCCTTCAGACAAATCAGCCAACAATAGGCACATAGAGATAAACCACATTTACATGTCATTCAAAAGAGAGAATTAAAAGTAAACAGTTAAGCAAGAAATAAATAAAAATCTGGTTGATGAAAATCTCTAAGTAATAGGCAGCTGGGTCGGGCTGGTGGTAAAGTACCCCCTTGATAAAGAGAGAGTTATTCCTTTCTTTAAAAGAGGCAATGATGGACTCTGTCTTCAAGAAATAATAGCTCAAACTGGATATACTAGGAAATTACCAGTCTGTAATTCTCCTTCCTATGGAATTTTATGGAGAAAGTGACTGAATTACAGTTGCAGAGAATTTGGAAGAAACAAATTATCTGGACCCATTTTATACTGCTTTCAGTCCTTGGTTCAGGTGGGAGACATCATTGTTAGTGTTTATTCTGTTGGATTGGAAGAATAGGCAAAACTTTTTGATCCTGCTTGATTCCTCAGGAACCTTCACTCACAGGCAGTATCATTTTGAACTGTCTCTGAGAATTAGAAGAGAAGACACTGTGTTACTATAGTCTTTAGATGTATGGGATGATACAGCTTCTCTTACTAAGAAGCCTCAGGGTTTGATACTTTCTCTGCTCCTTTTCAACATTACATGAAGTCACTGGGCAAGATCTTCAGTATGTGGTTAGGTATGATGAGCAACTATATATGAATCAGGATTTCAAGTATTGTTGTCTGGATTCCTGAGGATTGTCTAAGTCTGGGTGGAGAAAAACAGCTGAATCTGAATTCTAGTAGTACTAAAACTTTAAAAGCCATTTGTTCACAGTGAGATTCTTTTGTTAACTATAAACAGGATTGCAATCTCTTAGGTGGAAATGGTTAGCAGTTTGGAGTTCTTCTTAGACTTATAGCTCTTGCTTAAGGTTGCTGTGATCAAGAAAGTAAATGTACATATCCATCTTGAGTGCAAATTGCAACATTTCACAGAAGAGCAGGCACTACAATTACCTTAATTACCTCTTGAATATACTAGGCAATATACAATGTAGACCTCTCTTTGAAGAGCATTTGGCAGCTTCAACTGATGGGTATGTGACAAGATTCCCATTATAATAATTGTACTACAAGGGTTGCAATGGTTGTTAGTTGGCTTACAGGTAAAATTCAAGGAGCTAGTTGCCAACTTGAAATATTTTCTTGGTTTGAGGTTTTTCAGTTGCAGCCTCCATCCTCCGAAATAGCACTTCCCCAGATACATGATCAGTGTTTCCATTCTGGCTTTTAGGAAGCTGATGAAAACTTGTTTGTTTCACCAAGCCAGGGAGGCAGCTTTGCTCTAATTGCCTGTTGGCCATGAGATTGGATCCTTTTATTACTGTTGTTATTTATATTACTACTTGTGGTTTCATAGGAATAATTCTCTCTGTTTTTCCCTGACTGTATGATTTTAATCCCAGTTATGAATTATGGGTAATATCTACTCAAAGTCAGCAGACTAAAGCTCTGTAATAAAATATAAAATAAAACAACCAACCAACCAAAAAAATAAAATATGTTTGATGTGATCAATCATACTATCATGGTGTTCGATCAGCTAATATTAGATCATTTCATAGATTATTTACTATGGAACATATTTGGAAGAAAAGTATTTTTCTTTATCTGAAGTTCCTTCAGCTACCTATTTGCATGAAGTCATCTTACACATGTGGGTATAAAGGAAGGTAACACACTGGTCATCAATTTTAATTATAACAGAGAAAAATAGTTAGCATACTACCATTATGATCCTTTAACTCTTAGCAGTCATAGGTTTCCTGCTCATGTATTCTTTTCCCGATCAAGTGACATTAGACTAGGTGCTAGGATGATGCCAACATAATATAAATAATATAAAAGCCATTTAAGTTTAGTGTCTCAATAGCAGCTGCTTTTTGAAGGGCCATATTCATCATTTAAATAAGGTATGTGGCACAAATTTCAAGTGCTAAATGTGGAACAAATTTCAAGTGCTAAATAATGATGGATGTTGAGAAATGAGCATTGACTGAATAGAACCTAATGTTTCTGAATTGAATCAATTTACCTAGCAACAAAAATATACTCATAATTATTGTGTATCAATAAATAAATAATACATAAGAATGTCTTAATTGGCAATTGCCTGTCATCTGATTTCATAATTCTTCACATATACAGCATCCTATTAAAATTGACTTCAAATCCCACAAAATAGGTCTGGTCTGAACAGTAGAACACACTTGGCAAAATGTAATGTTTTTCAAGATGCAAATAGAAAACAAATCATATTAATAATTCCTGCTGTGTGTCCAGCTTCACTGGACTTCTCTCATCCATGACCAAAACAATTTGGATGAGAGAACACAACATAAAACAAAACTTAGATAGCTGCCCAGCATGTCTCTTGGCTATTCTGCATGCAGTCTAAACTGCCTGCCTTGTGTACTGATCCAACTGTTTCTTAAGCCAACCTTAAGAAGTTCCAGTCTATGGATTGTGGGCTGGCAAAAGGAGTGGATGGATATTCAATCTGGATTATAGCTGCTGCAGGATTTGATTTGTCATTTTCCTGTTCTTGCCTTTTCTACTGCATAGTAAGGGAAACTTCATAGTTGACTCCTAGGCCAATAAATGCCTTTTCTTTTTAGAGACTGTTCTCATTGGCTTCTATACCTTTACTCTTTTTGTTTATAATTATTTTCCTTTTTCTCTTTTGATACCATAATTGGTATATTTTTTTAAAAAAATATTTTAATAACCAAAGACTAGATGGTAAGATTGTTCTTTCTTTCCTATCTTCTGTAGTCAAGGAACAAACCTAAAAAAGGAGGTGCAAAGAAGAGAAATTTGAAATACTATGGGCAGAGAATGGGTGGGTTACAATTCAAAACATAAAAACAAATACAAATTTAAACAAGGAAAAAAATAGTGCAGAAAAAAAACCTGAAAGAAAAAAAAAAGAGAGTAGGAAAAAAGAGAGAGAAAAAAATACATATAAAGAGCCACTCAATAGGGAGATGAATGGCTATAAATTTAATAAACAGACAAACAGACAAATGACACCAATTCCTGTAGGAATATACAGCTTCTGTAGAATTGAACACTGGAGGTTTTTGACCCTCACAAGTTTTTAAAAGTTCAGGTTGGAAATCTGAAATTTTAAACTGAAGCTGGAGAACATGGGCTGGGAGTGAAAGGAAGCAGTGAGGTGTTTAAATTGATGATGGGCTAAGTAAAAAGTGTGAATTTGTCATCTGAAACAGGGCTCTCCAATCTCCAGGTTACTGCCCACTCCTGGGCTGTGAGCTGTTCAAACCTGGGCCACCAGAAGCAGCCGGCAAGTGTGTCCACCTGTGCGTATTTCCCCTTGCATAAACAGGGGAGAGAGCAAGCATTGGGTGCAACATGCCTACAGCTCTCTTTCCCCCCCCCCCCCATATGCTGGTCCTCAAAGCCAGAAAGTTTGGGGAACTCTGATCAGGAGATAATATTCAGAACCAAGGAGAGCACTCATGCAATTGAAAATTACCTAGGCATTGATTTGAAACACATAAAGTTTTCTGGACTGACCAGGACAGCCTTCTAGAACAGTAACTCCAATCTCAGAATCAGTAACTTTTTTTAATGAACCAGTGCACTTTTTTCTAGCTTTGATTATCTTCTTGGTTCTTGGATAAATCTGAATCTCAAAACTGGAGGACAGCAGAACATCTTTGGACAAGATAAGGATTCCAGACTACATTTCCTCCTTAGCATTACTAACATTGGTTTTTAAGAGTTCTTGATCCTTGGACCTGAGCTAAGAAACTGCTAGTTCTGTATTTCCAGAAGCTTTTTTATGTAAAATAATAGAATCAAACAGCTGGAAGGACTATTCATGGCTCTTTCACCTTCATATTCAATTCAAGAATCCTTAACAAATGTCTGTCAGTTTGAAGATATTAGAAGAGTTACCTTTTAAGTAATTGGTACTTTGTTTATACCAACTAGTAAGGGTATAGTTAGGAAGTATTTCATTACAATCAAATGGAATATTCTTTCCTATGTATAAAGACCGTTATTAAGTATTCTGTAGTCTAAGATGATAGATTAACTTTGGTGTTAAAGGATGATATACACCCATATAATGTTTTTTCCAATATTGAACATATGTATTTCCTGAAATATATGGGCCTCATTTGTAAAGATCCTCCCATTCAATTTTAAAGTTCATTATAACTCAAGAATCTATTATGGGATTCAGATCAAACTATTTTCTGTTTAGTCTAATATTGTCTATATCCATGGTATGATATTTAGTGAAAAAAAAAACATTCATATACAAGCCATGTACTTTACTGCAAATTATTTCCTCATCCATCTTACATAAGCTTAGATAAGACTCTATATACTGCCTTTGAGAATAACAGAACTCATAAATATTACTATCTTAAGACATTGATTAGAATGCACCTCTTTAATTCTGAAGCATGAGGATTAGTTCATGAATTGGGAAGATACAGTGCTTTTTCAGTTTTAGATTAGGTGCACAAAATCTAAGGGAATTTGGGTCTGAAGTTTCTCTTTATAATTAGATGCTATCGTTCTGCAATAATGATATCGAGAGCCTTAGAAATTCTTAACCTGGATCTGATTTAGATGTTTCTCACATACTTAGATGCCAAGAGGGATAGATGACTGCTAATTAATTGGTTAGTTTGTCAGCTTGTTATTATTTCATGGGTGTTTATTGAGTTTCTCTAGGGAAGGACAGAATGAACCTAGAGAGTCTCCCCTCTCTTCTATAGTTCTGTTGCAATATTTTAACAGTGGCACCACAGACAGTAGTTGTGAATTTATCCAAATGGCACATCCTGAGAATACAGCATCTGAAAATGATAAAAGCTGCCTTGAAGAAAATAAAACAGAAAAGAAAGCCTAATTTATTTGTCACTTGCATATATGAAGGTAAGGATTGTATATAGTAGTAAAAGGAATCATAGTTAAATCTTTGGACCAGGGATTGGAAGATTAGTCATGGAACCTCACTAATTTTAGGGTTCCAAGTGATAATTTCCTTTTCAAAAAGAAACTTGCAAAGTCAATTTTCCACAACAAATTCCTTTTTATTCAGATATACATCAAATTGGCAAAGTATGTTGTAATTCTGGATCTGACCTGATCTTGGAATTACACCCAATAATATTGTAAGTTATTAACATCCCACCAAAGTCACATTCCCCAATCAACATTCAATCCAGCATCTTTGATGACTCCAAACTTCGCCTCCAGCCATCAGCAGGCATATAGCCTGTTTCCACAGGAAATAATGTCACCTAGCCAAAACATTCTTCACTATCTACTCTCTCCTCTCATCCATTGAAATGTGGCGAAATGTGAAACCCACCTTTCAGGGAAAAAGAAAAGAGAAAAGGATATCAGATACTATAATACTACACTAACTAAAATGGCTACACATATGTCAACTTATGTCAACTTGCGGGCTCGACAGCTATGGAGTTGTGGCCTGAACAAGGCCAGAGAGGACAGAGAGGAGATTGGTGAGGAACATGGGCCAGAGGAACAAGGTCAGAGAGGACAGAGAGGAGATTGGTGAAGAACATGGGCCTGTCTTGGAATGAGAGAAGGCTCTGACGAGTGCTCTACATCAGAGACAGAGATGGGGCCAGGGCCATCTGACAGTTGTCTGCTTTCGGAGTCAGATATCAGTAAAGCAGAACAGCTGGAGCCTGTTCCCAGTATAAGCATGCACAGAGGTGCCAGAAGGAAGGAAGGGTCTGAGGAACAAAGGCCGACTTGGAAGTAAAGCCACAAGTGGATGGTGAATGGCCCCTCCCTTAGAGTATAAAAGAGGAGTGAGAGTGGGGCTTTGCAGGAAACAATTAGTTCATTCCGGAATGCTTGCCAAGTATTGTGGCATCTGAAAGATATAAGCCTGGCCCCTCCTCCAAGCATGATAAAAGTTTGTCATTGGGAACTATAATGAAGGACTGTTGGCCTGGACTTTATTGGAGAGAAAATTAATTGTAAATCAAATAAAAGGGGTTTATCAGGATGAGGACTCAGCTTAGTGCTGTTGGGGGAAGCCTAGGTCAGAACACAAACTGCCTTTCAACTGTAAGGTCCTTTGATTTCCTAAATGACACAGCTCTAAAAAGAACTATAATAATTATCATTGCTGCTTATATATATAATGGGTTGACAATATGCTTAATCATGACTCACCCAAAGTAATCATTTCCATCACTTTACAAAGAGGTAGAAAATAGTTCAATATGGATGAATATCAAGGAAAAGGAAATATGCCTCCACAGTAAAGATACACAGGCAATTGTGATGAAATCTTGATCCACTCTGGTATATTTAACTCTTTGCTATATAATGGGAACAGAGATGTATAGACAGAATGAAACAAAAGAAAATGATCCAATCTGGGTCAGTTATAAATCCAAGTAGAAATTGCATGGAGACTCTCTTGTTGGTTTTTAACCGTTCTATTTCCCTCTATTTTGTTCATGTTAGCCGATGAATGTATAACTTACTAGAAATATTATAAATGAATAACAGCATGTAATAAATGAAAATAAAATGAGTTTCAGAGGCTATGAAGGGGTGGAATAGAGACAAGAGCGACAGGGCCCACACAAGAAAAGGGAGAGTCGTCAATTCGAAATTATTCGATGGAACATTACTTTTCACTGAAGCATTAAAATGTGATCCAAGTGTTTTGCACTTCCTTGCACTTTTCTGTCCACTGAACAATGATTTAATGGACAAAGGAAGAGAGAGAAGTGACCCTGAGAAAAGATACAGCAAGAAGAAAATGTATGTGTGCACCAAATAATATTCTGTTCATAGCCCTATTACATTCCATGAGAAAAACTGAGCATTCTTTTCAACAATCCCATGGAGATCACTCAAATATACTGTTTCTTTAATCAATATACTTGGATAAACTTGGATAAATCAACTTTTATATCTTCAGAGAGTATTTCTGGAATTTAACATGGTCTAGGCTGGCATTAGTGGGACAAGGGATGGAAATGAGAGGATTGGTAAATAGTGTTGGGGCACTTTTGGACCTATTGCCTGTTTGCCTGTTCAGAACAGATGCAAGACCATTGCAAAGGAGGACGAGGAGGAGGCGGCAGACATCTTGTATCTTGGGTTTGTGTTTTCTCAAAGGCGAAAGGGGATATCAATGTCTTACCAGCCTGAGAAATTGCCAGCAATGCATAATTAACACAGTTCATATTTCTAAATAGGAAGTGATTGTAGAGAAGATATATACATGGCATAGCCTTAGGCTTAACATAAATAGATAAGTTTTAACCTAGGAATATTGGCACAAGTAGCAATTTAGACTGCTGTAGTCCTATATCTTTATGATTGTAGAGGAAAGATAAGGGAGGGAGGAAAAATGTGTATATGGTTGACTTAATTGAATGGTGCATAACTAGCCTTACATGTTTGGAAACAACACTAGGAATTATTGCTTTTTTAAAGGATTGGGGGAAGGGAAAGAAATTACCAGAAGTCTTTTGTGTATGCAATTCTGATATTTTTCTGAGAAGCTAAAATATTCATGACAGACTCTTTAAAGGGTAAAGTAAATCTTTCTCTCTTTCTCTTTCTCTCTGAATGCTTTGAACACATACTTTACATACAATTGTATTAACAGATCTGGACATTGTTTCTTTGTCTATGGAACCTTAGACAAGATGTATGACTACATGGATCTTTGTGTCAGGTAAATAGTATGTCAGTGAGTTCTCAAATGACTAGAATTATAATTTCTAGTCACCTTTCTAAGACACAAGAGGGTCATCATCACTGCCAACTATTTTTTATTATGATAAATTAGAGGGAATGGATGCAAAGCAATGCATAACATTTATCAAACTGATGATGCCTGAGGTAAACAATACATCCCACATCAACAGCAGAGGTTGCTTAACCTCCTGTTGGGGAAACAGCCAGATCTTTAGAGTCTTACTAAAGGTTAACAAGGTCATGGACAACTGGATCTCTGGTCTCATAAAATAGAGGCTGCCACAAAGTTTTTCTGCTGTGTCCAGAAAAATAAGGTAATAGAAGGGATCCTAAGCAGTAGATTTGACAATAAAAGTGCACATAGGGAAGAGGTGAAGGCTCTGGTGGACTGGTCCAATAAAAGTAATCTGGTTCTAAATGTTAATAAAATAAAGGAGATCAGCATAGATTTTAGAAAGAGCTAGCATGGTCATACTCCACTCAGTATCAAGGATGCAGATGTAGAGGTAATCAGCAGTATTAAGTATCTAGGGTACAGATAACTAACAATCTGAACTGGTTTCTCCATGCATCATCCTTAGTAAAACATGCAAACCAGCATCTGCATTTCCTGCCTTGGATGAGGAGAGCACATTTTTCTCTTTCTGTCCTGGTCATTTTTTATGGAGGCACAGTTGAGAGTGTTTTTAACAAATAGCATCATTGTTTGGTTTGGTGACTGCAGTGCCTCAGATAGAAAGTCCATTTAGAGAGTGGTAAGGAGAGCTGAGAAGATTATAGGAAGCTCATCCCAAAGTACTTTTTTCAAGAGGCAACTGGACTTTCTGATTTTTCTTTGACGACATGTCACCTGCAGGTTTGTCATCAGGATCACCTGAGTGGTGCAAACTTGTGTGGAGCCTTCTTGGAACTGTATGCCGATTAGTGTACATTCAAAGTGACAATAAAATATTCTGTTCACTATTCACTATTCATTTGGGGGCTGGACAGAAACAATAAGAGCTAGGCAGTTGCACAGTAGCCTGGCCCATAGGTGACAATCAGCATCTTGAATCACACCCAGAAGCATTCTGGAGCCAGCACAGCTTGTTGGGTCATCTGGATAAGATAAATTTGTGACGACATCCCTATCCACAGCTACCACCTACTCTTTGAGCAAGAAATGTGAGTCCAGAAGGGCCCCCAGAATGTGCATTGATTCTGCCTGGGAAAGTGCATCATCAGGCAGAGTTAAACGTGCAAAGTGTCTGGAGCCAGGAAGCTTTAAAATTCAATGTCATTTAGCCTTGAGTGTGTTGAGTCCAAAGACACTGCTGCCTCATCTAAATACTCACAATATCAAGGCATCGAGAAAGAATGAATATCATTATTTATATATCTCTGAATAGTTATTGGTACAGGATTCTGTATCAGGACATTTTAATCCATTACATGAGAAATCAAGAATGTGAAGACAAACAGATAATTCTGTCCTCTTGATACTTTCCCATCAGCTTCACTTGGATATCCAATTATGGGCTATGTATAAGTAGAAACATTTTATTATAATTAGGTAGGAACTTAATCCTTTTTAGCAAACATTTTGACACACACAATCATATGTATATATTCCCAGTATTGGTTGTGTTTCTCTCTTTTTTCTTATTCATCTTGCCTTCATTTCCTCACGATTCAAAGTTGCAATGAGCTGTGTCTATCAGCAAGTTTAAATATCCAGAGACCTCTTGCTGAGAAGTGATTCAGCAACAGACCATAAGACTACCAAATGTAAGTTATTTGTTATTTAAATGCAAATTATCTAGATACTCTAACAAGTTCCAAGATAAAATGCTATAAATTTACTTGCTAAATTGCAGGAATGTGCTTTAGCATTTGGTTAAATCTCAAATCCTAAAATCAGTTGGGATGCTTATGACAAATCCTGTGGCACCTCAAACTGAAGCAGGGTTCTTTTCAACTGACCAGGACAAAACTAGGGTGACTGAAAAGCCTCACCTTGTAGGACTGCCAAAAATAAAAATAAATAATAAATGTTGAACACTTTTGCTGCTGCTTTTAAAAGTATACATTAGGAAGCCCACCAAAAAAAAAGAAAAGAAAAGAGTCATTTTGGTCATAGGGTTCATATCTCATCGTGTTCTTTTCAATCCACTGCTTAGGGAGTTCATATGACAACATCTTGCAAAATCTGGTCTTCCATATTTTTACTCTTGCATATAAGGATGATGTTTGATTTGTATCACAATGTTCTAACACATTTCATCATTTGTCTTCCCTTGCCCCCTCCAAATATTTTTGCAGTTATTGTGAACTTTACCCAGCACAAATAATTAAAAATCCCCTTATATAATCTCCCCCAAATGTATTTATCTTAAGTATGGTAGGTTTATCTCTGCAGACGTAATTAAAACAAATAATGTAATGTAATTTTAAACAAATATATGTATAATTTTATCATATACATGTTTTAGTTTTAACAGCCTACTCTAAATCTCTTTACCTATTTCACTAAAATAGAGCAGATTTAATTACTGCAAAGCTTTCTTAAATTCCTGCAGATCCCTCCAATTTTTCTTCTTGTTTTTTAAGTATGCTGCTTACTCGCTGCATCTGATAGCTTCTGTAGAAAGGCTGAAAGTACCTTTCTCTGAGGGTTCAAATTTTCCTGCTGGGAGAGCTCTGGTGCAAGGATATAGACAACTGCTTGAAAGCTGGATCTTTTTATTTTCAGGAAGGCTAGAAACAGCATGCCTGCGTTCCTGGGGCTAGCTAGCTAACTTTGAATGATAAGTTCCCAATTTTATACCTTTTTTCCTCCCTTTGTGTATAAGGTTTAGACACTAAAATCCTGTCAGAGTTTGTTTTTTCTTTCCACCAGAAGGCAACCTCAACAAGGTGCGAAAACAAACTCTGCAGGGCAGCTTCCTGTATTACTGTTTTTTTTCCTCTGATCTCTTTTAGTTTTTATGGCTTTTTTGTAATCTTCTATTTGTAATTCCTGTCTTTTGGCTGGTTTGGTATGTTCTTAATTGCTTGGCTTTTGTCTAGGAGCGTCTCTCAATTTCTTTTATTAGATTTCTTTTCCTGTGCAAGCCTGTTCCATGGCTGGCCTAATGTTCCCCCTGGGCCTTTTCCCTTCTGGGTGACACCACTGTCCTCATGAAGTTCCCTTTCTACACTTCCATGTAGGTTGGTGATCAGCTGTTTGCATACATGCTGCTGCAAAATATGTTTATGTGCACCTTTCTCAGCTGTGACAGGGCACAAATCTTTGAAGAGCACCATCAGAAAGTGTGCCAACATCTTCCTAACAGCTGGCACAACTGAAAAACTATGCCTTTCTTCCTAACACTCGACTTCTTCAGAATCTGCTCACCAAGCAAAAACTGCTCCATAAATCCTTGTGCAATTTGCAATCTTTTTCACAGTTGCTCATTATTACTGACCTTATTCTACTTGCTGCAGATGATCAGACTCCCACTCTCTTGGATTCACAATGCATGTCCATTACCACAGCCTATTAGCAGAGGTGGTGTTGGTAGCGTAAGAAGTAATTGTAGCTTCTCTGCAAACTTGCCTTTGCTGATTCAGAAAACTTTCACACTTTCAAGCCTGTTTTTATCAGCTCATCTCTCGCTTTAGAAGAACGGAATGATGACAAAAAAAAGTCTAGTCACTCTTCCTTCATAAATGCGGGATGCAGAAATGCAACAACCATCTCTATATTTATTCATTTAAAATAGTTATATGATCCTGCATTAAAAACAAACAGTGTCACATTTTAAACCAGTAGATTATTGAGCTGAAAAATATCTTTGATCAACCTATACAAAATAGCAGAAGAAATGCGTCTTACACATAGGGGGCAAAGAAGTCTCTTTCAAATTGAATTAGAGCTTTGTGGTTAACATTTGAGTCAGTATAAAAGGATTTGTTTCTAGTGATTATGAACACAAAAGAAAGAATGTTTAAGGAAAAAAATACAGTTCTTGCTCTTGTTTTGTACTGTTTTATTTTCAAAAACTAGATATCAAAGAAGAATATAATACCTAAAAATTAGGTAGTGTTGTTTAATAGACCCAGTGAGTTGCTACTTGAATGAACAAGTTACAACATTTTGACTTTTGACTAAATAAATAAAATAAAATAAATAAATATTCTTTGTCAGCTTTACAAAATCTTGGTTTAAGACTTCACTTGTTAGGAAAATAGTATTCCTCCTTCTCAATTAAAAGAGCAATCCCAATGTTTAATTTCCCCAGCAAGAGTAAGTGCAATAGTAGATCACATATACCGTATATACTCGCATATAAGCCGACTTTAGAATGCTTTTTTTTTTTCAAAATTTGGGGGTCGGTTTATACGTGCATAAATCTGATTTATCGGTGGCCGTGCCTCAATTTGCACCGGAGCAGCGACTTAGCATGGCGGCTTCCTGCAATGAGAGTCTTGGCTCTCGCACTCCCTGTCAGCTGGCCCTTAGCAGCCCTCGCCTCAAGTAAAACGCGCACGAAGTCAGGTGCCATTTTTCTCCCTGGATGGACGATGAGCCGCAACTTTTGCCCCGCCGCCTTTTCCCTCTGGGCTTCACTTCTGCTGTTCAGGAAAGTCGTGCCCAAAGCCCTGTCCTCCCAGAATCTTTCTGACGGTGAGCCTTGAAGGTGAGATCAGGGGTTGAACACCATGGTATTTGGCGGTCGGCTTATATGCGAGTTTTTGCAAAATTCCTCATTTTGGGGCAGCTTTTTAAGGGTCAGCTTATATGCGAGATCGGCTTATATGCAAGTATATACAGTAGGTTGCTAATTTTAATATGTAGGATGAATTAAATTGTTGCAATATTGTTTTCTGGTGTTTTTTTCCTATATTGGATTATTGTATGATGAGGACTTCTGCATACAAGTATATAATCAGATATATTGCTTTAGGAACTAAATGGGAGAATACAGAAAATATATATTTAGAGATCCAAGGTCTGATGAATGAAGGGATAGAGAGCAATAGTCACAGTTATGTTAAAGAAGATTAGCCTGCAATTTCTCATTTTTGATGCTGGTGATAAATACATATCATTTGTATAGATAAAGTTATCATTTTGGTGCCATAGGGCTTGACCATGGGGCAGAAATTGTTTCCTTCATTTTTCAGATGATGTATAATTATATAACATAACTATATATTATGCAATTACAATTTCCTTTCCAAAAATGAAGATTGATTAAGCATTAAATGACATCAAAAACTTCACTGTACTTTAAAGATGTTCATATTTTATTAATCTATGCTCAGCTATCTTTGAATCACTCTCATCAAAGGGAATTTGCTCATCCTAAACTTATGAAGCATGAAGGCATGTTTCAAATCCCAAAAGCCTAAGGAAGTGACATCCAGGAAGCATGCCTTTTCTGTGGCTTCTCTCCTGATGGAGAAGCATCCCCCCTGACAGTAGTCCCTTCCTTCCTTCCTTCCTTCCTTCCTTCCTTCCTTCCTTCCTTCCT
>BLBF01000006.1:29339409-29385206 GCA_015471245.1 Laticauda colubrina
CCTTCCTTCCTTCCTTCCTTCCTTCCTTCCTTCCTTCCTTCCTTCCTTCCTTCCTTCCTCCCTCCCTCCCTCCCTCCCTCCCTCCCTCCCTTCCTTCCTGGAAGCTGCTTTGCCATGTTTTTGGACCATAATTTATTGAAGAGGTAGTCCTGTGATTATGCTATTTCACCAGTTTTGTTTAATATATTTGTATGTTATTTTTATTATTATTATTATTATTATGGCTGTTTTAGGACTTGTCAGCATCTTGTCCTATTACCGAGTCAGAAAAAATCTTATTAAACAAGCAAATAAACTATATCCCCACTTTGAACTGTTGAATTTCTATGAGATAAGTGCAGTTGCATGCACTTTTGTATGCACATGCTATTCTGATATGGGAAGTATAAGACAGTTGTTAGGAATCTGTACACCAATTAGTTGAGTTGGCAACATATAAACCAACAATGTATGTTTGTAGCTTTAAGACAAAATCACTGTATTGATTTATACTATATTCTGATTGGTTGATTATATTGCGAATTACCATGAGGGAGCTGGAGATTATAGCTTGCTCTCTCTGACATTCTGTCTCTCTGACATTCTGTTGCTATCTAGGTTCTCTGTTGTAGTTATGCTGTGCTTATACTTTGATATCTTGTTTTACTGTAAATGACAAAGGCAACTGGAAAGAAGACTTTGTAATTGGATTTTCTTTGGACTGGTAAACGTATATGACCTGGACTGTTTATTGGACTGTGCTATATCTTAAAGTAAACTTTAACTCAATTTAGTGTATCTGTGTGTGGCTGAATAATTATTCATAACTACTCTCATAAATATTTCCATGTGCATATCCTTGTTACTCAAAGGTTATTCTGTACATATCATAATAACAGTGAATATTATGCATGCATTGAACCTATATTTGGGCTGAAACAGAATAAGTGTGTTCATCAGTTAAGTGCATAATTTTTCATTTGTTTTATACCTCACCAGCTTTCTTTTCTATTTACATTGTTCCTGTTTTGCTTCCATTCTTTTGATTATAAATTATATTTCATTCATAATAACATTTATGCCCTTCTTTCTTCTCTTATATTTGTGATAAATTGAAAAAAGAAATAAAATTGCATAGAAAGAAGCTTCCATGTATGAAATGGATGCCTGAAATTTGCAGGCATTTTCTGGAGCTATGCATCATGTTTGTCACTTTTTTAACAACTGAACAAGAGAATGCAAATTCACCATTATGCAGAATGCAGCTCCATGAGCTCCAAGCCAGAGGTGGTATTCAGCAAGTTTTGGAGAACTGGTAGTGGAAATTTTGAGTAGTTCGGAGAACTGGCAAATACTATCTCAAACTGGATATTTTACAGTATCCTTCCCCTGTCACACCCACCAAGCTATGCCCACAGAACTGGTAGTAAAAAAAAAAAAGAATCCTACCACTTTTTCAAGCAGCCAGAAAATCAAACATTAGTCTTTATCTCTTTTCTATCCAGGTTTTATTATTTTAATAAGGAACACAAGATGGTGAACATACCTAATCTTACTCCTCCTCCTCCTTTTCCCCGCAACAACAACTCTGTGAATTAAATTGGGTTGAGAGAGAGAGGGAATGACAAAGTCATCCATCTGAGCTTTCTATTTTCCTATACAGCTGTATTTTTTTCTTCTTCCAATTTCTTTTTACTGTTCTTTGTTCTAAACAAAATTAAGTTGGGGGAACTGAGTGGTTTTAAAAAATTATTTATATAGAAATATGGGAAAATCAAGGTACTAGATTTGATCATGCAAATTGGTAGTATCTTCTTCACTGGACACTCTTAGTACAATGATCCATGTTCTTAAAATGAAGTTAAGATTTAAAGACAATAATGTGTTGCTAAATTGTATTTTACAAAATAAAAAAAAAGAATGAAAAACTTTGCTTCTGTTGTTTTGGGACAGTTGCCAAGAACACGGTTATGTGTCTTTAGAAAGACATGTGTACCATATGCTAAAAGTTTCCAAATGAAATTTGTCAACTTTCTTAACTTGTTTAAAAATGAAATTATAATAATTTTGATATAAATATAATTACAACTGTATTTTAATACCATAGAATAATATAAATTTCAATGTCATGTTGCTTAGTAAATTTCCAAATATATATTTATTGTATCCATATGTTTTGTTGTGCTTTTATTTTTTCATTGTAGCTTTAAGAAAAGCAACAGAAATATACACATTAAAGAAATCAGAAAATATATGTTTGGATTTATTGATCACCGGTCAATAGAAAATATTGATATAGAAAAGGGGATTTTTCAATGAAGATTGACAGAATGGAAGGAAGCAGTTATCATCAGTAATTTGTTAAACATGAGTGACAGGAAGTTTAGTGTAGAATTAGATTCTTTGTCAGAATTTTTTGTAGCAGCAAAAATGAATATAGAAAACCAGGAGAAATGGAACTCACTAAAATATATCAATGCTATTTGGGGCAAAAACCAAATTGTGTAAAAGTATCAAAGTGCAGAAATAAAGTGATAATTTTGAGGTGGGGGAAATAAAACAGTGCATGGTGTTTAAACTTTTTTCTCTTTGTGATTGTGGTTTCTATGTTCTAGAAGAAAAGAAAAGGAAATGATGAAGAAAAAATAGATGTAGTTTTTAATATTCCTATGGCATTTTGCCAGTTATTTCATTCAGAAATTGGTCTTTTGAAATTCAGTGATCTCTTGTTAATTGAATTCCATCCATCAATCATTCCAGCTGTGATTATTCCATTTCTCCAATATCCTTCCCTTAATAAGATGATCAGCATGAGGTAAGAATCATTTCCTTATCATTAATTATTACTATTTCAGCTGTACAGCCATGCCATCAAGCTATCTCACTGGGTCTACAAAACTACCCTAAACAGTATTTATCTTCCTAGTTGCTCTTTCACTAGCCTGATGGCCTGTTGCTCATTCTGCTTTTAGCTGTTATTGATCCTTGTCATAAATTCAACTACAGTTTGACCAGGGGTAGGATTCAAATTTCTTAACAACCGGTTCTGTGAGTGTGGCCTAATTTGTGGGTGTGACTTGGTTATGTGACTGAGTGGGTGTGGCTTGCAGACTGGCATGATTTGGTGGTCATGTGACTGGGTGGACATGGCTTGTATATAAATATTATAAATATTTATGCAAATATTGATTTGTTTTATAAAAAAAGAGCAACTTTACCCAAAAGCAGGCAAAACAGGCAGGCAGATTGAGTTGCTCACAGAATCACAGATTCACTTAGAGATCTAAATATCTGCAATCAGCTATCTGAGTCTGTCATGTAAAATTTGCTTGCAAACAAACTCACAAAATTAACTCACAACACACTATGTATGTAAATATTGAATTTTTTTTTGAAAAAAAGAGCAACTTTTACCCCCAAAGCAAGCAAAGCAGGCAGGCAGATTAAGTTGTTCACAGAATCACAGATTAACTTAGAGATCTAGCCATCTGCAATTGGCTAACTGAGTCTGCACTGAAAAGCTTCAGTCCTAAGAAAGGTTCGGCTCTGCTTTTAGATTATATCTAGAAAGCAAGAAATCCAAGAATTTCCTGCTTTCTAGCTAATCTAAATCTCCTGGCAGAGCAGAACAGCTGATGATTGGAGGGATGGGGAGAGGAAAAATAACAACTTACCAAAGCAGGCAAGTTGGATGGCTTGCATGCCAGATAAGGAGTGATTGGGCAAGGAGGGACGGGCCCAGCTAGTGGAGCGATTTGCTGGTTCTCTGAACTGGGGACAATCATGTGTGCAATGTTTGCAATAAATCATCAACTGTGCCGCTGGACAGCTGACAAGCACGACACTCAGGTGCCCAGCATTTGAAAATCTTGTTTCCTGCTTTTTCAACCTCAGCTGTGCCATGCAAAGCAGCTGAGGAGGGAAAAGCAAGGAATAAAGAACAGCCTAGAGCCTGGACAGGCAGGTGGGCCAAACACCAGACTGATTCATTGCCAGCTGCTCTTCGCAGCTACAGGTTCTATAGAACCAGGCTGAACTGGTAACATCCCACCCCTGAGTTTGACGATTTGGCTTAAAATTTTTTGGGGGACTTTTTTTTTTATTATTGCCCATGAATATTCTGCCTGACTCCCCCACCCAAATCATTGCATTCTATATTATATTAGGAAACATACTGTTTGGATCATATATGAACCAACCAGTATTAGATGCTTATTTAGTTTAATATAGGAATTATTTGGTGGCTTAATCCATTTTCCATATTTACCAGAAATTATAATTAAAGGAATACTCCTTTGCTGAAAAGGGATGAATGAATATAGCAAACTGAATAGTGCTACTCAAAATCGACAGGACTTCTTGAGATGTCATAACATGGAAAAATGAATGTCAAAAGTAGAGCAGAAAAATGTTCCCTGAGGTCATGGTGAACAGGTGAATAATAGAAGTTGACATTGTCCATTTCTGACTTTCATTGATATAGTGAGTGATACTGAGCAGTCTCAGAGGGAGATGAGTGCCTAGATCTCTTCTTTTTTCACTGTTCTGTATGTGGAGACTTCCATGAGCAGTTTTACTCAGAAATGTGTGGGTTCATATGCTCCTACATTAAAGTGGCATTTAAAGATGGAAAAGTTGTATGTTAGACAATGATAATTTCCCTTAAACATGGCTCTCAAAGAAACTTTACATATTGGAAAAATCAATGCATTTTGATTGGTCTGTTTTAATCCAAATCAACTTTGAATAGACTTGCTGCAACAACAGAATAGAGGTCTCTGCAAAGATACAGAGAATTAAACAGAAAATATCCAGCATTACAAGACTTATGAAGTGGAAATCAGATCAGGGAAGGAAGGCTTTATTTGTTCTTCATAAGATAGCAGAAACCGTATCTTGAGTAATGGTCCATAATACTCAAAATATAACAGGTACTTCCTAAACTTGGATTTTTAGGACCAATTATGTCAGCAAACACAACCTCTAAAGATTATTTGGTCTTAAACCCATTAAGTCTGTTTGCTAGAGTAACCTTACTCTTTTCTTGACTACAAGCATTACAGTTTAAATACTTGCTACAGGGTTTCAATTTTACTCCCTCTGACAATTCAACAGTTTGTTTTAGCATTTTGAAATTAATGTGCCCTAAACGTCTATGCAGTAAATGTATACATTCATCATGTGGCTTAAAGTTGTTATAAACTGAGTTAGCCATCTTCAACTGGTCATCATGTATCACATATATTAAATGTTTATCCTGGTTTATATATTTCTAACCCAAATAGTTGTTAGGTGACTCATATTCCTAACAATCTCCAGTCAGAGGTGCTGGTTCTTCAACCTACTTAAAATTTCCACTACTGGTTCTCCAGAACTGGTCAGAGCCTGCTGAATACCACCTCTGTCTGCTACTCTACACTTATATAATGAGCCTGGGTTAAAACAAAAAAGTAGAAAAACTAGAGAGACAAACTCATTATCCTATGTTAGTTTTAACTATTTCTCTTACCTATTATGAACATAATAAATTTAAAGCCCATGTCACACTGCCCAACAGATGCAAAAAGGACACAGCGGACGAGCAAAATGTTCCATCTGTTGTTATCCGCTCTCAAAAGGGGCAAAAATTTGCATAACCGGAGCGGATAACACAGACGCGGGGAGAACGCAGGGCGGATGCAAAGCAGATGCGGAATGGAAGCCTAGCAGATGGAAGCAGATGGGAGTGGATGGCACATCCGCAGGGCTTCCGGGGGGCCTCAGCGAAGCAGACGCAGAACGGATAGAGTGGATGCAGAACGGACGCCGAGCGGATGAAGCGGATGCACAGCGGATGCACAGCGGATGCACAGCAGATGCACAGCGGATGCACAGCAGAAGCCTAGCGGATGCCTGGCATTAATTGCGCATGCAGGGAGGATGCATTGAGTCAGCCCCGAAGATATAACGGAAGCAGCTCGGAAGCAGGTCGCCATTCAGAGGAAAGACCTGCTGTCAAACGGATTGGCTGCCTTGCCTGCCCTGCCTGCATGTCTGCCTGCCAGCCTTGCTGACAGCCTTCCTGCCAGCCTTGCTGCCAGCCTCCCTGCCAGCCTTGCTGCCAGCCTCCCTGCCAACCTTGCTCCCAGCCTGCCTGCCAGCCTTGCTGCCAGCCAGTCTGCCTGCCAGCCTTGCTGCTTGCCTTCCTGCCAGCCTTGGTTCATGTCTGCCTGCAAGCCTTGGTGCCTGCCTCCCTGCCAGCCTTGGTGCCTGCCTTGGTGCCAGCCTTCCTGCCAGCCTTGGTGCCTGCCTGCCTGCCAGCCTGCCTGCCTGCCTGCAAGCCTTCCTGCCAGCCTTGGTGCCTGCCTCCCTGCCAGCCTCCCTGCCAACCTTGGTTCCTGCCAGCCTCCCTGCCAGCCAGCAACCCCACAACCATGCAGAAGCACAGCAAGCCTCAGCCATCTGCTGCCAGCCCTGGCAAGAGGGACAGGGCTACCATCCTGCCCCCGGCCCTCACTCTGGTTCTGCTGGGGCTTCTGCAGCACGGGCTTGCTCTTCTGGGGCTGGGGCTTCTGCTGCTTCTGCTTCTGGAGGAGCTGATGACAAGCACTCCAGCACCAGCCACCTCCACAGCACCTGCACCCTTCACCCCTGAGACTGAGCGACCAAGAGGAGTGCCAGAGACTCTTTTTTGTTTTATAGCTTGTTGTTAATAAAGTCTATTTATGATTCACACACTTGCTTCATTTCTTTTTTTTTATAAAGTCTTGGTGGAAACTTTTAGAAATGGTTTTAGCCTTTGCATGCTTGTGGGATGGGTAAGGATAGCTGTGGGATGGGTTAGGATAGCAGTGGGATAGATAAACCTCCAGTGCAAGCACAGTGGGACTGTATGGTCCACACTCCCAGGTGCCACACCTACGGCCCTTTATTATCAGTAATAATGTAATAATTATCCACACATGTCAACATAAACACAACTCTTTGTTAAACGCCCTGTTCATTGTAGGCCAACCAAACATACATGGTCCAATCTCATCCGTGTGATGAGACAGGCTGAAGGAAGCATCCATTAAGCATCTACCATCCTGTCTTGCCACTCCACTGCTCCAGGTGAGGAGTTGAACCAGTGTCTCAGGAGGTTGCGCTGCTTCTTCGCTTCATGTGAGGCTCTGTAGGGCCCTGCACATCCTCAGTGTCGATCAGGTTTTGCCCTTGCCTCCATTCCCCAGGCTCCATGTCCCCATTGCCTTGTTGGAGGACCACGCGCCTGTTCTGCAAGACTGGGTAGCGGGTGCACATGAGATTGTGCAGGATGCAGCAAGCTTCCATGATCCTCTTCACGGTCTCTGGGCAATGCTGCATGGTGGTGAGAAGTACCTGGAACCTGTTGGCCAGGATGCCAAAGGTGTTCTCCACCACCCGCCTTGCCCTGGACAGCCTGTAGCTGAAAATCCTCTCTTCATGGGTGAGGAGTCTGGAAGTGTAGGGCTTCATGAGGTAGGTTGTGAGGGAAAAGGCATCATCCCCCACGATGAAGTAGGGCACATCTTGTGTGTCGTTGGGCAGGGGTTCTGGATCTAGGAAGCCCACGATGAGGTTGCCTTCCAGCTCCTCCTTGAGGTGACTGGCGTTGTATACCTCGGCATCTGAAGATGAGCCGTTGCCTGAAGCATCGATGTACATGAACTTGTAGTCAGCATCGACCATGGCGAAGAGGATGATGCTGAAGAAGTCCTTGGAGTTGAAATAAGTGGACCCCGACTTGGCTGGAGCTTTGCAGGCCATGTGCTTGCCATCTATGGCTCCAACGGTGTGTGGTAAGTTCCACTTCTGATACCACTGCTCTGCAACTTTCTTCCATCCTTCTTTAGTGGAGGGGTACTGGAGGGCTCCTCCTGGTATTCTTCGATGATGGCCTGCACCACTTCTCTGACCACAATGCGGATGGTGTTGGATGGCACCCTCCAGCCGTACTGCATGCTTGTAGGAGGTCCCTGAGGCCAGGTGGCGCAGAGTGAGTGCCACCTTAAGCCCAGGTTCCAGGCTGGGCTGGAAGCTGGTGTTTGCCTTGGTCAACCTGGGTGTCAGCCGCTGCACAACTTCGTCAAACATGGCTGGAGGCATCCTCATGAAGTTCTGGAACACCCGAGTGTCTTCGTTCCTGAGCTCCACCATCAGCTTGTTGTACAGTCCGTCCTCTGCTCTTCTGGTGGACCATCTTCAGATCCAGACTCTTTTTGGGTGGCTCCTTTTCTTCTCGCAGTAGAGTTCACAGAGCCTGCAGATGGCTTCGCACTGTTGCAGAACAATGGTGGCTGCCGAAAGGACTTTGGTACAATCCACGGTGGACATGACTGGATGCTGTGGAAGAGGAAGAGCCAGATGAAGGCTGCAGAGGTCTGCACCGCTGGGCTGCTGTTCTGAAAGTGAGATGCAGGCGAGTTGCTCCCCCTTTTTATAGGCAGTATAGGTTTTCCTCTAGGCATCCTCTAGGCATCCTCTAGACATCCTTAATATCCGAGATAGGTCCCCTCTGCGAGCGTTTTTTCCGTTTTAAACGCTTTGTTTCCGTGCTGCATCCGCTAGGCATCCGTTCTGCATCCGTTCTGCGTCCGTTCCGCTTCCTCCCTGCGTCCGGGTGGATGGAGTTGCGCGGATGCGTAGCAGATGCCTAGCGGATATAGCGGATGCAGAACGGATGCCTAGCGGATGCCTAGCGGATGCGTAGCAGATGCAGAACGGACGAACTGGATACATTTTCCACGCAAAAGTTTTGGGCAGCCCAAAACTTTTTGAGCAGATGAAACATCCATAAATGGATGCTGGACGGATAGAGAGGAAGCCAAATGGAGGCAGTGAGTACATCGCGTTTTCGAACAGATGGCAAGGTTTTTTGTCCGTTTTACATCCTCTTTGCATCCGTTTGTTCAGAGTGACATGGGCTTAAAATCCATTCAATTTTTCATCTCCTGCAGATTAGCTTTCTTTCTGCCTCTTTATTTAAGTAATTAAATATTGAAGAGTAAAAATCTGACCCAGATAGTGAATCATTGCTGTTTCTCACTGCCTGGTAACAGCTATCTTGCAGTGATTTAATATGACCTGCATTTGATGTCCATAATTTGTACAACAGTCATTTAATATTTCTTGTTCTTTATTGTTCAGAGAAAGATGCTGTATGAGATAATCTATATTATTGATCACCCTCAATTCATTAGTACTTGGCACACCCAGTGACACATTTGAAAAATAAGCTCAAGTATGCTGATGTATTGGAAGAAAAATTAGAATTAAGCTTCTTGTCTCCTAGGGAAATTATATAAAGCATTTTATGAGGAGAGAAGGAGTGAATTTCTACAAAGCATATACATTTTTAAAAAGTAAATGTTCAATTAATTGCTCAAAGAGGCTGCTGGTCAGTGCAGTTCTGAGAATGGCCATTTAAACAAGTGTGTGAATATTGATTATGTGGAGGAGAAGCAAAGGTTTATCATTCTTAATTACAATACAATTGTTACTCTGGAGTTAAATATTTGAGCAGTACACAATGCGTAACATAAATATAGCTATTAATTTTCAGTGACAAAATCAAGACCAATATGTATATCACTGGAGTATATTCAGACATGTTTTGCAGCTGTCAGAATAACAATCCTTAAAAGTGGCCTTTTTATTCACCTAGAATAAACGGTTCTTATTAATGTAGCTGAAATAATCAGGAACGAAAAAGATATAAATACAAAATGTATTTATTTCTTTCGATATGGATCTTTCCCTGATTGGTGGAAAAGGCATTCTAGAGTTCAACTGCTCCATCCCACTCTTCACTATCACCACTCAAAATTATTATTTTACACACACACACACACACACACACACTTGCCCTTTGGATGGAAAAGAGCAACGCAGAGCAGCTTTTGACATCTCCAGTTACAGTTTCAACAAATATGAAGCAATCAACAGTGAGATGGAATCAACTATTAAAAAAAAATAAAACATTAAAATGCCAGATACAACAAAAGCCTGTTAATATAAAATAGTCTTCAGGAACTTGTCAAAATTAGTAAGTGGAAGAAGGTTATCTGAATTTCATAAACCAAGTTGTTTCACATTCTTGATTCAGCTGCTAAAATGTTTTGTTTTTATTTCCTGTCCTGTTCAAACATATTTCCCTTCAGGAAGGAACCATTCAAACATATCAAGTGTATTGTTCATATCATAGTGTTATTGTGACAGTTTTCAAATGTAAACTCAGAATGACTGATCCAAGTCACCCAACTATTTTCATGGATAAGGCAGGACTTGAATTCATGGTCTTCCACTTTCTAGCCTAGTGCCTTAATCATTACACCAAATTGGCTCTCAATAGCATTTGAACATTCATTGCTGTCATTATACTCAGAGTGGACTCAGATGAAAAAGGACTAATGAGCCACCTTCCTTTAATTTTAATCAGCCAATAAAAATCTTAACCTATCATACTGTTGTTATGTGTGAACGAAGACAGGTAAATGGCTCCTCGCTATTATTTTTTTAATTCTTGTTTTTTTAAACAACATTTTTAAATAACTGTAAAAAAAATTAGTCATGGTATTAACTAAAAAGGAAGCTATAAGTCAGGACTTATTAAATAAGAAGATTGTTATTATTCCCATGATACATGATGTCTAATATCAATGGAGAGGTGACACCAAGTATTTGAAAAATTGTCCCAAGCAAAAAAGCTAATTTGTTAACAAGGATCAATGCAACAATATCAGAGTTTCCACAAAAGATAGAATTGCACTTTTTAAAAAATAAAATTAATATTTTCATTATCGGTTTTTGCAGCAGACCATAGAAGCAGAAGAATAAGCAGGCAGTAAAAATATCTGCCTGTCTCTCCTTTATTCCCCTGCCTGTCTGTAAAGATAAAGAAGAAATCATTATAGGAAACTAAAGGGTTAAAACTGATTAACAAAGGTGAGGAAACAGTGAAAGCATCTATGTCTCACAGTGTATGCTAATACAGCATAAGGATTTAGTGATCATTTTTTCACTTTTAAAATAGGAGCGCACGTGTCTGTATGCATACACCACATACAAATGTGAAAGCAAATGAGCCATTTCATTTGTAAAGAGTTCTTTGCTGAATAACATTGAAGAATGTCCTTGCACATTTTAGAGATGGAAAGAGGCAATATTTTAAATAAATTTATTTGTATTTATATTATATATAGCATTTCTATTCTGTGGGTGATCTCTGGGTGGGCTTATAATGTCACAAAATAAATGAGAAGGCTGGCATTGTTATTATTTAAAGCAATAAAATAATTCCACTGCTGTGAGAGGAAGTCAGCTATAGAAAATATAAAAATATAGAAAACAATGGGTTATGTTGCCCTTTGTGGACAGTTGAAGGACCAAAGCTAGTGCCAGATAATAGCAGAATGGCAAGTTGAAAAACCAGTTAATTTTCTAACCGGATCCCTAATTACCAGATATAGGGGCCAAGTAAAGCATTTGTGTAATGGGATTATGTTGAAGTTTTAAGTAGAAACTTTACTTATGAGCACTGAAAAAACAGCAGTTTGAGCAAAAATTATGGCAGGATTTTAAATTAAATTCTTGTTTTTTTCAAGTAATAGAGTTATTACTAAAACCTATGGAACTCACCACTACAAAATGGGGACTTTTCCGTCCAGAAAAACGCGAGGTAGACCGGGTTCCAACAGTAAAAGTCTTTATTTCAACCATTTAAGTAAAACAGAACAGTTTGGCTCTAGCCGCGGTAGCCTTTGTATACGGCTTGCCTGCCGGCTTGTAGCCAATGACGGTTGTTTGATTTAGCCGCCTTTTGGCGGCTCTTTTGGATTGGTTCCTAGTGAACCAATCCCTATGCCGGCTTTTCTAGCCAATCATATTTAGAGGATTTGGAGTAAACTATTTTATACAGAACAGGGACAAAAGGCAAAGCTGATTATTTCCTGGTGTAAAGGTCTACAGAACCATGTAGCTCATATGAACATTCATTAATTAAGTTTTGAGATGTATAAATTATAACAGTCTGTATATCTGATAACATATAACATCTATATCTAAGAAATCTGTGAATTGACTGACTGAAGTAAAATAAAATATTCCACTGCAAAATTATTAACTTGTCTGTCATGGGTTTTTTTATGTTCTGTAGAGATGCAACTGCTAGACACTATGTTAGAGAAGAGTTTTATGCCTAGATGGATTATCACTTTAATTTAGTATGTAAATTACTGTATTTTATGGCAGTCTCATGCTCTTTCTCCTATTTCTGTCTCCATTGTTAACCTTCTTGTCATGATGCATAACACTAGTCTGACAACATGACTATTTCCCACTGCATCCTCACCCTTAATACTTAATCTCATCTATCTAAGCAGTCAGTTATGATTTTGCCTTTCTTCACTTTATAAGAAAAAGAAAATTGAGGTATTTGGCTATACTTTCGTAGAAATGATTGCAAATTAATCAAATTAATGGTTTTCTGGACACATATCAGATATGGTAATGAAAATGGTTTGGAAGAAAACTCAGAATAAAGATATAAGAAACTCCCTAGATATTATTAGTCAACAAAATTGTTTGTCAAGAAAACATTGCTTCTGCAAAGAAAATATCTTCTATCAGATCATGTAGATTGTAGAGATTATACAACTAGCATAAGCAGGAAGCTGAATTATGTCAATTAAATAGTTTATGACCACAAATTAAAAAAAAAATCTATCTGTCCACCTCACCAGCAATTTGTTACAAATATTTAATAAATGAAAACATATATATATTATTTTCATAATAAACAAATCTCATGGTTAAAAAGGTGTTAGGAGGGATAAATTCCTATGGTTTGTTGCAAATTCAGCCAGATGCTTAGACTGGATTTGGAATTTTTGTCCACCTATCAATTCTCCAAGGATGTGGGGTAGGCAGATGCTGTTGTTTGATAATGTTAAAAGTATGGTTTCAGGATGAGAGTTGTTCGAAGTAAAGCTGCTTTTTACAATTAACTAGTGATTTTGTCAATCCCGCTGGCATGCAAGTGATTCATGAAATATTTTAGGATTACCCTCAATGCACATATTACTGTTGATATTATTTTTGCTTTCTTTGACAAAGTTGTTCCATCATTCTACTTCTATTTGCAAGTCTTTATTTTTCCTGATTTTCTCCACTTCTTGTTTACTTCGCTATCTCCAGGTATTTCAAAGTCCACAAGGTCTACCAAACTTTTTTGTCTTTCTTATCGAGCCAGACTTATTTATTATTTTTATATTAAATGTATATGTCACCTGACTTTGAGGGACTCTGTATGGTCTTCTTTGACATACTATACTTTTACTTAAATACATACCTAACCACATTCTTTCCTTCTCACTTATGAAGAAATGCAGGAATGTCAGTAGAATTTCTTCCTGAGCTGCACAAGTGAAAGAATTGCCAAGTGGCAGAAGACCAGTGATGTGCTTCTGCTACGTTATGGAGATGTTGCAGGAAAAACAATTGCCTGTGCAATACCATTGAGGCATCTTAATGAAGCCTCACAGGAGACCATGCAATTACAAGAGGAGAAAGGCACTTTCAGTAAGATTGATTTCTGTAGATCCTTTTTGGGTCAGAATATACACATAGGTGTCTACAATCTTCTCTCTCCAGTAAGAAAATCTAAGATATACATTTTACTAAATGCCAGAACAAGCACTCCTCCTCTTTTTTGACGCAAAATGGCTTTTATCTTACATAAATAGTTTTGGTGTCAGTTCTTGTTGTCTGGATTATATCCTGTAATATACCTAGTTCTGTCTGGATGTTCTACTTGGTCTAGCACTTAAGGTGACAATTTGTTTCAATTATGAATGAAAAGGCATTTTTCTCTTTTTGACAATCCCCGGTTGAAATGGGGATGGTAGGAAGAAGTAGTAGCAGTAATGTCAGCTTTGGAAGCCATATTCCATGCTGCTACATAGCCTGAGAAAGTGGTAGGGGGTGATTTCAATTGAGTAGTTCTAAGTAGACAAAATAAAATTCTTTTGTTACTTCCAGATTATTAAGTGTGACACAGGATGAAAAAAGGATCTTACTCTGGGACCGTGATTGGTCCATGTGATATGAAGATGACCAAAAGGGGAGGGATTGTAGTTTGGGACATTATGAAAAGTCTGGGAAACTTTTAGTTTTGAGATTCCACAGATGTGCCAGGTTGCTATTCTAATAAAGGTACTTTGGGATATGTTTTCTCAGAGTTCCTGATTGGAATGGAGGTTTGCTAGAATGCTGCAGCTAGTAAGATGAATCCCTGCATTCATTCTGACTTGTCCATCTGGGATGGAACAGGTGACTGAGAAGGACTGAGAGGAAGCCTTTTCCCCAAATAAGAACAGTAGTCTTTTTTCCATTGTTCTAGAGGAACAAAGTTCATATTAAAATGATTCTTAAGATTCTTTTATTTTAAAATTATTTTAAAATTAAAATTAAGGAGAATAAAATTGTTTGTTCCTCAGCCAGTATCCAAATGGGAATGCAGTTATGTTTAGACATTTATATTTTTCAGAATCCCGGTTCCTTAAACTACAGCAACCACAAAAATTAAGGCTATACAGATTTGCACCTGAATACTTCTTGGTGTTGCAAAAATGCACTTTTGTAAAGCACCAAAGAAGTCTAATTGTAGTTGATTGGTTTGATAGAAAGCTTTCTGAGAAATGTACTGAAGCTTTTGTGTATAGAAGCCACTTTTATAATGAAAAACAAAGCAGCATGGTCACTCCACTCTACCTTTACAAATGGGACATGATTATGTAGTGCATAAAGCCTTCAACAAACCTTTGGGAAAGCAAGGTGCCCCTTTAAAATGTTCATGTATCTACCGGTACTAAATACATTCAAATGATATAATGGAATAGTTTTAAAAAATCAACATATAGTTGAAAACACTGACAAAAGCATGCTTAATAGAAATGCTTACAAAGATGTATATATTACACATGGAAGAGATTTTTTTACCAGTTTAGGCTGATATAGAAATGGAACAGAACAACTCAAGGACTACAAAAATGTAACACTGATACATTAAAAAAAGTCAATTTCTCTGCTCAAGAGACTGAAATAGGGCTCTGATTTCAAAGCTGAAATCCTCAAATATAGGATTGGTTTAAATTAAATTCTTCATCTAGTTTGAGAAGTTTTTTAATGAAAGAAACTCCTGACAAAAGCAGAGATTTATTTAAACTGCAAATGCAGAACATTAAAAAGGAACAGGGAAATATGCATTTCTAAGATGTACAATTTTTTGCATTAAAAAAACTTAGAGCAAGGTAATTAAGTTGAGAAGACTGACATGAAATTTGCATAATGAAAATAATTATTATGGGTTGTTTTAATATAGCGTCTACAGTACTGCAAACTAATTCTGCTGACTGCCAGCAGCTCGATTCTCACTGGCTCAAGCTTGACTCCGCCTGTTCTGACTCAACCCTGTTACCAACAAGAAAATCTCAAACAAACATAGCAACTCAAACCTTCACAGCTTTAATCTACAAATAACTTCTTTATAGATAAAAGATGGCTTGCAGCCAATTAGTCTAACTAATTGGACTAAGAAAATTGGACCAACTAATTGGACCAAGAAAAGCCTTGACAGAATTCTTCAGATAAGTTGGAGTCTCTACACACAATGCTGGGTCCTTAGAACATTTTTGCCTTTTGCAAAGGCAAAAACCTTTTGAAACCAGGCTTATATTCCCTGGAGGGAGGGGCCATTACGTTGCATCCTTATTCCTCAGTCGCCTGTGCTGGTCCAGCTGTTCTCTTCTACGAATCATCCTGTGCTCATGCACACTTAGCACAGGCTCCTCAGGAACCTCCTCTTCACTGCTACCAGTGCCCACAATCCCTGAAGGCAGCAGTCCACTCCCTGATGATCCTGACCCCTCATCTGAGTCCTTGCTCTCCTCCAAAGTCCGCACCTGCTGCTGGCTAACCACAACACCACCTTTCATCTTTCTGAGGTCAGTAAAATGAGGATCCAAATTATTGGGGGCAATATACTGACTCTGTAAACTGCTTAAAGAAGGCTGTAAAGCACTATGAAATGATATATAAGTCTAAGAGCTATTGCTATATATTGGAGCTTAGGTCTCAGAATCTTCTTTAGACCAATAGATGTGTTTGGTTGATCTGGTTATTTTGGCATCTGGAGGTATATGACCATGTCCGGTGATGTCACTGGAACCAAGTCCAGTGCTTTCCTAGTCTTTGATGAGTGCCTGAGAAGTTAACATAGGCCTAAGACATCTATCTTGCATTTCCCCATCCATTATTTAAAGTTAGAAATTCCCTACTGTCAATTTTTATTTTATCATCTGGCAGAGAGTTTATGAATGGGCAAAAGGTTAACCAATCCTGCATTAGAGAAAGTGCAAATTGTGTGAAAGATACAGATAAATATATATCACGTTTTAAAAATGTACTGACCATAAGGCTGTCCTACAAATATACAGAATTAAATGGATGAGATTTCTACATGATTTTATTTCTCTACATGAAAGACCTTCAAGTAAACATGCCAACAAACCTTCTCTCTTTCTTTATGAAAGAATTCTAGCCTGGGCTGCAGAGATGAAAGCTGTTTCATGACTTTATCCTCTGATCTACAGTATGCTCATGAGCTAGTTAAAATTAAACTTAGCTATCAAAATGCTAAACCTGATGGCTCATTTATCTTTCTGTCTCCCAACTCTACATTACAATACAGCTGTGATTGATCTTGCGTCTTCAAGGTACTATATGGTATAAAAACTAAGAGAAGATTAATTAAAAGCCATCACATCCAGACAGGTTTTTAAATAAGTTTTAGATTTAAACAATATATCAGCTGAAGCAGAAAGATTCCAAGCCCAGAGCTTATAACTCTTAAGTATATTTCTCTCTGCTGTGGGACATTTGAATATTCCTGTTCTCAACTTACTTCAAAGATATATGGAATCAAATATGCTGACCTAATAATACAAAATAACACACACATACACACACAAGTACATAGGGGTTCAATTCAACTGGTATAATAACTGTTTTGATGAGTGCACACTTTGAATGCACATGCACCAAATGCTCACTCTGTGCGCATGATCCATGTTTAAAAAAACTAATACTTACCTTCAACTGCAGCTGAAGAAAACAGCTGACGTGCGGCAAATTGCTCTGCCACATGAATTAGCTGTGCTCTAACAAAAAAGACACAAAGCACATGAAAGAGTGGAGGTGGGGGGGCACATGCTCAATGGAGCAAACTAGTTTGGAGCCAGCTGATCATTGGAGCAAGGGGCTTGTCTGAACCAGTCTGAACTAGAAGAATCCCACTCCTGGATACTACTTTTCAAACAAGAGGAAATACTGGAAATTCCTGGTTTTGCTAGGTGCCTCTGAGGACTGTTGTAGCTTACCATATATCAAACTTACTGAATGTTTGTTCATAGGGCACATGAAACCATCTCAAACGTTCTCTTCGGTATTGTCCTCCGTGAATATTGCTGTCAAATATACTTTGAATACATGGGTTTTTTCCTTGGTTGCAATGGGAAAAGTACAGATGAAATACAGTAAATTCAACTCTGACAAGTACTTGCTTTAACCTGGTCTCCAGATGTGTCAAATCTGTAATTCCTGAAATCTCACATAGCCATCCAACATATAAAAAAAGGCACTAAATTACAGGATATTTCTTCAGCTGTTTAACATACTGGCCACATTCTTGGCAAAGAGGGGATAGAATTACATACTTTCCTTTCTTTAATTTTAGTTGAAAGTGACCTGATTTCACAATTCTTAGACAACAGAATCTTCCCAAAGATGTCAGTGCCTGAAATGGACATGATGTCATTCCTTTGTTTGTCTCTTTCTACAACAGTCAACCAGATTACAGCTATAAGGTGGCTAAAGATGATTGTATTTTTTCATGAATCCCTAATTGATGGCAAGACAATCTCCAGCTGTTAACTGCTTCTTTTTTCATTTTAAAATAAAGTTGATTTAAGTTTCATATATTTAAAACATTTAAGAAGAAACAAACAAACATATAAACAAATTTATGTATACAAATATACATTTTGCAGCAGGTATTGAGCATTGGTTACATTTTTCTTTTCTTTACTGCTTCTTTTTCAGCATCATTCTCTGGGATATGTCAGAAGACCATGTTCTAATGCAGTGGTCACCAACTGGTGGGTTGCAGCCCACTGGTGGTCTGTGAGAAAATTTTGGTGGGCCACAGAGAAATTTCCCCCAAAAGCATCCCTTAAAGCAATTAATCCAGGTTGCTGGCCTGCACCCTTCAGCCAAGTGCAAAACTGCAAAAAGCAGCACAACCCTTGCCTGCCAGGATGAGGTAATGGTGCTGTTGCAGCAAGAGGGGGCTGGTGACACAGGCAGTCTGAAACGGCAATGGAGATGGCCGGAAAATACAGGAGCGCCATGTTACTTGCATTTGCGTGGCACTCCTGCACCTTCCAGCTCACCTGTTCTGTCCTGGGCTCTTCCTCAATGGCCACAGGCTGCAGGGATGGCCTGGGGCAGGAAAAGTAATGGCTGGTAGTGGTGGGAGGGGGCAAAGGGGGCAAGTCTGTGCTCAACATCCAGTTCAGAGGTCCAAAATGGGTTGTCATCATCATCATCAATTTTCTTGTCCCTGTCTGCGCTCTGCTCCCCCCCACATGGCCTCTGCCATCGCTGCCCATGGAAAGCACAGGAAAAATGAGTAGAAACATTTCTGGGGTGAAAGAGCTGAGATTGAGGAAGACACAGGCAAAAGAAGATGGAAGCTGCTGCCTTTGAAAAGTGCTGGTTTCTGTTACCTGTGTCTTCCAATCTCTGCTCTTTGCCCCCAGTGAGAGCTGTTTCTGGTCAATTTCTTTTCTGGGGGGGGGGGCAGCAGAGACATAAGGGATGCTCTTCCCCCTCAGCAAGCCAGGCCTGGAGGAACATGAAGAATTGCGGGCGAGTACCGGAGAAAGGCATGTTGGAAATGCCAACACACGTTTCTAATGCGCTCTCCTCTGCCCCAAAGTAGGATTGAGTGGGGGGAAGGGAGCAGGGGGAAGGATAGGAGGGAAGGAGAAGCCAAAGGAGAAGACTTTCCTTTGGCATGGGGCATGGGGGGAAGGAGGGAGACCAAATGCCCAGACCAAAAGAGTGCTAAGGAAGAGGGGCTCCTAATAACCAGCCTGTTTATGCAGGAGAGAGCTCAAGCTTTTCTGGGCTCAACAACCTCCACCTTCAGCCTCCACACATGGAGGGACCCTTCTCTGCTTGGAAGTGGCAGGAGAAACCTGGAGCTTAGCCTTGTTGAATCCTTTTCTTGTGTGGAGGCCAAAGGGGGGGTATTGCCTGGTTATCAGGAGCACATCTTCCTTGGCGCTTCCAGCCCAGCCCTCCATCCCTCCCCCAAGTCCAGGCTGCCACACCTGGCAAAGGAGGGGGAGGCTTCCTCTTACTTGGGGGAAATATGAGATGACAGGATACCAGATTGGGGAGGGGGGGGTTCTGTTTTTCTTCCATTTGAGAGGGAGCCAGTTCCTCCCCATCCAGATCTTCCCAGTCTCCAGGCACTATGTGGCTTCTTAAATCCTCCCTCTTTTCCCCCTCAAAGGATGAGAGAAGCCCCTCCTTTCCCTTTGCTCTGTCCCAGTTATGATTAAGTATTTACAATTTTGTTATAATTAAATAAGCATTTTATTTTTTAATTATATATATTCATTATATTTGTATTAAAATTAATTTTTCAATATTAAATTTATATTTAATATAAAAATTAAAATTTTATATTAAATATATTATATATATATTTTAAAATGTATTAGTGGTCCTTGGGATTTAAAAGTATGAGTTTGGTGGTACCTGAAGTCCAAAAGGTTGGCAACCCCTGTTCTAAGGAAGCCATGCTATACACCTCACTAAGCATTCTCTGAGACCAATATCAGAGCAACTAATAAAACCAGCCTGCCAGAGCAGCAAGGTACTTTAGGAAGTCTTATAGAGCATTCAGCATAGTGCTAATTTAAATACGAGACCAGAAAAGCGATGGATAGTAAACTGGTTTTGCTTCATCATCTATCTTGATCCACACTTTGAAGTAGTTGCTTCATTTTATCTATCAATAGGCTAGTGGTGTGCTGATAAATGTATAACAGCAGGTTCTGCTGCTTTCATTGCTACCACTGCACTGTCCTGGTCTGTCCTGGTAGCTACAAAACAGCTACCAAACAGTTGTGGCTTAGCTCTATTCTCAACCAACTCATAAAGTTCACAAAAATATAATGTCATGAGCCAATATGAGCCAGCTTTCCAGCATACCACTGCTTATAGTTATGCAACGCATAGCAGGATAGCCAGAGTAATAGTCAGCATTGCTTTCCATCTCTCATATCTGGGAGTGGCCAAGTCACTATAACTATGATGTACTGATAGTAATCTTTGTGATATTTTAGTATCATATATAATATTATCTGTATAGCAGTTGGGTGAGACAGCACATACTTTATCAAGAAATCTGGTATTGTTTAATAAAAAAAATATACCAAGGCAGAATGTGACTTATTCATCCTAATTATTGCCTGTAGATTCTATACCTGATAAAATATTATTTTCAATAGTTATATAGGAAAAGTAATCGGCGGATTGATGGAAGCAGCATGATGAAAATATCTATTACTTCTCTTAATGGCACTAGATGGGTTTATATTTATCTTGCCAACAATATGGTAAAATTGCTGTTCATGGTCTGTATGAATATCTCATTTTATACATTTTATAAAAGTATGTATTTTGTGAAAATAATAATAATAAAATAGCAGCTTTATATATCAAGTTTTATGGGACAATTCTAGTTTAAAATGGCTTAGGTAAATGAGATATTTTATGATCTTTAAAGATCATAAAATTTAGGGTATGAATCAGCAAATATTTTTTCCAATACAAAATTAGTCAATACCAACACATTTAAACACATTTCCTGTCATCTGTTCTGTTTCCAACTATAAGTAATTAACTGTTTATATTCTCTAAGACAATATCCTTTTGCCCTTCTGACTTTCTACTCTTGCCATTGCTGTAAAGGATATATATCAGGTGTTAGATGCTGATATTTTTTGCTGCATTTGTAAATGGAAGGTGTTGCACTCATGGAATTCAAACCTAATTTGAATTTCAATCATACTTAAAAAGGACATTTCTCTCTTGCCCTTTCACTACTTGAGACTGCATATGTGAATTAATGTCATACACATTTCATTTTCTTCACATGGGTTCTGATATCTCAGGATTGTTGTTGAATAACCTCCTGGAAAAGGACAATCAGTGACAAAGGCTACTACGTCACTTCCTTTTCAGTAAATAGAGGAGTCAGAAAAGTCTCCCTACTTATTTTAGGATGATATTGTTTAAGACCCTGAATCAAAATGTACCTGCCTCTTTAGTTATTTTTAATCTCATTCACAGGCAGTATTTAGCATTTTGTTGGGTAGTTCTCTGTTTATTTGGGTTCTGGAAAGTGCTCTTGCTTTTTATTTTATTTTATTTTTTTAATCAATTTATGGTCATAGACTAAAGACCAGAACAAATAAAACACTCAGTAAATATACAATTTAAAATTCCAGTATAAAATAATAAATAACAACTAAAATCTATGGTAAAATCTAGTCTGTCAATTATACATGGTCCAACTATCCTAAAATTACAATCCATAAACTGTGTGGCCTGTTGTAGGTTAAACGCTAAAAGAGAAAGGAATAAGCAGTGCAAAGGGTTTGCTACATTTGTTATATAACCTATGGTGGAGAAGACAAATGATGAATCTCCAGTGTTGCTGCACAAAATCTAGCCACCTGCGCTGTAGATATGGACTGTTCATCCTTAAGCATCCACTGGAGATAAGCAGTGTTGGAATGGCCAGGATATCTAGCAATTATTGGCAGAATATATTTTTTTCTGAATCTTAGTGTAAAAGGAACATTGAAGGAAGATGTATAGCTTCTATATTGCATGTTTAGAATAAAACTAAATAGAGATTTTGAAGCTTTGACATGCAGATAATTAGGTTTTTAAACATACCTCCTACAAGTCTTACATTCAACCTAATAGGCATTACATAGATGTAGGTTACTTTTTCTTTTCTTTTTTCCTTTTCTTTATAATTACACACTTTAATGATGATCAAGTGTTTCCCCTAGAAGGCCACAAAATGAAGCAACTGGTTGACATTTTGATGCACCTGCCTTAAGACAGAAACAGTGCTCAAGAATTCAAAGTAAAAAAAGTAAAAGTAAAAATATTCCATATTTTTTAAATCTATCCAAAGTAAAAAACTATCCAAAGTGAAAAAGACTCTAATTAAGGCTCGCTCTTCCAAAGGAGAAGAACCTGTAAAAAATTAATGTAGTTCTACTAAGTATTCAGGGAAAAGAGTACATCCATAAGGGATACAGTGGATCATAAAGAAAAGGAAAAGAAATATCAGATATGTACGTACCACATATTAACATTTACAGCTTTCCACAATAAATATGAAAATTAATATCCAAAGATGAATCTCTCTCATTTTTTACTCATTCAAAATTGGAGAATAATCTACCAGAAATTCCATAATTTTTGTTTAGCAAAATATAAATTTCATATAAATGGCACCCAGCAAGTACAGATACCTAAAATATAAGAACTTTTTGCAATCAGATAGCATTTGGTTTAGAATTTTAGTTCTGCAATTGTCCACAAACAGGTAATTAATTCAACTGCAGCTTTCCACTCATGTTCCCTAGCAACTGGTATCAAAACTCTATATTCTCCTTAAAACACATAGAAAATGACGTATGTGCTTTTTCTATTTTCAGTTTGTTCAATATCTTATGCTTATACATTTTTGTCCCCAACCAATTATGAAAAGTAAGATGAGAAATGTCTTGGTTGGGTCCACACATTTGCTAACCATTGTGTGGTTTGCTTAATATTCAATAAATATATTGTAGAAATTGAATTCAAGTAGAACAATGAAGAGGAAACCTTGATGCAGGGATCAGTTAACAGAAAAGATTACTTAGTTAAAGGAAAGGAGAAAACATCAGAAAGAAATTCAAAATAATCTTCCCAAGATTATGTTGTTATAAAAAGTGGCAAAGAGACACTCCACTAGGTTTTCAAGATTCTGTCATTATCATCTGAAGAGCGTTCCTGTGATTTTGTGATGTATGTTTTCTAACCTGGCTTACTAAGGCTGACAGCTGTAGGAGATGTTAACATTAACATTAGCAATAGCAATAGCATTTAGGTTTATATACTGCCCCATGGTGCTTTACAGCAGAGTTCCCCAACCTTTCTGGCTTTACGGACCAGCAATGTGGGGGGAGAGAAAGGGTGGTTCTATGCAAGTGGCTAACAAGTGTGTGTGTAGCTGTATTTGGATGAGCAGTGTGCACATGCATGCACCACTTACACAAATGGAGCACGCATGCACATGCGTGTCTGCTGCTCGCATAAGGTGGGATGCACACACACTCGCCTGCTGTTTCTGTGGCCTGGTTGCAAGTCTCTCACAACTCACCAGTGAACTGTGGCTGAGAGACGGGGATCCCTGCTTTACCACACTCTCTGAGTAGCTTACAATGTAAAAATTATTTGCACATTGCCTCCAATAATCTGGATGTTCATTTTACTGACCTCAGAATTTTGGGATCTTGAGCCCATTGAAGATCACATTTCAGGCAGTGGACAGAGTTCCCTTGGAATACTAACCACTGCACCACAATCAGTAAACCATTCCTTATGTGTTAACACAGATTGTTAATACAAGGCAAGCAATGCATACATTATATTTCATATTTGGAAAAAAGTAATAGTTGAATACTGATAGTGGTTTATTCAGCAAATAATGGTTAACAAAGTTATGGCTTATCCTCAAAAAATAACTTTCTTAGAGCCATCTCTCTTCATAATTATGAGTAGCAACATTACATTATGATTTAAAAGCACACAACAGTGCCATACCATTAACATCTGGAATCACCATATCACATTTGGATTCCAGATGTATTCAGAAGAAGAAATACTTTCATTTGACTACCAATCCTCAAAATTACCATTATTCCTCACTGTAATGCCACATTTTAGAATTTAAAACATAAACTCATCTAAATTAAGCCAATGGCTTACATGGATTATTATAAAGCCATGTCCATGTTGCTTTTTTGGCAAAAATATGGAAATATTTTTCTTGCTAATCTAATCTAACTCAAAATTTATGATTGTCTTATACTGAAGAACTGACCAGATATAACACTGTATTGGCACTTTTTTGATCAACCAGATAGATTGATTTTGCCACCTAAACTATTTCAGAATTAACAAAAGCCATAGAGAAAATAGGGCTATTAAAATAAAATTTGAAGGAGGAGGCAGTATAACAATTTTGATAGATATTAGATCAGTAACAGAAAATGAATAGTATTGTTTAAATAATCAAACAATATAGTTGATAAAACATATACAGATACCACCTTATCAGTCTTGTTCTTCTATATACCAAGAGATATGTCAGCTTTTAGACAAGATTTTGAAAATAGAGAAACAACCACTATATTCTGCATTTAAGGATGAGTAAGTCAAATCTTAGTTACATATTACATTTTTTGCTTTGGATTTTTCCCATTATAACTTTGCAAATAGATCACTTGATGAAGACCCCTATTCCAGAATGGAGTTGGAAATAAAACCATTTAGAGCAGAAAATTGTGGATAGACAGAGATAATCTCCAGGAGCACCTCCTCCCAGACAGGCAAGGAAAAATCTGTCAATTTTCTTCCATTGACCTATTTTCATAAATATAACTAGATTTATACAATCTCTGTGTCATTTTGTGAATCCTTTAAACATTATTTTTTTACTAAAATACACATTTATATATAGGCATGTTGACTAATGAAAAATTCTATCAAAAAGTCTTCAGTTGTTTCCATTTTAAATGGTAGATAGTTTTGCATAAAGAGTCAAAAGGACATGTTAGAAAAGATTATATTAAAGTATGAAACAAATTTATCACACCCATCCCTCCTCGTCGTTTATTCATCTGAATGGTGCTTATCATACATACAGCACTTCTTCCCTATCTCTGAAACATATTATAATTCTTTTTTTCTGTTAAGATTAGATTGTGACTATTTTTAAAGACAGTCAACACATAATTGTTAATCAATATGCAGATAAAGAAGAAAGAGGAACAAAATATATTTCACACTAGATATTTTTCTTTACAAGCATAAATTTGAAAGGGGAAAGAATAGCATGCTGATGTGAAAAGCCAAAATGGCATGATATGAGAATGGCTGCAGGAAAACCCACAGTCACAGGAAATTACCTTAATACAGTGAAAATTAAGAAAGCACCAAAAACATTCCCTGTCTCCTGGATACAGTCAGTATATTCATGCCTTGCCAATTATTTTGTTTGCATCAATTTAGGGTTATTTTTTAAAGGTTCCGTTTAGAGCTAGGAAATGAAAGACAAAAATGACTAAAAAGCATAAGCAAAAGGTTAGCTTTTTTGTTTCAGTAAGATAAAAATTATCCCCTTTGCTCTGCAAGCACAAAAGCCAATTGCAAAACAGTTTTGTGACTTGGAAAGTGATAGCCCTGCTTAACCAGAAGAAAAGGGAGAAATGAATGGAAGTTGGAACATTAAATTCACCCAGTTCTTCCTCTCCTCCCTCTCCTCTCTTGTTCTTATTTTTTCTTTCATGGCAAAAAAGGAAACCAAGAAAACCAACAAAATGAAAGGTTTATAGAAACCAACACTAGCAGATAACAGTGTGTGAGAGATGTTACGACTAAAAGCAAGCCCAATGCCAGGAACACTATCTGCAAGGAGTAGGCTTGTTGGCATGGTAGCTGCTACTGAATGAAGAAACAGGTGATTTCATTAGCTGAGGAATGTGACATTTCCAGGAACTGGAAATCATCCTGTTTTATTACTGTCAACTAATCTAAGAGGTTGACAAAATAGGAACAAGAGATAGGAGCAAATGTAATACCTCAGGTTCAGGATACCCAGGGAAAAAGAGACCAAAACTCCCATAATGGTATAGAAAAGAACATTTTAGCATTCTGCAGGAAATACATTTTCTATTCGTCTGTGGATGATGCATTAACCTTCCTGTGGCCACCTTCTTCAGTATTCTCTGTGTCCAAAATAACAGATAGTTTATGCACATATTTAAATCTGCTTTGTCTTACCTCTTATTTATTCTTGTTATATCTTAGAAATTTCATATCTTATAACCACCAATAGAATGGTATGCTTAATTGAAGTTACGTGTTGCTTTGAAAATAATTATGCGAAGATATTTCAAACGACAACACAGCTTTTGTCTGCAACTCTTTAAAACAGCTACATTTTTCCTCAGGATTGCATGTTTACCCTTTGTAATGTTCCATTACAAAGCAAAACACCCCTGTTTTAAAGATGTTACAAAAAAGTACTAGATTTGTTTTTCCTGCATCCTTCAAAACATTATTTTGGAATTTAACCCAAGGCATTGAACATCACTGATGTTTAAATATACTGAAAATAATGGCAGAGAAAAAGTCATTAAGAATCTTTGTTATGATTATTGCGATGTGGAGAGGTGGTGATTTTATCTCCTGAAATTATTACCCCTGTGTCTACATTCTTAGAAACTTCATTCTTCATGGCCTGCTCATGCAAATCATGATTATGAACCCTGTTGCGATAGCTCCCTCTAATGGGGTCCTGAACAATGCCAGATTCTGTCATAGTTTCCTTTCCTACCTAAGGCTATTCAGAGTTTAAACCCAAGTGGTAGCAGGTGGTGCTGTCACTGCAATTATAGCTTCAATATCCTCTCGTGAAAGCATAAGCAGATGTCATTTGTTACTCTTGCATATTATCAGTTCAGAATGTTGGGTTTCATATCCTATTGAAATGTGTGAGGATTAAAAGCAAGGGGGAATTAAACTTATCATTTTGGGGGTTATTGTACATTCCTGATAGATATTATGTGTGAAAAATCATAAGAATAGACTTTTAAGTGGTTTTTGCCTGCTGCTCCATGCCAGAGACCTTCTTTTCAATTACAGTTTGGTAGCATGGGATTAAATTGGAATTTGTCTTCCCTACATCTCCTGCTTTTTCCCCCAGAGGGATTTTCACTCTATAAGCACTATGAGATTGGGATATGCAACACAGCTTCTTCTTGTTCCTTTTTCAGTTTGCCTTCATTTGGCCTGAACTGTTATAATTCATCTGAGGCCTGAGGCCAGCACTAGGGACATTAGCAGTACAGTACATCTTAAATTCTTTCAAAGTTCCCAGCAAGGTAGAAAACCTGCTGGGGTCCATCAGTGTTTTGGTTTCCCCACCCAGAACAAATGTTTTTCTGTATGAAAACAACTCATTCAGCTATGTGAAAGAACTTCTCTAAAGAGCAGGCACTGTTTTTCTTTGCAGAAATTATTTCCCTTCCTCTCTCTCTCTATCCTCCTCTCACTTGGACTCAAGCAGGTTAAATTAAATTAAAGATATTCAAAACATGGAAGTCTGTCTGATAATGTCATTACTGATTCATCTGATTCAGTATTTCCTAACAGACACACTTCCTTCAATTCCATCTTACAGATCAGTTGAAGATCATTTCAATAGAAATGGAAGTTGAGGAGATATGATGAGTATGTTCACAAGAAAATTTTGCTTACAGCCTGCCCATTAAAGTTACAAGTTGTGAAATCATAAAATGGGTCAGTCATGCAACCAGAACCAAAAAGATTTTACAACTTTTTTTGTAGTAGTCAGTGGTGATTGCAAAGCAGCCATTGTGATTGTTAAACAAACACGGTGGTCATTAAGTGAACCAATGGATTTGCAATGGACATAGTTTTGACACAAAATGGAAGTAAATGCCAGTTTTAAACAAAACCATTGTTACATGACTGCAAGGCACTGCAAACAGTCATAATAATGGCCCAGTTGCTGACTACCCAAAGTTCATCATGTGACATGGGGGGGGGGAACTGTCAGAATTTTGAATCTGATTCACAATCATTGTCCAGTTAAGTCCATCATAACTTCATAACTTCATCGATTGTAAATCAAGAATATCTGTACAATGAATCTATAAGTGGGGAAATTATATTTGGAGTAATGCTATAATTCACAAACTATATAAACAGAAACACTTATCCATTGTAGAGAAACCAAAATATTCAATCACATATATTTCTTTACCAATCTGAGCTAAAAAAATTTAAATGCCTACTATAAACAATAATATGGAGTTTTCTGCATCACCTCTGCTGATGTTATTTATATTTTTTTCAGTCCAATTGTGGTATTCCTAACATATGTTAGCTATATTCAAATAGTTTTCATCCAAAGGAAAATCTTGTTCAGAGTCTATTTTGTGTTTCAAACAAAATAGGGACTAGTTGCTGTTTAGTAGGGTGTGCTACAGCTATTGTGTTCATGATCAAAAGACATATTACCATATTACAAAATTGAAATTCTTTTTTGTTTATTATTAGTGTTGACTTTTTAAAAATACATCAAAAAAATTTTGTCCACTGGGGAAACAGGTAATATGGATTTTGATATTTGCTTGTCTATTTTATAGCATAACTTTATTGCAGAACCTTATCTGGTCAGTGTTTTAATCTCTATCATTTTCTTACTCAGAGAAATTGAGGGCAATGTATATTTGTCATTAGAGATATGCTATAAATGGAACTGATAGTTTGAAACATATTCAGCCCATAATACCTATCCTAAAATCAATAATTGTGAAAGGAAGAAGATTCTGTCCCAAAGCTAACTAAGGAAGGGAGAATGATTCAATGGACATTCAAGGGGGTGTGCAAAAGCGCAACAATGTGCCTTCCATCCCTGTCCTATTGTTTCTTTTTTATTTTTCTTATATGTATTCATTTCATGTATTCATAACTATGCTTATACTTATATTAGTTATCTTATAATCACTTGACAAAATAAAATAAATAAAAAATAAAATAAAAAAACAAGCAGTGGTAGAACACTACTGAATATGAACCAACCATTTAAAATATTCTGCTTTACTTCAAATCTGTAAGTTTTCAGAGACATGCTTGACAGACAACATTCACTTTTCTTTTGTGAAGTATTAAGTTGGATCCTCAGAAAGAAGTAATTCTTAATTTTATTTTTGACATATTTATACTCAGACTTAAGTGCCTCCCAATTTCTCAGCTTTGAGCAATTTCACAGAGAGAGAGAAAAAAAAATCTTTATCAATTCTGTTTTTCTATAGTGTAGCACACTACCTGGGAGTTCTACAGTATTCCAGCCTCAGCTGCTTGGCCATATTTACATTATTAAGGTGATACTGGACCAGAAATGTTAACAATGTCAAGAATATTCATAAATCTGGAACAACTCTTTTACATCAATTCCCAAGGATAACTTCAACTCTAATCTAACCTTCCCCCAGTTGGTTCTATCCAGTGGTGGGATTCAATTTTTTTTACTACTGGTTCTGTGGTCATGGCTTAGTGAGCATGGCAGGGGAAGGATATTGTAAAATCTCCAATCAGAGGTGGTATTTGCTGGTTCTCTGAACTACTCAAAATTTCTGCTTCCAGTTCTTCAGAACTGGTCAGAACCTGCTGAATACCAACTCTGGTTGTATTTCTTTCAGTGGGTTAGCTTTGAAGAAATTGAAATGATACTATTTTTCCTTTAGTCTTAAAGCCCAAGAATAACAGAACATAATTTCTGAATTTAACACAACATCATCCTTTCTCTTTTGGACTAATGCTCTGATTTGTGTATTGGTTACTTGGGTAGATTATGGAATATTATATTAGAAAACAGGTTTTTTTTAGTCTTACAACCCACATTGAAGGGATTTTATTTTTCTGAATTTTCAGCAATGTCAATGTCTGGGAAATTCTGGAATGCAAATTCACACATCTTGAGGTTACCTAAATTGAAGAAATCATCTTTAAAAGGTGCTAAGAAAGGAGATCTATTCTTGAGAAAGGATAGTGACCCAACGATATTGCTAAGCTCCAGCTCTCAACAAGCCTTTTAATCTGTTGTTCATGTTCTTTGGGTTTGCTGTTAGTTAACAAGGTTTGGAGTATTAGAATTTTTTCAACAGAGTTATAGACAAAGGCAATGCTGCTTATAAAAACAGAGATAGAAGAAGTTTAGTAGGACTATCTAGGAATGACCATTACTCTTAGATTACTCTTAGATTCTTCAACTGGACATCTTCGTGATATTTGGATTTCAGTTTTCCTGATGTAGAAAGTCTATGGTATTTTCCCAGGTTATTTCTTGTGCCTAGTCCTTCGACTTGTTGGAGAGGAAAGCATATATCTTCTATAGCCTGTGGTTTCTTGGTACCTTGCTTAATCTGGAAGAAAATTCTAAATAAATCCTGTACGTCTCTTAATGTTGACTTTCAACTGTCAATAGAGTGATGGATAGCAGAAAAGTGTTTAAATAACACATCACACACCAGTTAGTAATGAAGTTATTGCCATATACATGGACTGAAAGTGGGAGGACAGATTTTGAAGTTCTTATTTTTTGTTCTTTTGCTTTTTGTTGTGTAGCCTGGCAACAGTATTCATTCCTCCTTTCAGCTATAAACCCCGCTGAGATAGTTATTAATCTGTTGTTCTATTGCTGTTCATCTGAAAATATAGTAAGCTGCTCAGTTTACACCTCCTGGACACTCCTTAATTGTATCAGATAAAGCTAAGTCAACATTATACATAAAAGCCAGTAGAATTTACATTTCACCATTGCATTATTGTATCTCAGTTGGAAGGATCATTTTGCCACTTCCTTGCCTTTTGATTTCTGTTCTACTGATTTCTCTGCAACAGATGAAACAAAAATCTCCAGAAGTAGCATTGGATTCTTAGTGGCGTTAGAAACTTTCTGGATTGTATTGAGATTATTATTGAAATTATTTGACTATGGTTTCTTTTTCTTTTCAAATATTTGATAAGTTCAGAGATATGAAGAGTATGTTTGGGAGATGAAATCCTTCGTTCTGTATATATCATCAAAGTGGTAAAAGACAAGCAACATCATGTCAGGTTTTTAGTAAACTTTCATACATTTTCTTCTTACAATATGCTGCTAGGCATACTTTTCTCATTTTGAGAATATTTAATCTATTTTAAGAATGATCAGCCAAAGACTTCTCCATCAAATCAATAAGACTGAGGCAAGTGAGTCTTCATCTTATGTTTTCATAGATCTCCACTTTGATCTACAAGCAGACAGACCATTCTCCACCCCAATTCTAAAGACTTTTGTTATTTCTGTCCTACCTTCACATCACCAAGAAAGTAATACCAGTGCTTCAGTCACACCTATTGAGAGAATGGGAAAGTAGCACAGTTTGGTTCTGTGGGTTAATTTCATTTTTTATGAAAGAACTAGAATATCGTATTGTTTCTCCCTTGTTTCTCATACAATATCGATGCTGGTGAGTACCACCAATTTCTTTTAGAAATACAGCATGTGGGGTTTTTTTCTTACTCTCCTTAAAACCTGAAAGCAGATATGAATAGGACTGATAGATGAAGCTATGAATTCTGATAACTGTTCCCTTTGCTTGAGTATGAGGGGGCTCTTTTAGCAATAGCACTTAGAATTATATACAGCTTTACAGTACTCTACAGCCCTCTCTAACCAGTTTACAGAGTCAGCATATTGCCCCCAACAATTTGGGTTCTTATTTTACCCACCTTGGAAGGATGGAAGACTGAGTCAGCCTTGAACCTGGTGAGATTTGAACTGCCAGATTGCAGGTGACCAGCAGTCAACAGAAGTAGCTTGCAGTACTGCACTCTAACCACTGTGCCACCATGGCTCATAAAAAACAGGAGATGAAAAAGTGCAATCTAGGACACTCTATCATGGATGGCTTTTGCAAGAGAAGAATTAGGACAGGTTGAAAAAGAAGTAGAGATAGTACTCAACTTACCAAAGTTCCTTTTGTGACTGTTCAAAGTTACAACAGCACTGAAAAATGTGATTTATGACTGTTTTTCACAGTTAAGACCATTACAGCATCCCCACATGATCAAAATTTAGATGCTTGGTAACTGGCTCATATTGTGACCATTGCTGTGTCCCAATGTCATGTGATCATCTTTTGCAACCTTCTGACAAGCAAAGTCAATGGGGAAGTCAGATTCACTTAACAGTTGGGTGACTGAAATGGGGCAAAACTCACTTAACAAGTATCTCATTTAACAACATAAATTTTGGGCTCAGTTGTGGTCATAAGTCCATAATTTAGTGCAGCTAAACTTATTGACCAAGGCTGATTGTTTCATAACCTGGAAGAGATACCAGTGAATCTACTGTTCCTGCTTCAGGGAGACTTCAGATTTTCAGAAGATTCTGTCCTCAGTGGAGAGGCAAAAAATGAGGAAAGGGAAAGATTTTTGTCATTTTTTTTTTTAAAAAAAGTAACCTTTGAGAAACTTTAATTTCTAAATCATTGAATCAATACCTGAATTAAACCTTTCTACCTAGTGCCTACACATATTGCTAAAGATAAGCACAAATACTGCCTCTTTTTTTGAAATTGCTTCCAATCACATGCTATTATTTTCAGTATAACAAATGTTGCAATCAGTGGCATATTTTTTTGGATGTACGGAGTCTTACATTTTACCTCAGGTAAGCATAAAGCTAGTTCTGTACCTATGCAGTAGTGGCAATGCAAAGTGATTGCACAGAATAAATGAGAAACTTGTTTGTTTTATTATTATTTTTTCAAAAAAATCTAATCAAAATTTACCAATGTCCTCCTAAACGGGCTGATAGGTTTGGTTTTTTCATAGGCAGACATTAGTGTGGGAGAAAGCATTTCAGTATTAAATGACTGAGTCGGAATCTCTACAAATTCAGTTTCTTTAGTGCTGATAATTTGAAATCACTCTCTTTGTTTTTCTGCAGGATCAGAGGTGGTATTCAGCAAGTTGTGCCAGTTCTGGAGAACTGGTAATGGAAATTTTGAGTAGTTCAAAGAATGGCAAAAACCACCTCTGACTGGAGATTTTACAGTATCCTTTCCCTGCTACGCCCACCAAGCCATGCCCACAGAATCGGTAATAAACAATTTTGAATCCTACTGCTATGCAGGATCATTATTGTGATCTTCTTAATCGTGATAATAGCCAGGCCATTGATTTTTGCCAAGGCAGATATGGAATAATAATTTCATTCACTTTATTTATTTTTAAAGAACTTTCCAAATTTCAGAAGTCTCTTATAAATGGATCCAAAAAATAAGAAATGTTTCCATCTATAAAGATAAATGCAGAAAAATGGGAAATAACTTTATCCATCTCTATAGTTATCTCCAAATTTTACAAGCAAGAAATACTATGTCCTCTACTTGAAAAAAAAAGTTAGATGAGAGTAGGGTCAGTCATAACATTGATAATTAGAAATATTATATTGTGGCTATCTTAGAAGATGGTGGCATTTAATTCATTTCCATTTGCATTCCAGATATGTGCTTCTAGCTACATAGTCAGTTTTGATATTAAAAATAAACTGTTTAATCCACTGTCCTTGGAAACAATTTAGGAAGAAAGGCTATGATAGTTTTTAATTTATTTTTTTGTGTGAATCTGCTGCCTCCAGATGGAGCTTTAACACCAGCATGAGATTCAATTCCAATTTAAACTGTTTCCTTAGACCAAACAAATATGGTGATGATACTTTCAAGAATGACTTTTAAAAAATATAAAACAAATAGATATTAAAACAACCTAATCAGGAGGCAGTTTGTCTTTCAAATGGAATTCTTGCTAAGGCAACTTGAATTTGAGCTTGTGTTCTGATTGGTTGTCAGACTCCCATGGGGCCATGCAGGGACTTCATCTTTTGAGTCCCTGGCTTGGTTGACTCTTGCTGGGTGATGATGTATTAAAAGGGCTTTAGGCAATTATTGGGCTTTAGGCTATTATGGCTCTGCCTGAAGGAGGAAGATCTTTGTTATGTAGAACATATGGGCCCAGGCCTTAATGGCCCATTAACAAAGGTGGGACAGCTGAGTTTCTGCCTCTCTGAGTTTCTACTTCTCTTTTAGGGAAAATATTCTGGCTTTTTAATATATCCTAAAATATTTCAATTTTCTAGGAGAGGGGTGAGTTTTAACTTCCAACAAAGTTTTTACACTTTGTTATTTTGGTACAAATTTGGTATAATTTGGTAGTAATATTTAGATACATTTTAAACAGCTCTTTGTGGTAGTCCAGAGAAGAATAGACCATGGATACTTACACTAGTTATATTATAATTTTACAGTAATAATATCTTATGTCTCCTCATTTACTTTTACTTTTCAGAAAACAAGGGAAGATCTTTGTGAGAGACTTCCACTGTCTCTTTTCCTTCTGTGGGCTGAGATGTCTTTTGCATGATAATTGTTTAGCCTGTGGTTCTTCCTGCTGTCTCCTAATGTCATTCTCACATAGCATTATAATTCCTGGGTTACATCCAAAGTTTTTGCATCTCTGTCCTAGATTTAGATGCCTACATTTATCGAGAAATTTTAGAATTAACTACCATTAATGGAAAAACATATGTCACAGAATTTATCCATTTAGCCTAGTGGTAGAATACAATACATCCGTTATTCATTCCATGGCAATGGGGGGAAAGCGCTAACTAAATTTTGGAGAGCTTAATTGCTTCAACTTAAGAGGACCAGAGATAAGACTTAATTCAAGGTAGCTGGATTGTGCATAATTGTGTTGTAACAATGCACTGTGTCTACTCAGTACAGACTGTTGTATCGATCTCATCTGAAGCACCTTTGTCTGGAGACAAGTTTCTCTGTTTTTATAACTCAAAAGAAAAATAGAAGCAGTCTAACATTTAAGTGCTTGTATGTCTGATTTATTTAAAAGTAAATCAAGTTTCAAGATTTAGGACTGATATATTTATACAAAATATGATAGAGTGTGGCATTTGCTATCATTATATTGGGTGATAGCTATCAATTTATGCATATCAAGGTATATTGACTTTGATTACTATTTCATAGAGAGAGAGAGGGAGGGAGAGAGAGGGAGAGAGAAACAGAGTAGAACCTCCGGTCATGACCGTAATCCATTCCGGTCAATTTGGATACATAGTAATACTTATTAAGTTCCTAATTTCTACTTCTTTTACCCAGCTGTTGATAAAATAAGTCCCAAGTTCGAAAATATTCTGTTTCTTCTTTTTCTTTTATCTTCAGTGTTAATCTGTCCATTTCTGCACAGTCCAATATTTTTAAAATTATATCTTCTTCCATAGGTGTTTTGTTGCTTTTTCAATGTTGTGCAAATACAATTCTTGCTGCTGTTAAAACATGCAATATCAAATATACATTCACTTTATCATGTCATTATTTCTGTCATTATGCCTAACAAAAATAATTTTGGGACTTTGATGACTATTTCATATGGTCACTATTTTCCCACTTAAAATCCCAGATAGAATACTTTGAATATCAGGAAATAATAGTGAAAGATGGCCTATATTCTCCTATTCACATAAACATCTGAAGTATGCATGCTTTCCCAATAATGGTACAGAATTCATAACAAGATGGCCTATTGCTCTAATCTAGTAGAGTTCCTTTTTATGTTGTTAAATACAACATCATTTAACCAGTCAACCTAATGACTTCTGCACAAGTCTTATATATATACATAAACTGAAATCTATGTACTGCACAAGCTTCTTGCTGTAATTTAGATATTAATATTTTTATACCCAGCAACCATTAGAATGAGTGTAAATAATTCTTACCAATTTTTAAATGAATAATATTCATCAAATGTTTATGAAAATACTTAACCCATAATGAGGATGAACATTCCACTTAATAAAAATGGAAGTTAAGAATCTCTTTTGGAATATATAATCAGAAGAGTAAAGAAAATTACATTAAAAAGATTTCATTATCCCATTAAGGATGTGAAATGACTTTTTCTATTCCATTTTAATTTTAGCATATTTCTCTTTTAAATTTCCTCGACATTTTTATGATATGGGTGTGCAAAAAAGGCTTTGGCTGCTGTACCAGGAAGATTTCTGACTTCCATTTTCTTCATTATTCTAATTTTAAATTTGTCTATTTCATTTATCATTAAAGAAAATCAACATTTTATCAGACTGTACATTACTTTTTTTTTGTATTTCATTTGAGGAGGAGACAGATCTGCCTGATCTGAACTAAAAGCTGTGTCTTTTAAGATAACAGCATAACATTTTTCAAATCTATTTTCTCCTCTACTCATTAGGATTAGAAATTGAATGAACCAGTGCCCCCACACTTTCTCCTTCCCTTTCCTTAACTGTCATTATATATAGGTCTCCAGTTCATCCCATTATGGAAAGAATTCAGAGTTTTATGAATACACACACAACCATGCACACAGAGAGAGTGAGAGTGAGAAAGAGCAGATTTTTCTAGAGGAATAGTTTTTTCTACGATGAGAATCTTTGAGAGGAATGAATGTTCTCCAAAATGTGAGTTCATCTAAGGTTACTTCCATATGACAGCCTAACAGTTCGAGCAATTCCTGCCTTCTACTTTAGAAAATCCTTCTTCCTTCTGCTCTTTCACCTTTTTCTTCTACTTCTTCACCATCACCTTCTCCCTCCTTCTCCCTATAATAAACTTATTTTTGTAAAAAAAAAAAAAAAGTAAGGCAATTAACTTGTTTTCATCCTTTATTTGTCTAATCTTGTATGGGTCAAAAGAAACTTTGTGGCATAACTTCACTTCACAGTAGCAGAATAGAAGACTCTGAAACTTAGTCCAACCTATCTATACTGAAATGTTTTTAAAAAGAATTTATTGGATGGATGGATGGATGGCGGGAAGGAAGGAAGGAAGGAAGGAGTTGAAAAGGGAGCCATTGGGGGAACACTGAGAAAAGAAGGAGATGAGAAAATAAGTGCTTTATTAAGCCAGGGTCAAAACCAAAGCGATGTCTACATGAGACATAAAAGTAGAATTAATAAGGACTGTTCTCTCTGGGCATGTAATAAAATCCTAGTACTAACTAGTTTGGATTATGCCACTCCTTGATTAAGATGTTCAAGATTTAAAAATATCAGCATATGTTTTTTTCATTAAACTATTGTTAGATTGGGGTATAACTAACATCTTGGTACTTTGTATGTAGCTACTAATTGGTGAAATGTAAGCAACAGTGGCTTGTGAAATAGAAAGCAACTGGCTTGTGAAATAGTCATGCTATTGGAACATAGAACATAAAGGGCATTGGTGGAGTAAAATGTGCTCTTTGGTTAAACCTATGTATGACCTATTGCCTAAAATGTGCCAAAAGTGATAGATACTGTTGTTATTAACATATTGAACATTGTATTGTGGTGCATGGATATGATAAAACCGATAACATAATTTACTCTGTCTCTAACTTGATAAAAAGCATTATAAAAAAGCTTTGATTGACCAAAACCATGATGGGTAGTGGCAATCAATCTTTAATGGGACCATTTGGTGAGAACTGTGACATATGAAAGATGGTGACTTAGAATTTAAGGAGTAAATGGTAAAGGCTATGAATTACTGAATGAAGTGAAAAAAAGAAAAATAGATATGTTTATGTATATATGTGAAACTAAGAGAAGAGGAAATGATGCATTATTCTAGATCTAGAAATAGTGACCTAATCTTGTGGAGTGAAGTTAATGAGTTCATACAGGAAAGTGGGGTGTAGATTTAATTATGAATGAAGGGACGAAACTGTTAATGAGAAAGTCTAAAGCTGTGTCATCTGGATTTTTGCGGGTTCTATAAATGTATAAATTAGACTGTTTCTTGTTAAGATTCACATTATATTCCAATACAGCTTTTGAAAAGAGTTTCAGTAGTCTAGAGAATAACTTATATTAAATCTAAAATAATTGAACGTGTTATTAAAACATTTTATCCTAAAATGAAAGCAGTATAATATATGGGAATATTAGAAACAATCAAAACAACAATACAGAAAAATGTGATTGAAGTAAATACAAGTAGTCAGGGAGAGAATTAAAAGAAAGAAGACAAAGAAAATGCATTTATTTTGATAGAAATAACAAACTTTGTGGGTATTGTGTAAAGAGAGCTAAAGCCCATGTCACACTGCACCAACGGATGCAAAGAAGATGTAAAATGGAGAGAAGCACTTGCCATCCATTGGTTAACGGGATGCTTCCGTTCTGTACTCATTGCGTGCGCAATTCATACATTCTATCCATCCAGCATCTGACAACTGAGATTTCATCCACTCAAAAAGTTTTGAGCTGCACAAAACTTTTTGAGCAGATGAACTTTCCGCCGCGTCCGTTCTACATCCGCGACACAAACGGGGAACAAACATTCTACGTCCGTCATCATCCGTTAAATGTTCGCTGTATCCACTCGGCATCCGCTGCGCATCCGCAAAACTCGCATCCGCTCCAGTGGAAAATGGAAAGAGGGAGGAAGTGAAACGGACGCGGAACGTCCATACAGCGTTAGTAGCACGGACATAGAAAGGATGAAAGTGGATGCACCTCGGACATAAAGCATTAAAACGGAAAAAAATTTTGTATATAGGATGTATCTCAGATATTTAGGATGTCTGCAGGATGTCAAGAGGATGCAGAAGGACACCTAGCGGAAAACCAATATTTCCAATAAAAAGGGGGAGGAAATCACCTGGATCTCATTATCAGTCCAGCAGATGTGGTGTGCATACCTCTTCACCCTTGCTCTTGCTCTTCCACATCATCCATTGATCTCCACCATGGATCAACGCACACTCCTTTTGGTAGATGCCATCATACAACACCAGAACCAAGCCCTCTTCAGATTGTTTCACCTTTTGTACGCAAGGAGAAGGAGACTTCCAAGATCTGTCTGGGTCCAAAGATGGATCGGGAGAAGAGTGGAGTTTGGACTCTATGACAAGCTGATGGTGGAGCTGAGGAATGAAGACCCGCATGCATTCCAGCACTTCATGAGCATGCCACCAGCCATGTTTGATGAAGTTGTGGAGCTTCTGAGACCCAGGTTGACCAAGGCAAACACCAACTTCCATCCCAGCCTGGACTCTGGTCTGAAGGTGGCACTGACTCTGCACCACCTGGCCTCTGGGACCACATAAAGCAACATGCAGTAGGCCTGGAGGGTGCCACACAACACCATCAGCATTGTGGTCAGAGAAGTGGTGCAGGCCATTATCGAAGAATACCTGGAGGAGCTCCTCCAGTGTCCCACCACTGAAGAAGGTTGGAAGAAAGTTGCAGAAGAGTGGTATCAGAGGTGGAACTTCCCCCACACCGTAGCCATAGATGGGAAGCACGTGGCCTGCAAAGCTCCAGCCAACTCAAGGTCCACTTATCACAACTACAAGGGTTTCTTCAGCATCAACCTTTTGCCATGGTTGATGCTGACTATAAGTTCATATACATCGATGCTTCAGGCAACGGGTCAGCTTCAGATGCCCAGGTATACAACGCCAGTGACCTCAAGGAGGGGCTGGAACATAACCTCATCATGAGTTTCCCAGATCCAGACCCCCTGCCCAACGACACACAAGATGTGCCCTACTTCATCGTGGGGGATGACGCCTACTACCTAAGAACCTACCTCATGAAGCCCTACACTTCCAGATGCCTCACCCGTGAAGAGAGGATTTTCAATTACAGGCTATCCAGGGCAAGACGGGTGGTGGAGAACGCATTTGGCATCCTGGCCAACAGGTTCCAGGTACTTCTCACCACCATGCGGCATCGCCCAGAGACTGTGAGGAACATCGTGGAAGCTTGCTGCATCCTGCACAATCTCATGCGCACCCGCTACCCAGTGTTTCAGAACAGGCTTGTGGACTGTCAACAAGGCAATGGGTACATGGAGGCTGGAGAATGGAGGCAAGGGCGAAACCTGATAGACACTGTGGATGTGCAAGGCCCCAACAGAGCTTCACGTGAAGGGAAGAAGCAGCGCAACCTCCTGAGACAATGGTGCAACTCCCCAGCTGGAGCAGTGGAGTGGCAAGACAGGATGATAGATGCTAAATGGATGCTTCCTTCAGCCTGTCTCATCACACTGATGAGACTGTGCCATGTATGTTGAGTGGCCTTACGATGAATAGGGCATTAATAAAGAGTTGTGTTTATGTTGAAATGTGTTGATCAATGAATAAATTGTTATTGATAAAAAAGGGCCACACATGTGGCACCTGGGAGGGTGGACCATACAGTCCCACTATGCTTGCACTGTAGGTTTATCCATCCCACAGCTATCCTTGCCCATCCCACAGCTATTATCCATCCCACAGCTATCCTTGCCTATCCCACAAGCATGCAAAGGCTTAACCATTTTCTAAAACTTTCCACCAAGACTTTATTAAGTAAAAGAAATGAACCAAGTGTGTGAAGCAATGATAACCTTTATTAATAACAAACTGTAAAAGCAAAATGACCCAAGTAAAGTGTCTCAAGCAAAGATAAAGTCAACAGGTAACAGCTCAGTCTCTGGCAATGTTCCCAGTCACTCTGAGGCATGCCCATGGTCTCAGGTGTAAAGGGTCCAGGGACTGTGGAGGTGGCAGTGGCTGGAGTGCTGGTCTGAGGCGCCATTGGGGTGCCTGGCCCCAAGAGGACAACAGGAGATTGTGTGTGCAGGAAGCTCTCAGAGAGCTGGCTCAGGCCCGTGAGGTTGAGAGGCGCTTCATCCAGGACCTGGGATGTCAGGCACAGGATCGATGACAGATGTTCTGTTGAGGGGCTTGGCTGTGGGGTGGAGGAAGGAGGAGTGTAGTGGGGCTGTCTGGTCTGCAGCTAGGTGAGGTGAGGCATCTGTGGCATCTGTGGCATCTGTGGCATCTGTGGCATCTGTGGCGTCAGTGGCATCTGTGGCGCCGGTGGCATCTGTGGCACCGGTGGCATCGGTGGCACCGGTGGCGTCAGTGGCCTCGGTGGTGTCGGTGGCATCGGTGGCATTGGTGGCATCTGTGGCAGGCGATGAACCTGGACCTGGACTGGGAAGGGCTGCCTGTGCTGCTGGAACTCCTGGTAGCCGTAGCCTTGGTAGGAGAGGGGCTGTTGAAAGCCTTTGAAGGGCTGTGACATCGCCTGGGGTGGAGGAGCAGACCTGGAGTGGGTGGGAGCAGGTTCAGCTGGGCCTGGAGGGTGGTGCAGAAGCCCAGTGATCCTCTCCTTCATTACCTGGGGCTCGGGCATGTCCATGAGGGTCTGGGTCACGTAGGTGAGGAAGGGCTTGCGGTTGGAGGATGGAATCTCGAAGTGTACCAGCTGAGAGAGGAGAGCTGTGCTGTTCTTGATTGTGTTGCTGATCTCCAGCAGGACAGTGTGGCTCTGTCCCTCTGGTCTGCCTCTCTGCCTGCTTTCTATGGAGGTGGAGCTGGGTGTGGGTGTGGGTTGGTCTCTGGTGGCTGTGACCTCCTCTTATTCCTTCTGCATCAGGGGATCCTCCACATCCTCCAGCATGGGGTGTGCAGCTGTCGGGGGGAGGGTCTCTGTCATGGGGCGCTCTGCAGACACCTGCCTGGACACACTGCCTGTTTCCTGGCTGGAAGAGGAGTGCCTCTCTGTGGGCTGTCTGAGGGAGAGGGTTGACAGAGGGGCTGCTCCTCGGTGGCGGATCTCACCCTTCAGGAAGCTACACTTGGCCACGACGTAGGTCTCCCAGTCCGTGAGCTTGACAGTGGCCTGCCCAGATCTCTTCAGGTGCAGCTTGCCGTACCAGGTGCGCATTTGCTTCCACCAGCCCAGGAGGACATCAGAAGTGTAGCCCAGGCTCTCCACCTTCTGTCTCCAAGCCGCCTGCTTCTGCTTGGTGTCTAGATATAGCCTGTGGCCCTTCGTCCACAGGTACTCGTTCTCCCTCAGCCATTCAAGCACCTCCTCCTCATGGTCCTCTGCAATGGAGTACTGTTTCCTCTCCCCCTTCTCCTTTTCCTTCGATTGCCTTTTCCTCCCTTCTGGGCTCTCATCAGCAGGGCTTTGAGGGCCTTGGGGCTGGTCCACCACACCAGCAGCACCAGCAGCACTTGCAGCAGCAGTAGCAGCAGCACCACCACCAGCAGCAGGACCAGCAACAGAAGCACCAGCACTAGAAGCACCAGCACCACCACCAGCAGCAGCAGCAGGAGAAGCACCAGCAGCACCAGCAGCACCAGCAGAAGCACCAGTAGAAGCACCAGCAGAAGCACCAGCAGTAGCAGAGTCAGCGCCAGAGGGTGGGATGGTGGTTTTGTCCTTCTTTCCAGGGCTGGCAGGATTAGGCACAGTCTTCCTCTTCTTCCCCATGGTCTCTGATGAAGATGTGTCTGGCAGCAGGTATTTCCTCTGAATGCTGGCCGAATGCGAGCTGCTTCCTTTTATATCCACGGGGCTGATGCAATGCATCCTCCCCGCATGTGCAGTGAATGCTTTGTATCCGTTACGCATCACCTAGGCATCCGCTTGGCATCCGCTAGGCATCCACTAGGCATCTGTGATGCATCCGTGTCATCTGCTACGCATCCGCATCATCCACTACGCGTCCGCTTTGCTGTTCTCCCCGGAAACCCTGCGGACATGCCATCCTCTTCATTCTGCTTCCATCTGCTAGGCTTCCATTGAGCATCCACTTAACATCCTCGCTATGTCCTCTCCCCGTCCATTCCTTTCCGTTGTTGTCTGCTCTGTTTATGCAAATTTTTGCCCCTTTTGAGAGCGGATAACAACGGATGGAAAATTTGCTCGTCCGCTGTGTCCTTTTTACATACGTTTTGCATCCGTCGGCCAGTGTGACCTAGCCTTAAACAGGGAACTCCCAGTAGGGTGAATATTATTAACAATAAAAAGTGATGAAATTATTTGGAATAATCTGAAGTGAAGGAATGTGAAAGTTTTTTTTAGAGATATGTGTGGGAATAACAGTGATGTGTCAAAGAAGGAATTGACAAATGCTATAAATCTTAATGTCCAGTAATGAAAATGCATCTCAGCCTGATCATTGAAAAAATGCTAGTCATTATCCCATTTAAAGATGATTAGATTAACACATATACTACAGATATTGAGTGTACCTGAGAAGGTATTTATTAGAATTTTGATTTAAAGAGTGAGCATAAGAGTAATGAGCAAAATTTGGCAGATGAGATACAGCTTTATGGCAGAGGATATGTTTAGATTTAGATAGATTTTGTTCTTCAATAGGCTGTTGAGAAAGACAGGTGCAGTATATCAAAAACATCTATTATATATTTGTTGATTTAAATGGAACATATGCCAAAGTTAATAGGCTTGAATCAGGGAATGTTTTTCACAAAAATATACTATGGCCCTCAAAATTAATTTATCAAAAACTAAGTAACTGTGTTTAACCAAAAATAATTATTTATTTCTTCAGCGTATGGCAAATACATGGACTTATAATGGTTCAAATGTCAATGTCCAGTCCACTTAGCCATCCAAGGACAGGGTAATCCATGTTGAAAAAATCAGACATTGGACCAGGGCAAGCTCTTGATAGACAGCCGGACACAATGTAATGGATATCTTGTTGAGGAGAACCACAAGGGGCAGAGACAAAATGGGTGTTCAGCAGCTGTTGATCCGTTGCCATGTATTTAGAGAGCCAGGAGTTCTACAAAGATGATGGACTGCCAACTGTCATTAGCTGCAATTCTTCAATGTAGTCTTGCTGCCAATTGTTGCTATTCATTTGGTTCACACTACCATGCTATCCAAGGTGCACCACGAGGAAGTGATCTAGCATCACACACACCCAAAAAATTTACAGTGACAAGTTGTATTAAAAAAAAGAAATAAAAGAAAAGTAGAAGAATTTTTATTCATTGGTAGAATGTATATCAAAGATGAGAAAAGGATGGAGAAATTTTAATATGGGCAAATGTTAGATATATTGTTGGTAGTATGCAGTGTGTTGCAAAAATGATTATCAAAATGTATTTTTGCCCAAGTTTTATATTTCTCTATGTGCAAAAAACAATCATCAAACAAACAAATAAGTCTTTGACACTTTGAACCTTACCAAAAATATCACTTGAAGACAACAATGCTTCAAGTAATATCAAACAGAGTCTGTTGGTCATATCATGCAAGCTGGTTCACTTGAAAAGTCAGTATTAAGATAATTCCCCTTTAGGAGAATGAGCACATACAGGGAGACGTATTTGAGAGTAGTGTTTGAATAATACATACACAGCACACAGATACACTGTACAGCACATATAGGTTTTTACTTCCAGAAACATTTAAGCAAAGTTCAAATACAGTCCAAAGACATTCACATATAAGTCAGTCAATGTTCAGTCTGGGGATTATCCAATAACAAAGTCCAGTGTCAAGAAACAGTTCAGTAACAGACTTACATCAAATCCATGAATAACAGTCGATTAGAAGGAATGGCAATACTCTCCAACAGAAGGAAACAGAGACTCATTGAGATACACTCTCTTCTGAGACTAAAACTAAACAACCCAGGTTTCTGGTTCCAGAATTTTATGGCTGTTTGAGAAACCACACCCAATTACAGTTTTGCATTTTCTTAAAGATACAGTATTAAAATGTCTATCCTGGCTTATATATTTCCAACCCAAATAACTGTTAGGTGACTTACATTCCTAACAATCATGCTGGGAGTGATTAGTGAAAAAGGAGAAGACCCTCCCTGCACCCATTGGCTGGACACTATAAAGGATAGATTGGAATAACCATGGAGGATCTGAAGGAGGCAGTGTGAGATAGAGGGATATGGGGAGTATCTGACCCTTAGAGTCAATGACGAGACACATGAAATTAAGCTGAATTCAATGGGAAAAAAGTTCTCATAATAGAGTACATACAGGATGTTTGTACAGCAAGAAACATTGGATCAGTGATGAATAGTGTTAGAGGAATGTGTATTGAATACAAAGTTGAATGGCTGGTATACAAAATAAGTACAATGACAGTTGTTCATATACAAAGAATGAATGAAAATTAATTGAATTTCAAAACAAATGGAAAGAGAATAAATGAAGACATTGAATGGAAGGGAAAACAGAAAATAAAGAACTGATGAGATATTCAAAAAGTGAAAGGTGAGAATAAATTGTATGTGTGTGTCTCTGTATGCCTGTATATGTCTGTGTCTATGTGCATTTGTGTGTGTATATGAGAGAGAGAAAAACAGAGACAGTCGCCTTTCTTTTTTCTTTTTTCCATATATGTTCCTTTTGTAAATAAGAACTTTCTACCTAGAAATTTGGAAATATGGGATTTTCTCATTTTTATCATTTTTACCAATTTTGTCCCACGTGCTCCAAAATTTATTATGTCGTCAGTAAGAAATATAAAGCATCTTTTCTATTTTTCTTGGACTTATAACAAAGGAAAGAGTAAAACTAGCATCAGATTACAGGTCCTAGGAAATTCAACCTGACTGATGGCAGACTCATGTATATTTTATAAAGAACTCTTGAAAAATGGGCATGCCCCTGAAGTTTTAAATTACCTCTTCTCCCATTTTGTAACACTTCAATATAAACAATTATGAACTGAAACTTCAGGCTCTGCATCTTGAACTGAAATTCTCTCTTAGCTGGAAAACCTAAAAGGACCTCTAGTTCAAATTCTAGATGTCTGGACAACCTGATGCTTTAACCCTTTACAAGGATTTATTTATTCTTAAGTATATGTGTGTGTGTGTGTGTGTATGTGTGTGTGTGTGTGCCTGTGTGTCTGTGTGTGT
>BLBF01000006.1:29390232-29401092 GCA_015471245.1 Laticauda colubrina
AGCAAGGCTGGCAGGGAGGCTGGAAGGCAGGCTGGCAGCAAGGCTGGAAGGGAGGCTAGAAGGCAGGCTGCCAGCAAGGCTGGAAGGGAGGTTGCAAGGCAGGCTGCCAGCAAGGCTGGCAGGGAGGCTGCCCAGGAGGCTGGGAGGCAGGCTGGGAGGCAGGCTTGGAGGCAGGCTGGCAGCAAGGCTTGCAGGCAGACATGCAGGCAAGAACTCGAGGTATCCAGCAGCAGGTCTTTCCTCCAAATGCTGTCCACATGCGAGCTGCTTCCCTTTATATCCAGGGGGCTTGCGCAATGCATCTCCCCCGCATGCGCAATTAACGCCAGGCATCCGTTAGGCTTCCGCTGTGCATCCGCTAGGCTTCCGCTGTGCATCTGCTTCATCCGCTGTGCATCCGTTCTGCATCTGTTGTTTCCGTTCCGTGTCCGCTTTGCTGAGGCCCCCCCGGAAGCCCTGCGGTTGTGCCATCCACTTCCATCTGCTGGGCTTCCGTTCTGCATCCGCTTTGCATCTGCCCTGCATCATCCCCGCGTCCATGTTATCTGCTCCAATTATGCAAATTTTTGCCCCTTTTGAGCGCGGATACAACAGATGTAACATTTTTCTCTTCCGTTGTGTCCTTTTTGCATCCGTTGGGCAGTGTGACACATCCTTTACCTGATACAACCATTAACCAGACATTGAATGATATGGATCTATCACAATTATTTGGCTTGTTTATTTTTTACTCTTTTTGCACAGTATGTGGTTATTGCTTATTCCTATGTATCTATTGATGGCTAATTTGTCAGAGTGCCAGGCTCTTAGAAATTCTCTAGTACTTTTGAACTTCTAGGATGGTTGCACTAAAAAAAAAGGAACAAAAAAATCTAAAAATATCTCCCCACCAACAATCAACACTCAAATGAGCATAGGTTAATTCCAAGATTAAGATCAGGTCATCAACCAAGAAGTGAACAATATCCCAATCAAGAATCTGCCAGAAAAGCAGATTCTTCATTGGGCAAGAATCTTGATCCTTGAGCAGGGTATTGGACTAGATGATCTTCAAGATCCCTTCCAACTCTGTTATTCTGTTAAGCCAACAATAAACAGCCCAAACAAAGAACTACCAAAAGTATTCCCACTAATGCTGACAGGGCAAGCCATTAGAACAGAGGTGTCAAACTCATGTCATCATTATGTTGTCATATGACATATCAGGGCTTCCCCCAGTTTGTTAAACCGAGTGTGGATGTGGCCAGCTCATGCCTCATCCAGCCCATGGGCTGGGAGTCTGACAGCCCTGCACTAGAATATAAACTAAGAGCAAATTCCAGTCCTTACTAGCATGATGAAATTACTAGTTTAAATAAGAAATGTCTGCCTAAAAACATCCAAGCTCAGGAAGTACTAAGGACCCCTCATGTCAGATGCTTATTGGTATTAGTATCTTTATATATCAATGTATTTTTTAAAAATTGCTTATGATAGGCAAGGAAAAGGTAACATGCCTAGTACTGAGCTTACTGAAAATGCTGCTTGATCTTTTAGACAAATATTTTACATTTCATGCCAAATAACTGTGTCAATTTATGCAATTTATAATTGCATTTGGCACAAAAATGTAGCATTAACATTCACCTTTAATATAACAGCACTTCATTAAAAATAAACTAAAGCATGCTAGTCTTTTATCTTTTATCACCAAGGTAACCAGGCACCAAATCTTTTGCAGCCTTAATATAAGCATATTCTGTGACCATATCATGAAACAGTACCTGAACAGAAACAGACCTGTCTTTGTGGTGTTGATTGAAACTATGGGTGATTTACTTTGGCTAACTGGTTTAGGTCATGGCCAGAATTCACATCCAATAACTTTCTCCAAATTGTGTATGTCATTAAGCAGATTAGCATCAGATATAGCTGTGGAAGGATTGCAGTTGAAATTATCTATAAAATGGGTTTTCTGGTGTAAGTCATGGCTGACTGAAGATGTATCTGTGAATGAGTGGAGATGATGACCACTATATAGAATGAAAGACTAGTGACTAAGCCAGTGCTTCATATTTCTCAGAAAAGGAGATGGCTTTCTTGGGCAGCTTAATATACACATCCACTTTTTCTGTCTGGGAACCACTGGCAGCGTCTTTCCAGAATCACTTCTAACACCAAGCACATTAAGTTTTATAAAAAATATATCTGTCTTTATAAACCATATAAACTCTTTTCTACCTGATTTTTGGTTCTCTAAAAATTGTATCCTTTTTGAGATATTAATCATTAATAGTTCAGACCATGTGAAAAATCTTCAAAAGAATTAAATCAATTCTTTTTAAGAATTTAAAATATGAATAACTCAGGAAGAATAAAGATTTCTAGGAATAAATTTTTAAAAGTCAATGAGAAAATTAAAAAAAAAACATTTAACATAGACCTTATAGTATCTGAAGGCATGGAGGACAATAAAATAAATATTACCAAAGTACTAATACATAAGACAAAGCAAGAAAAGAATCTGCACATGGGGTAGTTGTAGTGGTGGGATCCAACTAATTTTACAACAACTTTCACATTTTCCACTTTTCAGAGGATAAAGTTATTCAAGGCCAGGTCACATCACCCGACGGATGCAAAACATATGTAAAAAGGACACAGCGGATGAACAAATTTTCCATCCGTTGTTATCGGCTCTGAAAAGTGCCCCAAATTTGCATAAAGAGAAGGAAAAGGAATGGATGGGGGGAGGACGTATCGCGGATGTCAAATGGATGCTCAACGGAAGCCTAGCGGATGAAAGCGGATGAAAGCGGATGGAAGCGAATGGCACGTCCTCAGGGCTTCCGGGGGAGCATAGCAAAGTGGACACGTAGCAGAAAGAGTGGATGCGTAGTGGATGAAGAAGATGCAGAGCGGATGCATAGCAGATTACGCGGATGCACAGAGGATGCATAGCGGATGCATAGCGGATGCATAGCGGATGCATAGCGGATGCATAGCAGATGCGTAACAGATCACTGCACATGCGGGGAGGATGCATTGCGTCAGCCGCATGGATATAAAAGGAGGCAGCTCACAAGCAGGTCACCATTCAGAGGAAAGATCTGCTGCCACAGACATCTTCATCAGAGACCATGGGGAAGAAGAGGAAGCGTGTGCCATCTTCTGCCAGCCCTGGCAAGAGGGATAGATCCACCATCCCAACCCCTGGCGCTGACTCTGCTGGTGCTGGTGCTGCTTCTTTGGTTGCTAGTGCTGCTCCTGCTCCTGCTGCTGGTGGTGCTTCTCCTGCTGCTGGTGCTGGTGCTGCTTCTCCTGCTGCTTCTCCTGCTGCTTCTCCTGCTGCTTCTCCTGCTGCTGCTGTGGTGGACCAGCCCCAGAGCCCTGAAAGCCCTGATGCTGAAGGCCCTGCCAGAGGGAGGAAGAGGCAAGGCAAGGAGAAGGAGAAGGGAGAGAGGAAGCAGTACTCCATCGCAGAAGAGCATGAGGAGGAGGTGCTGGAGTGGTTGTGGGAGAATGAGTATATGTGGAGGAAGTGCCACAGGCTCTATCGAGACACCAAGCGAAAGCAGGCGGCTTGGAGACAGAAGGCGGAGAGCCTGGGCTACACTGCTGATGTCCTCCTCGGGTGGTGGAAGCATATGCACACCTGGTACGGGAAGCTGCACCTGAAGAAGTCTGGCCAGGCTGCGGTCAAGCACACCGACCGGGAAACCTATTTCATGGAAAAGTGCAGCTTCCTGGAGGGGGAGGTACGCCACCGAGGAGCAGCCCCTATGTCTACCCTCACTTTCAGGCAGCCCACAGACAGCCAGTTCTCTTCTTGCCAGGAGACAGCGACCATGTCCGGGCAGGTGTCCACAGAGCGCCCTGTGACAGAGATCCCCCCCTGACAGCTGCACACCCTATGCTGGAGGACGTGGAGGATTCTCTCACACACATGGAGCAAGAAGAAGCAGTGACCACCAGGGACCAACCCACACCCACCCTCAGCTCCACCTCCACAGAAAGCAGGCAGAGAGGCAGACCAGAGGGACAGAGCCACACTGTCCTGCTGGAGATGAGGGACACCATCTAGACCAGAGCAGATCTCCTCTCTCAGCTGGTACACTTCGAGATTCCATCCTCAAACCGCAAGCCCTTCCTCACCTACGTGACCCAGACCCTCATGGACATGCCCGAGCCCATTACCAGGTGATCAAGGAGAGGATCACGCCGCTGCTGCACCACCCTCCAGGTCTGCTCCACCACCCCAGGCAACGTCATAGCCCTTCCAAGGCTTTCAACAGTTCCTCTCTTACAAAGGCTACGGCTACCAGGACTTCCCTCAAAAGAGGCAGCTGTTCCCAGTCCAGGCACAGGTTCTTCGGATGCCACAGGTGCCACCGATGCCACCGATGCCACCGATGCCACCGACGCCACAGATGCCACTGACGCCACAGATTCCAGTGATGCCACTGATGTCACCGATGCCACCGACACCACAGATGCCACCGACGCCACAGATGCCACTGATGCCACCGATGCCGCAGATGCCACAGATGCCACCGACACCACAAATGTTTCCTCGCACAACAGACATGCCTCACCTCGCCCAGCTGCAGATCAGACAGCCCCATTGCACCCCTTCCTCCACCCCACAGCCAAGCCCGGCCTCAGAACATCTGTCATCAGTCCTGTGCCTGACATCCCAGATCCTGGATGAAGGGCTTCTCAACTTCACTGGGCTGAGCCAGCTTTCTGAGAACTTCCTGAACACACCATCTCCTATTGTCCTCTCGGGGCCAGGCGCCCCAATGGCACCTCAGACCAGCACTCCAGCCACTGCAAGCTCCACAGTCCCTGGACCCTTTACACCTGAGACCATGGACATGCCTCAGAAGGACTGAGAACATTGCCGGAGACTGAGTTGTTACCTGTTGACTTTATCATTGCCTGGGACACTTTTCTTGGTTCCTTTTGCTTTTTAAATAAAGTCCTACACTTTACGTAACTATTATTAATAAAGGTTTTCTTTGCTTCACACACTTTGGTCATTTCTTTTACTTAATAAAGTCTTGGTGGAAAACTTTAGAAAATGGTTAAGCCTTTGCATGGTTATGGGATGGGCAGGGATACCTGTGGGATGGGTAATAGCTGTGGGATGGGCAGGGATACCTGTGGGAAGGGTGATAGCTCTGGGATGGGTAATAGCTGTGGGATAGATAAGCCTCCAGTGCAAGCATAGTGGGACTGTATGGTCCACCCCCCCAGGTGCCACACCTATGGCCCTTTGTTATCAATAACAATTTATTCATTGATCCACACATTTCAACATAAACACAACTCTTTATTAATGCCCTATTCATTGTAAGGCCACTCAACATACATGGCACAATCTCATCAGTGTGATGAGACAGGCTGAAGGAAGCATCCATTAATCATCTATCATCCTGTCTTGCCACTCCACTGCTCCAGCTGGGGAGTTGCACCAGTGTTTCAGAATGTCGCGCTGCTTCTTCCCTTCACGTGAAGCTCTGTTGGGACCTTGCACATCCACAGTGTCTATCAGGTTTCGCCCTTGCCTCCATTCACCAGGCTCCATGTCCCCATTCCCTTGTTGACAGTTCACAAGCCTGTTCTGCAACACTCGGTAGCGGGTGAGCATGAGATTGTCCAGGATGCAGCAAGCTTCCACGATGCTCCTCACAGTCCATGGATAATGCTGCATGGTGGTGAGAAGTACCTGGAACCTGTTGGCCAGGATGCCAAAAGCGTTCTCCACCACCCATCTTGCCCTGGACAACCTGTAGTTGAAGATCCTCTCTTCACGGGTCAGGCATCTGGAAATGTAGGGCTTCATGAGGTAGGTTCTGAGGGAGAAGGCGTCATCCCCTACAATGAAGTAGGGCACATCTTGTGTGTCGTTGGGCAGGGGATCTGGATCTGGGAAGCCCATGATGAGGTTGCGTTCCAGCCCCTCCTTGAGGTCACTGGCGTTGTATACCTGGGCATCTGAAGCTGACCCGTTGCCTGAAGCATCGATGTACATGAACTTGTAGTCAGCACTGACCATGGCAAAGAGGATGATGCTGAAGAAGCCCTTGTAGTTGAAATAAGTGGACCTTGAGTTGGCTAGAGCTTTGCAGGCCACGTGCTTCCCATCTATGGCTCCAACGGTGTGGGGGAAGTTCCACCTCTACCACTGTTCTGCAAGTTTCCTCCAGCCTTGTTCAGTGGAGGGACACTGGAGGAGCTCCTCCAGGTATTCTTCGATGATGGTCTGCACCACTTCTCTGACCACAATGCTGATGGTGTTGTGTGCCACCCTCCAGGCGTACTGCATTTTTCTGTATGTGGTCCCAGAGGCCAGGTGGCACAGAGTCATTGCCACCTTCAATCCAGGGTCCAGGCTGGGATGGAAATTGGTGTTTGCCTTGGTCAACCTTGGTCTCAGATGCTCCACAACTTCGTCAAACATGGCTGGCGGCATCCTCATGAAGTTCTGGAATGCACAAGTGTCTTCATTCCTCAGCTCCACCATCAGCTTGTCATAGAGTCCAAACTCCTCTCTTCTCCTGGTCCATCGTTGGACCCAGACATTTCTTGGCCACCTCCTTTTCTTCCCGTAGAAAAGGTGAAAGAGCCTGAAGAGGACTGGGTTCTGGTGTTGAATGATGGCGGCTACCAAAAGGAGTGTGCGATGATCCATGGTGGAGAAGAATGGATGCTGTTGAAGAGCAAGAACAAGGCTGAAGAGGTCTGCATACCACGTCTGCTGGACTGAAAGTGAGATCCAGGTGATTTCCTTCCCCTTTTTTAAGGAAATGTCGGTTTTCCACTAGGTGTCCTTCCACATACTCCAGACATCCTCCAGACATCCTAAATATCCGAGATACATCTCCTATATGAACGTTTTTTCCGTTTTAATGCTTTATATCCGAGCTGCATCCGCTTTCATCATTTCTACGTCTGTGCTACTCACGCTGTGTGTCCGTTCTGCGTCCGTTTTGCTTCCTCCCTGTGTCCGTTTTCTGCTGGAGTGGATTTGAGTTGTGCAGATGTGCAGCGGATGCCTCGCAGATATAGCGGATGCGTAACGGGTGACAATGGACATATAACAGATGTTTCCCATATGTGTAGCGGATGTAGAACGGACACGTTGGATACTTCATCCGCTCAAAAAGTTTTGTGCAGCTCAAAACTTTTTGAGTGGATGAAATCACAGTAGACGGATGCTGGATGGATAGAGACTATGAAAAACGTATGCAGTGAGTACACAATGGATACATCACGTTTTCCAACGGATGGCAAGCTTTTTTTAACATTTTACATCCTCTTTGCATACATTGGTGCAGTGTGACAGGGGCTTTCCTTACATATATCTATTGCTGGGTTTTATACCACAGCTTGGCAATAAATCTTGGTTCTCCAGATACTTTACTCATTATTCAAGTGAACCCCTGTGAATTCCTGAATAAAACATTCTCCCTCTAAGAAACAAAATGATTGTTTCTAGTTTATAACTTCCATATTTTACACTGGCATCAGTGGCATCTGTGGCATCGGAGGAATCGGTGGCGTCGGTGGAATCAGTGACATCGGTGACATTGGTGACATTGGCGACATCGGTGGCATCAGTGGCACCTCTGGCATCGGTGGCATCTGTGGTGTCTGTGGCATCGGTGGTATTGGTGGCATCGGTGGCACCTGTGGCATGCGAGGAACATGTGCCTGGACTGGGAAGGGCTGCCTGTGCTGCTGGAACTCCTGGTAGCTGTAGCCTTGGTAGGAGAGGGGCTGTTGAAAGCCTTGGAAGGGCTGTGACATCACCTGGGGTGGAGGAGCAGACCTGGAGTGGGTGGGAGCTGGTTCAGCTGGGCCTGGAGAGTGGTGTAGCAGCGCTGTGATGCTCTCCTTCATCACCTGGTACTGGGGCTCGGGCATGTCCATGAGGGTCTGGGTCACGTAGGTGAGGAAGGGCTTGCGATTTGAGGATGGAATTTCGAAGTGTACCAGCTGAGATAGAAGATCTGCACTGTTCTTGATGGTATTCCTGATCTCCAGCAGGACAGTGTGGCTCTGTCCCTCTGGTCTGCCTCTCTGCCTGTTTTCTGTGGAGTTGGAGCTGAGGGTGGGTGTGGGTTGGTCTCTGGTGGTCGCTGCTTCTTCTTGCTCCATGTGTGTGAGAGAATCCTCCACGTCCTCCAGCATAGGGTGTGCAGCTGTCAGGGGGGGGTCTCTGTCACAGGGCGCTCTGTGGACACCTGCCCGGACATGGTCGCTGTCTTCTGGCCAGAAGAGGACTGGCTGTCTGTGGGCTGCCTGAGAGTGAGGGTAGACAGAGGGGTTGCTCCTCGGTGGCGGACCTCACCCTACAGGAAGCTGCACTTGCCATGACATAGGTCTCCCGGTCGGTGAGCTTGACCGCAGCCTGGCCAGACTTCTTCAGGTGCAGCTTCTCATACCAGGTGTGCATATGCTTCCACCACCCGAGGAGGACATCAGCAGTGTAGCCCAGGCTCTCCGCCTTCTGTCTCCAAGCCGCCTGCTTTCTCTTGGTGTCTCGATAGAGCCTGTGGCCTTTCCTCCACATATACTCGTTCTCCCTCAGCCACTCCAGCACCTCCTCCTCATGCTCCTCTGCGATGGAGTACTGCTTCCTCTCTCCCTTCTCCTTCTCCTTGCCTTGCCGCTTCCTCCCTCTGGCAGGGCCTTCAGCATCAGGACTTTCAGGGCTTTGGGGCTGGTCCACCACAGCAGCAGCAGGAGAGGCAGCAGGAGAAGGAGCAGGGGAAGCACCAGCAGCAGGAGCAGCATCAGCAACAGAAGAAGCAGCAGCAGCACCAGCAGCAGAAGAAGCAGCACCAGCACCAGCAGAGTCAGTGCCAGGGGGTGGGATGGTGGATCTATCCCTCTTGCCAGGGCTGGCAGAAGATGGCACATGCTTCCTCCTCTTCCCCATGAAGAAGATGTCTGTGGCAGCAGATCTTTCCTCTGAATGGTGACCTGTTTGCGAGCTGCCTCCTTTTATATCTGTGGGGCTGACGAAATTCATCCTCCCCGTATGCTCAATGATCCGCTACACATCCGCTCTGCATCCACTACGCATCCACATTATCTGCTATGCATCCGCTACACATCTGCTATGCATCTGTTCTGCATCTGCTCTGCATCTGCTTCATCTGCTACGCATCTGCTCTTTCTGCTACGCATCCACTTTGCTATGCTCCCCCGGAAGCCCTGCGGACATGCCATCTGCTTCCATCCACTTTCATCCGCTAGGCTTCCATTGAGCATCCGTTTGACATCCGCGATATGTCCTCCCCCAGTCCGTTCTTTTTCATTCTCTTTATGCAAATTTGGGGCACTTTTCAGAGTGGATAACAACGGTTGGAAAATTTGCTCATCCGCTGTGTCCTTTTTACATATGTTTTGCATCCATTGGGCGATGTGACCTGGCCTTAATCTCTTGAAGTAAAAAATTAAGAGCTAACATCAAGTACAAGCAGTTGTTACATACCTAACAAAAGAATATGTGATATTAATGTCATGCAAAATACACATGTGTATTTAGTAGCAATATTAGCTTTGTGTCGATGGAGATTACATTGCTCAGAAATTTCTTGAAATCAAACAGCGAAACTGGCAAACTTTGACAATCTATAATCTTCAAGGTATGGTTTGCAATGTATGGTCCACATTTGGTGTGTGTGTGTGTGTGTGTGTGTGTGTGTGTGTGTGTGTGTGTGCATATCTCTGTATACTAGAATAGGATAGGGGGCACTGTTGATAATTATCAGATTTTTGATTACAAGTAAATTGATGATAAGCATTCAAGTTCTTTCATGTAATTGGGACTCTGGGACATAAGGATAAGCATACAGGCCCTTAAGCATTAGCAAAGGTTTCTTTCATCGTACCATGGCAGTAATATCTACACACTATATGGTGTCATGTGGTTTCATCTGGGTTCAGAAATGGTTGTTAGTGATGAAAAATGAGTTCATTTCCAAGACTTTTTGTTCTCCTTCCATTAGCATTGAAGAAAGTTATTTCTAATGATTTAAGTTCTTCATATATATAGTTCAGGCTGAAACATGTATTAAATTCAAACTTAACCATATGTATATATTATTTGAACATCTCTTCAAAGAAATAGCAATGTGGGGTCTCAGTCTCTGTCTCTTCATTTCAAAATATGTGAATGGAGGAAATAGTTGCATTCCATTCAAAAGCACTTCTCTCTGACTAGTGATTTCTCCAGAAGAAAGGATTTTATTCAAATATACTATAGTTGGTTTGTCCAGATTTGTACTTTATACCTTTATTAAAAACTATTGTACCTCTAATGAAACGTAACTACACAATGTACTTTTATGGGTCAAAATTTTACCGTAAGAATTGATCACTAGCCTTTTGGTAGGAGTTACCTCATAGTTTAATTTGAGACATCTATGTTATGCTGCATACACAGGGATGGGATTCCATCAGTTCGGACTGGTATGGGCGAACTTGATGTAAAGTTTTCATCTGGTTCGCTGAACCAGTATTTCAACCAACTGACTAGTTCCACCCACCATGCCCTTCCGCTCCAAGGAGTCTCCAGGCAGCCCATTTTTGATGCAGGTAAGTGCAAAACACGGTTCTCCCAGAAGTACCACAACTCCAGAAATGGGTCTGTTTCTGGCTTCCAGTGGGCCTCCAGAGTCCGGAGGAGGCCTCCAGATCCTTGGGAAGGCAAAAAATATACCTCCTGGAAGTTCTGGTAGGCCATGCCCACCATGGCCACATCTGTGCATAAATGAGTAATGTTGTGTATTTCCTTCGGGTATTATCCCACGTCATTGTAGTTCTGTTAAAGTTGTAGCAACGTTTCAGCAGAATCTCATCTGC
>BLBF01000006.1:29406092-29455850 GCA_015471245.1 Laticauda colubrina
CTTTGCTGTCGCTCCCAAACACATCCCCACAGAAACCATCATATGCGGAGTTGAAACCAGCCTCACCAAAACCAACCATGATGATGCTAAAGGCCCTATCACATTGCCCAACGGATGCAAAACCTATGTAAAAAGGACACAACGGACGAGCAAAATGTTGCATCTGTTGTTATCCGCTCTCAAAATGGGCAAAAATTTGCATAACCGGAGCGGATAACACGGAAAGGAATGGACGCGGGGAGGATGCAGGGTGGATGGAAAGCGGATGCGGAATGGAAGCCCAGCGGATGGAAGCGGATGGGAGCGGATGGCACATCTGCTAGGCTTCTGGGGGACCCCAGCAAAGTGGATGCAAAATGGATACAGCGGATGCACAGCGGATGCACAGTGGATGAAGCGGATGCAGAGCAGAAGCCTAGCGGATGCACAGCGGAAGCCTAGCGGATGCCTTGCATTAATTGTGCATGCGGGGGGGATTTATTGCGTCAGCCCCGTGGATATAAAGGGAAGCAGCTCGCACGTGGCCAGCATTCAGAGGAAAGACCTGCTGCCGGATACAACGAGTCTTTGCCTGCCCTGCCTGCATGCCTGCCTGCAAGCCTTGCTGCCAGCCTTGCTGCAAGCCTTCCTGCCAGCCTGCCTCCAAGCTTGCCTCCCAGCCTGCCTCCCAGCCTCCTGGCCAGCCTCCCTGCCAGCCTTACTCTCTGCCTCCCAGCCAGCCTTGCTGCCAGCCTGCCTTCCAGCCTCCCTGCCATCCAGTCTGCCTGCCAGCCTTGGTGCCTGCCTGCCTGCCAGCCTTGGTGCCTGCCTGCCTGCATGCCTGCCAGGCTTCCTGCCAGGCTTCCTGCCAGGCTTCCTGCCAGCCTTAGTGCCTGCCAGCCTCCCTGCCAGCTCCCTGCCAGCTCCCTGCCAGCCAGTAACCCCACAACCATGGGGAAGAAGCGAAAGCCTCAGCAACCTGCCGCCATCCCTGGCAAGAGGGACAGGGCCACCCTCCCACCCCCTGTCTCTGACTCTGCTTCTGCTGGGGCTTCTGCTGCTCGGTCTCGCTCTTCTGGTGCTGGAGGTTCTGCTGAAGCTGCTCCTGGCGGTGGTGCTTCTGCTGGTGCTGACTCTGCTGAAGCTGCTCCTCGCGGTGGTGCTTTTGCTGGTGCTTACTCTGCTGAAGTGGCTCCTGGTCCTGCTGGTCCTGCTAGTGCTCCTGGACTTGCTCGCACTGCTCGTACTGCTCGCGCTCCTGGTCTTGCTTGTCCTGCTCGTTCTGCTTGTGCTCCTGGTCCTGCTCATGCTGCTGCTGCTTCTGCTGCTGTTGCTGCTGCTGCTGCTGCTGATGATGATGATGATTATTATTATGATCCTACTGGTGATGATGATGATGATGATGATGATGATGATGATGATCCTGCTCCTGCTCCTGCTGCTGCTGCTGCTGGTGTGGAGGAGCAGCCCCTACTACCTGGGATCCCCTCTGATGAGGGCCCATCTGGTCCTGCCAAAGGGAGGAAGAGGTGTATGCGGGGACGGGAGAGGAGGCAATATTTTATTGAGGAGGAACACCAGGAAGAGGTGCTGGAGTGGCTGAGAGAGAACGACTATCTGTGGCGGAAGGGACACCGTCTCTACAGGGACACCAAGCGGAAGCAGGCTGCTTGGAGAGAGAGGGCGGAGAGTATGGGTTACACTTCGGAGGTGCTCCTCGGCTGGTGGAAGCACATGCACACCTGGTATGGGAAGCTTCACCTGAAGAAATCTGGCCAGGCCACAGTTAAGCTGACGGACAGAGAGACCTACGTCATGGCCAGGTGCAGCTTCCTGGAGGGTGAGATCCACCACCGAGGAGCACCAGGAGCCCCTCTGTCTACCTTTTCTCTCCGGCAGCCTGCTGCGACCCAGTCCTCTTCTGGCCGAGAGTCAGTCCCTGTCTCCAGGCAGGTTTCTGTGGAGCGTGCCATGGCAGAGAACCCGCAGACAGGTGTTGTAACCATGGTGGAGCGCATGGATGACTCCCCGGTGCGATGGGAGAAAGGAGACATTGCGTCCACCACAGCCGTAGCCACATCCACCACCACCCCAGCTCCACCTCCACAGAAAGGCAGAGAGCCAGACAGCAGGAGGGGCAGAGCCAAACTGTCCTCCTGGAGATCAGGGACACCATCTGCACCAGCATAGATCTCCTCTCTCAGCTGGTCAACATTGACTCCTCATCCTCCAACCGCAAGCCCTTCCTCACCTATGTCAACCAGACCCTCAGGAACATGGAGGAACCCCAGCACCAGGTGGTGAAGGACCGGATTACCGAGCTGCTTCACAACCCTCCAGATCCAGAGGAACCTGCTCCCACCCAGTCCAGTTCTGCTCCTCCACCCCAGGCAATGTCCCTCCCATACCAAGGCTTCCCACAGGCCCTCACCTTCCAGGGCTACGGCTACCAGGAGGTTCAGCAGCACAGACAGCAGCCCTTCCCAGTTCATGCACTGAGTCATCGGGCGACACCGTTGCCACCGGTTCCACTGATGCCACCCATGCCACCCATGCCAATGATGCCACCGACGACAGCGATGCCACCCACGCCAATGATGCCACCCACACCAGTCCTCACTCAGCTGCAGACCAGACAGTCCCACTACACTACTCTTTCCTCCACCCCACAGCCAAGCCCGGCCTCAGTACATCTGTCATCAGTACTGGGGCTGACACCCCATGGCATGGAGGAAGGACCTCTCAGCATCACAGGGCTGAGCCAGCTGTCCGAGACCTTTCTCAACACACCGTCACCTGTGGTCCTCTCGGGGCCAGGCACCCCAATGACACCTCAGACCAGCACTGCAGCAGCACCCACCTCCACAGCACATGGACCCTTCATCCCTGAGACTGGGCACACTTCCGAGTGACCGTGAAGACTGCCAGACACTGGGTGTGGACTTTATTTGGACACTTGACTTGGGTCATTTTTCTGTTACAGCTTGTTGTTGAATAAAGTTTATCTTTGATTCACACATTTGCTTCATTTATTTTTTTTAATAAAGTCTTGGTGGAAACTTTTAGAATTGGTTTAAGCCTTTGCATGCTTGTGGGATGGGTTAAGATAGCAGTGGGGTGGGCAGGGATACCTGTGGGATGGGCAGGGATACCTTTGGGATGGGTAATAGCTGTGGGATAGATAAACCTCCAGTGCAAGCATAGTGGGACTGTAGGGTCCACCCTCCCAGGTGCCACACCTATGGCACTTTATTATCAATAATAATGTAATAATCATCCACACATGTCAACACAAACACAACTCTTTATTAAACGCCCTGTTCATTGTAGGCCCACCCAACATACATGGCCCAATCTCATCCGTGTGATGAGACAGGCTGAAGGAAGCATCCATTAATCATCTATCATCCTGTCTTGCCACTCCACTGCTCCAGCTGGGGAGTTGCACCAGTGTTTCAGGAGGTTGCGCTGCTTCTTCCCTTCACATGAGGCTCTGTTGGGGCCTTGCACATCCTCAGTGTCTATCAGGTTTTGCCCTCTCCTCCATTCCCCAGGCTCCATGTCCCCATTGCCTTGTTGGAGGTCCACGAGCCTGTTCTGCAAGACCGGGTAGCGGGTGTGCATGAGATTGTGCAGGATGCAGCAAGCTTCCACGATCCTCCTCATGGTCTCTGGGCGATGCTGCATGGTGTTGAGAAGTACCTGGAACCTGTTGGCCAGGATGCCAAAGGCGTTCTCCACCACCCGCCTTGCCTGGACAGCCTGTAGTTGAAGATCCTCTCTTCACGGGTGAGGCATCTGGAAGTGTAGGGCTTCATGATGTAGGTTCTGAGGGAGAAGGCGTCATCCCCCACGATGAAGTAGGGCACATCTTATGTGTCGTTGGGCAGGGGGTCTGGATCTGGGAAGTCCATGATGAGGTTGCCTTCCAGCCCCTCTTGAGGTCACTGGCGTTGTATATCTGGGCATCTGAACATGAGCCGTTGCCTGAAGCATCGATGTACATGAACTTGTAATCAGCATCGACCATGGCAAAGAGGACGATGCTGAAGAAGCCCTTGTAGTTGAAATAAGTGGAGCCCGACTTGGGTGGTGCTTTGCAGGCTACGTGCTTGCCATCAATGGCTCCAACGGTGTGGGGGTAGTTCCACCTCTGATACCACTGCTCTGCAAATTTCTTCCATCCTTGTTCAATGGAGGGGCACTGGAGGAGCTCCTGCAGGTATTCTTCGATAATGGCCTGCACCACTTCTTTGACCACAATGCTGATGGTGTTGTGTGGCACCCTCCAGCCATACTGCATGCTCCTGTAGGTGGTCCCTGAGGCCAGGTGGCGCAGAGTGAGTGCCACCTTGAGCCCAGGTTCCAGGCTGGGTCGGAAGTTGGTGTTTGCCTTGGTCAACCTGGGTGTCAGCCGTTGCACAACTTCGTCAAACATGGCTGGAGGCATCCTCATGAAGTTCTGGAATGCCCGAGTGTCTTCGTTCCTGAGCTCCACCATCAGCTTGTTGTACAGTCCGTACTCTGTTCTTCTGGCGATCCATCTTTGGACCCAGACGCTTCTGGGCCACCTCTTTTTCTTCCCGTAGTAGAGTTCACAGAGCCTGTAGATGGCTTCGCACTGTTGCAGAAGGATGGTGGCTGCCAAAAGGACTGTGTTATGATCCACGGTGGACATGACTGGATGCTGTGGAAGAGCAAGAGTCAGATGAAGGCTGCAGAGGTCTGCACAGCTGGGCTGCTGTTCTGAAAGTGAGACGCAGGTGAGTTGCTCCCCTTTTTATAGGCAGTATAGGTGTCCCTTTGCATCCTCTAGACATCCTTAATATCTGAGATAGGTCCCCTCTGTAAATTTTTTTCCATTTTAAATGCTTTGTTTCCGTGCTGCATCCGTTAGGCATCTGTTGTGCATCCATTCTGCATCTGTTCCCCTTCCTCCCTGCGTCTGAGCAGATGTGAGTTGCGCGGATGCGGAACGGATGCCTAGCGGATATAGCGGATGCGTAACGGATGCAGAACGGATGCCTAGCGGATGCCTAGAGGATGCATAATGGACAAATTGGATACATTTTCTGCGCAAAAGTTTTGAGCAGCTCAAAACTTTCTGAGCGGATGAAATGTCAGTATACGGATGCTGGATGGATAGAGAGGAAGCAAAACGGAGGCAGTGAGTATAGAACGGATACATTGCATTAACCAACGGATGGCAAGCTTTTTTGTCCATTTTACATCCTCTTTGCATCCGTTGGTGCAGTGTGACAGTGGCTTAACAGAATCAGACTCAAAATCACCAACATCCTCTGCACTAGCAAACCACCCAAAAGCAACTTATCCAAAGAAGAACAAATACCCCCCACCCAATCAGAACACAGCCAAGCCCCACCCAATCAAGTCACACCCTCACTAGCAGTTAAAAGGAAGAAGCAGTTGCAAGCTCACATTAGTCTGAGAAGCACAGAGCCAAAGAACCAAGCCTGAAGATGATGAATGAGACTTCATCGAAATGTCGCCTAGATACTTCCAATTTTACGTGGGAGAAAACCTGAATAACCAAAGATCCACATACAAATACCCGCGAAAAGCTCAGAAAATAAATACACACACACACACACACACACACACACACACACACAGGATGTAGATGTAGATAGGGAAACGGAGAGCACTAAGGTTGAAGACAAAATCCACATAGGAAAAGGATATGTGTTCAAATACTATCTTTATTAACTTCTAAAGAAAATAAAAGTAGTTGATAAAATCCAAGGCTAGATGGAATGGACAAAGAATGGGGGTGGAAAAACAAAGTAGAAATGGGTTTAATCTTCCATCCTTTTCTTTTTAATATCACTGACTTATGGAGTTATGATGTCAGGATAAAAATAAGTAAGGATAAAAATGTACTGTTGTTGTTCACCTCTAAAGGAGCAGCTCCATAATAGCAGCTTTAAAGGTTAATGCAGTTTAATTCACTTTCTCCATTAGTTTGGAGAGTAAACAGTGTTCCAGTATTACAGCAAGGGAATACGTAACATAAATGCTGTGTCAAATAATGATAAAATAGGACAACTAAGCTACACAAAGTGAGAACCATCCCCTCCTGGGCATCCATATCACCAGAAAGACAATGAGAAAATGATACTTAAGACTTCAGACCAGAAAAAGTGACATCACTTAGGGGATAATGTGAAGTATGTGCCACTGAAAATACCTGCTGCACAAGCCTCATGAAAATAAATGGCACAATAAACAAGTGGATTGTATTTATACCAATAGTGCTATTGATGTGCTTCTAGATGAAGCATAGCAAAAGTAACAGAGATACACAATGAACAGGGGATAGGTCTGTGGCAAAATGAATTGGCTGTAAATTAACCATTTTCAAACTAAACTTACTATAAGTGCTAGATTAGTAATTCTAGATTTGTTACTGTTGTACCTGCAGAGATAAGAATGTTAGGAGAGTACTGTAGGATTGGAAAACAAAGGCATTGCTAATGAATAAAGCTATAAAGATTTGAGGGCAAAATTCAACAACATAACATAAAATATTATTTTATTTGAAGATTAATATTAGTTTCTTCAATATTTCTATATTAAAATATAGGTATTTGATAATAAATACCTGGTACTTGGTGTCTAGCATTGTATATTCATAAATGATATTAAGTTTTAAATATAATTGCAGCACAATCATAGGAAAAGACCATACATTCCATATATACAGTACAATACTTCCAAACTAAGACAGATCAACTACTGAAGGTCAGGTTGGGTACTGGAAGTGTAGACCAATATAGTTGAGAACAACAGATTGAACTAATTTTTATCTAACCTCTGCTCATTTGCTTCTTTCTCTCCTTCACATGACTTTTACCATTACTGATAAGAATGCAACAGTGACAATACTCAAATAGTGTTCTTGTGTAGCCATTTATAAGGTTGATTTATCTTGATTGTATTGCAAGGGGATACATTGATGTATGAAATGAGGAATCAGTCAAATTTCACATTTTTTGCTTTTCAACTTTTGTCTCTTGCCTCCGATGAAAATACATATGTGCCTGTGTACATACACATTCTCTCTCTCTCTCTCCCTCCCCCCCCTCACACACACACCTTAAAATGTTCTGACTTTATAATTCAACTTTTCCTTCCCAAGTCTCTGGTGATTCCATCTTAATTGTCCATGTAAATTGCTTTCTATTTTGGACATGATAACTATATTGGCTGTCTTTCTGTTTCACTCTTTTGGGCACTTCCAGCTGTGTCTGAATATTTATTTTTTATTTTATTTATTTTATTTTATTTTTGTCAATTGCTCACAAGATAATAGGTATAAGTAAAAACATTGTTATGAATACATGGATACATATAAGAAAAAAATAAAAATAAAAACTCTTTTCATCTTTTGAACATTGTGAATGTGAAGTAGATGATACAGTAAGGGCAGAAATTATGCCATACTTTGGCCATGAGAAAGAAGAATTTAAGTCAGTGTCATTCAATCTGTTCCTAGACTATCCTTTGTTACAAGGCTATTGAGCTTTGAGCTCTATAGATAATTTTAGTTTTCAGCCTTGAATAAGATGGCAGAATCAATTTAGTCAGGCAGAAGTACAAAATGACACAAAGCACTAGTAACTGAAATACTCACCCCCATCATCCAAAAGAGGCATGTACATGAAGACTTCAGCAAAACTAAATATAACTAAATCTTCCTTTGTTGTTTTGAAACTGGCTGATCCAAAATAAAGGAAATTCTTTTTCAACTTTGAATATAGACTGTCTTTCATATTGATACAAACTAAGATTATCTTACAAAGCATTTCTAGGAAGTATCATTTAATTCAATGGGTTTATTGACAAATAAAATGGGATTACAGCATGTTAGTCTCACTTGGGTTAATGAGAAGTAATGCATACCAGTAGATGGCTCTAGTTTCATTTTTTCCAGTAAATGTTTACAATAAATTTAGCCTAAAACATGATACAATGTAAAGTTTTAGGGTAGTTATCTCCCTGTTTCATCAACATCTAGTTGCTGAAAAGGAATTTATAAAACTGATCTCCTATACTGTGTTTTATTTTCTTTTATACAGTTTCAATTATGGCAGATATTCCTGTAAAATTTGACTTTGATAGCAATTGCCGGGATTTCTTGGACATATTATGCCTGATTCAGGAAAACAAACAAACAAACAAGAAAACTCAAGGTGCATTTATTACTCTCTTTGAGAAGAGAAGATTAAGAAGAGCTATGATAGCTTTCTCCAAACGACAGAAATGCTGTCATATAAAAGATGAAGTTGACATGTTTTCTGCTGTTCCACAAGGCAAGACAAGTGCAAGTTCATAGATATTGAAGAGAAGCAGACTTCAGCTAAGCAATGAGAAAGACTTTTTAATGATAAGAGCTGTTCATCGGTGGAACCGAATGCCTTGGAAAGTAGTGAGCTGTCTTGTATTGGAGGCATTTATTTAAGCTGGACAGCCATCTCTCAGATTTTAAATTGGGGAGGGGAGAGGATGCTTCACAGTGGACAAAAAAACCTGCCAGTATTCATTTTAATGAGAAGGAGGAGAATGAGTTGACTCTTAATGATCTCTTGGAGAGAAAATCCCTTTTAATACTATGCTAAAATTCTTACTCAAAGTTCTGAATAAAAATTTTCCCTACACAAATGAAGTGCCAGATTTTCTTCATTATTCTCATTGTGTCCCCCTCCTCCCAAATTCTTTATTGCTGGGGATGTCAGTTCTTTTACTAATGTCATTTTTTGTTACAAATCATTCAGACTGGAATTTTTATCCCTTCCTGATACCTTTCTTTGGAAAGTTCTTAGACAGACATGAATTTACAGAGTTATATAGATACATGAAATATAATTCAAGAGAAAGTCCATAAACATATATTTACTAATCTGTCTATCAAAATATTAACTATGCACATTTGAAATGACACATTTATCAAGATGAATATTCGGTTATTGACATATTGAGAAATAACATTTTTAAAGAAAAGTAGATCCACTCAAATATTATTATTATTATTATTATTATTATTATTATTATTATTAATAATAATAATAATAATAATGATGATGATGATGATGGAAGGATAATAAAATAAAATAATAAAACCATGTTGCTTTGCATTGCTATGTGGTTTGCAGATCCTCTCAGTCTTCAGCTGTAGTATCAGTTGAAGTGCCTTCCGGCTACAGCATTCTTGGCAAGAGTCTTTCAGACTGAATTCTGTTGATCCCACAACGTATTCCAAAGATACTGTACCTAACCTGCAAGATTTTCAGCCAACTGAAAGGAAAAAAACAAAGAGCCTACAGCACCAGCTCAAAGCAATTTGAGGAAATGTGAATTCCTTTGTCAGTATGACTTTATTTCTTTCCTTTGTTTAGAGAAGAAAATCTCCTTGCCCAAATGGCCGGTTTTTTTAAAAAAAAATCAAAGCAAATCCAGCTCTGTAATATAAAATACATTTCTTTCTATCAGAGGTACCTTTTTTCTTCTAGGTGGAACAGAGAAAATTCAAAGATGACTTTTCTTTGTATATTATCATTAATTGCTTCACCACAGGGGCAATAAGGTATAACTGTAAGGGCAATCATTTCTACCTCCCTTTTGCCTATAGCCTTTTCCCTGTTAAGTCTCCTTTCCAAGAAATCAGGGAAATGAGACTTTTACAAAATTGCCTTTCCATGCTGGGAAAAAAGCCCAGATGGCAAAGCATGTGATTGGGGTAGCACAGATGAGAGCTGTATGTGGCCAGGAAGGATGAATCAGAGAGCAGAAGGAGGAAAGAAACAAAAAGATCCCCATGGTTGTTCATAGAGGTGGATGCTTTCCAAACTTAAAAAAATAAAAACTTATATGTCTGTCTTGGAGCTAACTTGAAATAGATTTAAATAAAAGTTCTTAATAACATCATTAAACACCTTTTTCCAGATGATAATTCTCCAACAAAGGGACATTCTAGCAAGCTTAAAAGCTACTTTTTACCCTACTATGGTAACATAGAATGAATGACATTTCCTTTTAAATGGCATATGAAATATAATTGTATCATTACAAAAAATGTTGTTAGAATGATTTTCTAAAAAACTGATTCATGGGAACCTAAGTATTTCAGTAAAGTAAGAAATACATACAAAATATATTTGAAAAAGTTGTTTATAAATTTTAAAAAGTCTTGGGTCAGTTTCATTAACAGAATTTATTAGGAAAAACAGTATAACCCAACTACTAATTACTCAGAATACCTTCCTTCCTTCCTTCCTTCCTTCCTTCCTTCCTTCCTTCCTTCCTTCCTTCCTTCCTTCCTTCCTTCCTTCCTTCTCTTCTCCCTCCCTTTCATCCTTCTTCAGGAATTTAAATGAAACTGAATATTGAATAAATCACTGAGGAAGTATTGTGTATTGGACAGAAATGAATATATATCCCAAATAACTGTATGAGTTACTCTGAAGTGTTTTAATAGGAAGCATAAATATCCCAGTATCCCTTTCTAATAATAGACAAAGTACATTTATTGTTATATGTAGATGTTGACATGCAAGCTTAGCAGAGCTACACTAACTTAGCATGGTCTTATCCTTTTACAATTACAATATGGTTCAAATCAAATGGCTTTCATTACACTTATGCATTCAAGTTTTATCAACAAGGTACATTTAATTGGTTCAGCCTATTATCAGAGAGCAGACAAGTAAATGTATCCACTTTGCAGCTATTGTATGTAAATTTGAGTGAGAGGACATATTGAACATCAGGATTCATAGCTTTCATTGTTTCACAATAAAAAGAGAAGTTTCTGTTCAAACAGTTTGTATGTATGTAAACTAGTTATGTTAGAGAAGTACTTACATTAACAAGAACACAAAATTGCATTGTATTCTGTCTCCTCCTCTTTCCCTCCAAAATATTCTGTATAAAATAATTCAGCCTTCTCAATTGAATCAATTCTATGTCTCTGTTCTTGCTATGTGAACATTAAACCTTCTGGAATCAGCCATCAAAATTCACCTCTTTTTTAAGTAGAATTTTAGTCAGAAATCAATATTCTCTTCTCATCTCTCTCACTCTTCTGGGCACTTGTTTCAGGACCACAATCGCCTTATCTTTATATTTCAATGTTTTCTCTCTTGCCACTTGCAATATTTGCATTTTAATGGCTTTCTTTGTAAATCTGATGTGAACTTCTCTTGGTAAGCTATTTCTCACTGCATATTTTGTGAAGACTCGATAAACCTTGTCTATTCCATCCATCATCTTCACTTTGGTTATTTCCAAAGCTTCAGCCAAAATTTCTATCATTATCTCAGCTAGGCTTTGTCCCTTTTCTTCCTCAATGTTTTGGAATCTGAGATAAAATTCTGATCTGTCCATCTCCCATCTCAGCATCCCACTTTTATCTTGTTCAACCACAGTTAATCTGTTGTCAATATATCCAATTTTCTTATATCTTTGTTCATCATCATCTTCAATTTTTTGGAATCTCTCATCATACTTCATCATTTGTTGAATGTTCTCCACCTTTTCATCAATTTTTCCTGTTCTTTGTTCAATGTTCTCTGTTCTCTTTTCAATATTCTCTGTTCTTGTTTGTATATTTTGAATTCTTTGCATAATCATCTGCAGCATCACCTTTTCCTGTTCTTTTTCTTGCTGTAACATTGTCTGTATTGAGCATTGTCCTCCAGATGGTGAAGAGGAAGAAGTAGAAGTTGAGGGACCAGCCGTTGTTAGTTTCCTACTCATTTCAGACAATTCAGGATCTCCAGGTTCTTCTAGACCTTAATCCACTAGTGAAATAGTCCATTGTAATTCCAAATAAAAATAGTTGGAAAAAAAGAAGCCACATAATAGTAATAATAAAAAGAAAATTTCTTCAGGTTATTGCATACCTTTAATCCAATTGATTGGTTAGATAGCAGTAAAAACTCAAAAAAGGAAGAAAAGACCATAAACAGAAAAAGGAAAAAAATGTTAAATCCTAGAGGAGGTGGAAAAATAGAAGATAAAAAATTAAAGAAGAAAAAAGGAAGTTCTTCAGGTTCTTCAACACCTTAATCCAATTAAGAAGTCCCAGGTATAAAAAGATGTACAAAAAAAAGGGAAGCCACATACACACAAAAAAAAACCAATATGAAAAGTAAAAAAAAAATATAGGGGAGGGAGCGAGAAAAAAGAAAAGAGACTGCTCCCTTAAAGGAAAAAAAGAGCAAAAACATTAGTACTAAAGCTTTTCCTTTAAAATAAAATGCAAATGTAAAAATTAGACTTCAAAAACAAAAAGGACAAAAACAAGTTCCAAAAGGCCAAAGATCCAAATAGCTATTACAAAAAGTAAACTAGTAAGGAGGAGGTTTGTTAAAGTAAGAAATAGCCCAGCTTAAAGAAAGTAGAAAGAGCACGCTGCACCTTACATCCAAGGCTTTTGTTAAAATTTATAAATTTCTTCTCTAGAGTCTTATTGTCTTTTTTTTCTGTAAACTTCAATACCGGACTCTAGCTACTGATGGAAACCCAGAAGAGCACCTGCAATAATACTCTCCCATGGTCTTCCCTCTAGCTTATCAAACAGGCTCAAAGTCCTTGAGAAGAAGTCTCAGATCTTTCTCAGCTTTTTCTGGTCAAGAGAAAAAAAATAGATACAATATTTCCAAGCCTCTAGTTGGCAGTGTTACAAAGTTTCTTCTGCTTTCACTTTCCCCCTCCTTTTCCAAACAAGATATAATAAAAATTAATTAAAAAAGGAAAAAGATATTTAAAAAGATGACTAGAAGGGAGTCTCTAGCCTAAAATGTTATAAAGTCAAAAAGGAGAGAAAAAATAGGTGGAAAAAACCCAGTCCAGTTTCAAAATATAAAATCATATGAAAAAAGTCCAGCAAAAAACCCCAAAACATAACTTTGATTTCTTGTGTAAAATCGCCGCTTAATCTCTTCTGTCTAAAATTTTACAGATTCTTTCATTTGCTTAGGTTGTCTTTTCAAATATTAAAGTAAAAAAAAAAATTCTTACCAAACCGGCACACTTTCTCTTTCCATTCTCTTCCATTTCGGAGCTGTCCCAACTTCAGCAGCTTTAATGGTTGCATCTCTGCTGCTGGCAAAAAGAGCTTCTTTGCGATATCCCTGGGATCGACAGGATGCACTCTTTACATTCACTGTCTCTTCAGGATGGTTTAGATCCATTTAGACCATCCAGGAGCAAAGATATCGGCAGCAATCTCAGACCTCCAAGATCACATGCCGTATCACCATGACACCAGCTTTGCTCCTCTGCCAAATAGTGAAGAAGAAGGTGCAGTAGGCGGGAAGGTTGAAGTTAAAGAACAACGTGAACCAAGATCTATGAGAGCTGCTAAATCTACCTATAAAATATAATCATGGAAGAGAAAAAAACTTATTACAATTAACATAAACAGACTTAACTCAGCTGTTAAAAGAAGGAAAACTTTCCATAAATTAGAGAAATTAAAATTTGATGTAATCTGCCTACAAGAAGTACATATTAAAAAACAACATGAACAACAACTGATACAGCCAAAATTAGGAAAAATATTTACTTCTTTGACACAAAGCAAGAAAAGAGGAGTGGTTTTATACATTAAAGATATTATCCCAGTGAAATTGATCCATACTGATGACGATGGAAGATTATTTATGGTGGAAATAATGGACAATACTATGAAAACACTCCTGATTGCAATCTATGCCCCAAATGACAATCAAGAGGAATTTTATAAAAAACTGCATATGAAAATAATTGAACTGGACTATGCTAATATAGTTATGATGGGAGACTTTAATGGAATTGTAGACAACAAACTGGACTAGACAGCACAGAAAACAACAAAACAAACCAGAAAGACTCTCCGTAAATCCTTTTTTAAAATGATAGATGAAATAAATTTAAAAGATATATGGAGAGAAAGAAATGCTAAGACTAAACAATACACCTTCTATTCAAACTTATATTTATCATGGTCCAGAATAGATGTGACATGGATGTCAACAGGATTGTTAGCTAATATTCAAGAAATAAATATTGAAACAAGTACTTGGGCAGACCACAATCCAATGACAATTAAATGGAAAGGACAAAGAAGAAGATCTAGATGGATGTTAAATAATACTATACTAAAACAAAAAGACTTCAATAGAGGATGGAGAAAGAACTGGCTTTTTTCTTTAGAGAAAATAAAAAAGAAGACACATTGATGCAGAACATATGGGATACAATGAAGGCATATGCCAGAGGCTTGACAATAGACTATACAAGGAAAAGAAATACCATGAAAAGATTAGCCTCTAAGACATTAGAGGATGAGTATAAAGGACTTGAAAAAGAGTTACAGAAAATGCCACAGAAAAAGGACATTAAGTTAAAAATGGATATAATTAAACATAAAATGGGATTAATGGAAAAAGAAGAATTAGCACAGAAAATCAGAGGTGTGAAACGTAACTATTTTGAAGATGCATACAGACCAGGTAGATGGTTGGCATATAAAGAGAAAGGAGAAAGAATCAAGGAAAATATTGCAATTAATAGATGATCAAGGCCAAGTTTGCTATGGAAGTAAAGAAAAGAAGGAAATTATACGAGACTATTATGGGAAACTATACACACAAGAGAATATTGAGGAGGAAAGAGTTAAACAGTACTTAGAGAATGCTAATCTATCCCAGATACTAAAGAGACGGAAACAATGTTAGAAAGCAATATAATGATGAAGGAGTTAACTGAAGCACTTAAGAAGAAAAACAATGGAAAGGCACCAGGCTCAGATGGACTTCCGGCAGACTTCAGCAAAACACAAAAGAATCACTGAACCTTCCATTGCTAGACGTTATGAATGAAGTTATGTTAAAGAAGAAGATACCTAAATCATGATCAGAAGCTGATATTACACTTGTTCCAAAAGAGCCCAATTCATTACAAATCAAGAATTATAGATTTATTTCCTTACTAAATGCAGATTATAAAATTTTGCTTCAATATTGTCAGAAAGACTTAAAAAAAACCTAAATAATTTTATCCAACCTGGTCAAAATGGATTTCTGCCAGAGACAAATTAAAGATAATATGAGAGTAATCTTGGACACTTTGGAATACTATGAGGCACACCCTGAAAAACAAATGACTTTGGTATTTTTAGATGCACAGAAGGCATTTGATAATGTGAATTGGCGATTCATGTTATTACAGCTGGAACAGATGGGCTTTGGTAAAAAATGTCTTCATGCAATAGAAGCTATATATCATAACCAAACGGCAAAGGTAATGATAGAGGGAGAATTGACAGACTCTATTGATATAAGAAAAGGAACAAGGGTGCCCACTGCTACCTTTGTTGTTTGTGTTAACTTTAGAAGTGTTAAACAGAAATATTAGAGAAGAAAAGGATATAAAAGGGATGAAAATTAAAAAGGAAGAATTTAACTTGCAAGCATTCACAGATGATCTGGTTTTAGAAGACCCACTAGAAACAGCCTTAAAATTGATAGAAAAGATAAAGGTATATGGAAGGTGGCTGGTTTGAAAATAAATAAAGACAAAACAAAGATTTTGACAAAGAATATGTTATCAAGACAAAAGGAAGAACTGGTAGATGTATTGAAAATCCAAGTCATGAATAAGGTCAAGTACTTGGGGATACATTTGACAGCAAGAATAACTATATTAAACTTCAGTAGCAGATAGCACTAGATTCGGTGAAATTGGAAAATTTACAACTGTCATTAATATCAACAATCAACAATCAAGATGAATATATTATCCAGAATTTTATATTTGTTACAAACAATTCCAGTTCGGCTTGGAAAAGATTATTTTGAAGATTTAAATAAAAGTGTGTTGAAATATATATGGCAAGGTAAGATAAGAGGAGGATTTGGTTTGCCTAATTGGGAGTTGTCCTACCAAACTACAAATTTGATGTGGGTTAAGGAATGGATAATATTAAGAAATGCTAGATTGTTGACATTAGAAGGACATGATCTGTTGCTGGGGTGGCATGCTTTTTTATGGTTTTAAGGAACTAAAATGCAAGGGTATTTTAGAAGACATTATATAAGGGGATTTTTGTGGTTAAACTGGGAGAAGACTAAAAGGCAATGTTATTTGAAAATTCCAGTCGGGCTATCGACTATTGAAGCATTTTCCTGTCCTATAATATATAAAAAAGAACAAACAGTTAGATATGGTGAAATACTGAATGAAAAGGGTGAACTTAAACCTATGTAAAAATTAGAGGAACAAAGTATAAAGATGAATTGGCTTTAATGTGTGCAAATACATTCAAGGTATGATAAAGATTCCAAAACAGAAGGTTTCTGTGATAAACTGATTGACTTTCATAAAATTTTGATAGGTACTGATGAAAAGGTGATTAAAAAATTGTATGGATATTTATTTGAAATTACATTAGAAGAATAACAAGTTAAAGAAACAATGATTGCTTGGGGGAATAATTTTGGATATGGGTTTGATCTAGAGAAATGGCAAAAACTGTGGTCTCAAAATTATAAAATGACAATGTCAACATCATATAAAGAAAATTTGTATAAGAGGTTTTACAGGTGGCATTTTCCCCCAACAAGAATTGCAAGAATGTTCAAGAATAAATCTGAAAAATGTTGGAAATGTTATCAGGTACCTGGCTCATATTACCATATGTGATGGACTTGTGCAGATGCCAAAAAATATTGGACTAAAATCCACACATGGTTGGAAAAAATGACAAAAAAAGCATATAGACTTGAAACCAGAGATATTTTTCTTGGGAATTTTCTTGGGAATATACAGTAGAGAATTGAAATATCTGATTGTAAATGTGTTAACAGTGGTTAGGATTGTATTTGCCAAAAACTAGAAAAATGAGAAAATACCATCACAGGAGGAAATTATAAAGAAACTATTGGAATGTGCTGAAACTAGTAGATTGACATTTGAAATCAGAGAACAAGATGATAAACAATTTTATAAAATTTGGGATCTATTCTATCAATGGTTGGACAATAAAACATGGTAATGAAATATGTAGATTTTTAGAAAATAATTGATATATAAAGATGTATTTTTAAATTATATCTACAAAATGATTATAGGATAGATTTGAGATGATAATATGAACTGTCATAAAAGAAATTAAGTAAAATATGGATTATCTCGTAAAACATGAATGAATATTAGTATAGTCAAATGATTGATTAATAATGATATTAATGTATTTTATTTGATTGACAATATGAGAATATATACAATGTAATTGTAATTGAAGACTATGAAGTGGAAGCACAAAACAATTTGTAAACCAACCGACACACTATATATATGGAAGATGGCTTGATGTTTTTATGTTTTGTTTGTCTAGGTTTGTTTTAAAAAAACAATAAATTTATATTTTAAAAAATTGCATTGTTTTACTCAAAAACCCTTGTAAAAAATATGGATACAAGTACATATAATTTAGAAGAAATGTGGGCTTTTATATGTAGAATGAATAAATGTAGTGTTGGGCAAAAATAGAAAATGAGCTCTTTGAAAATTGATAGATTATTTCATGCTGATCTCAAATAGTTTTACAAAGTTGTGCACTGCCCTTCAGCAAGGGAAATACTGTGTCAGAAAAAAAAAATGTTTTTACTTTTACTTAATCATTTCAAAAATATAGGCATAAATTTAGTCAAAAAGCCAAGTAGTTTGAACCCATTTTTTCTTTGCTACTATTTTTTAAACTTTTCCACAGAGATTATAATCATGTGATATAAGACAACTTCTCTTAAGCAGTTATAGCACTCTAGTCTGTTCACTGAACAATATAATTACTCCAACATTTAGTAACCATTTAGGTGATAAGCAGAGGAACTTTTTAAAAGAAAGAATAGTTAAGAATTATTTCCTGATGCTCTATTCAGTTTAATGTATAAAATAATATTGTTTTGGGGTCTGGATGGAGACAAACAAACTGCCTAGATATCCCCTTTAGGGTGCTTTCACATTTTCCAGTTTTCAGAGGATAAAAACAGTTATTCAGATTTAATTTCCAAGCACTTTCAAATCTTGAACTGTGTCTGAAAACAGAGTGGTCATTATGTGTTCTTTTGTCCACTGTTACCATAACAAAGGAAGGAAAGAATGCAAAGCAATTCCACACTAAATTTTGTTCTGTTCTTTCCAGAGTTATCCTATTAGAAACCAACAACAAAAACAGAAAGGCAAAGACTAGGCCCATAATTTGTTTCAACTGTCTGTTGGGTGGAGGAAAATCAAAAGTTTAGGGATTGTTTGACAGTCATGAGACTTATAGTTCCTTGTAGGTATCAACAATGCAAGTGTCTTATTGGTTGTCCAAAAGAAATAATTATGTTCTTCTGGACCATCTCTGGTTTGGGAATGGGAGGCATAGTGTCATGGTAGTTATTTTTTTTCCTTTCAGCAAGGCTGATTTCAAACCATGTATTTGGAGGAAAGGGGTGAAGTCCTAATGCCCTCTGTTATGGGATGCTTCAGGAGTCAACTCACTGTCTCCTCTATCATTAAGAGAAATTCACCTGTCAACACAGACTCAAATGTCATAATGATATCTGATCATATGCATATCAATCTCAGGACATGTGGTCAGTGTGTTGTCCAATGCTGAAAGAAGTTAGAAAGGGTGGGGAAGAATAAACGCAAGTTCAATCCATGTAAAATGGATTCAGAGACCATGTGACTCCAGGGATATTCCGTCACTGGTACGGAAGTTGGTGAAGTCAGACTCCTTCATTTTGAACTGATTCAAAGAACAAATAGCAGCAGGTAGCAGCTGTGGCCAAGAGAGTATTTTATGGTATCTGTTATATCTTTTCCTAGGCTAGAAGGCCCCATGTACTGACATTCCTGCCTATTTTACATTATGGTTGAATTGCTGCAGAGTACTTTGCATGTGACTACTATAAAAATAAAGGAAAGCTACAGCTGGTCTATGCTGTAGGAGATAAAATAGATACAATACTAGCTTGAGGACTGTAGTAGTTGCCAGATATGATGTACATGTGCAATTGAAGAGGCTGATTATCACTTTTGAAGTCCTACTAGGTTAGGAACTTTGAGATTGCCTGGCCTCAGTGGGGTTTTATCAGGTAGGATCAAGGAGGGAGGTCCCTACATTGACAAATGTTTCTGGTCCCTACTTTGAGAAAATTACCATGAGTGAGATTGAATTAGATCATTTCTGCTTCCTTCATATGAGATATCTATGAGATGACATTCTCAGTCATCCAGGTCATGTTTGTCCCAAAAGTTTTTCAAAAGGTAACTGGACTTTGTTTTTTCTTGAAGATGTTTTACTTTTCACCCAAGAAGCTTCTTCAGTTCTGACTGAATGGAGGGGAATCGAAGGATTTATATTCCTTGCAGCCATCTTTGAGGACTGAAGTAGAGACAGTATGTGTACAAACTATTTTTGACTATTAGAAGAATGTTTTCTTGGCACATTAGGATGCTTGATTATTACTGTTGATAGTTTATTTGCATTGTTTTAATCCTGTTTGTAAAGATAGTGTATACTACTTATGAATGTATCAGCTGATAAGATTATGAAATTTAAAAAAAAGTAAGATTTGCCTCAAAATTTGTGATCAGTGGTATATAAATTTAGTAAATAAAATAAAAAGAAAAGAAAATATTTGTTTTTTCCCGGCATGATTTTGATTTCACATACCACTGCCATGTGGCCAATGGCAGACTATCTTCAGTGAATGAAGCCTTTGAAAAGAAAAGTGTTCCATACCTCAAGAGTAGATTCTAAGCAGAATGCTACATAACTTTATGCCATACTTAGAGCTGTTAATGACTGTTTGAAATTCTCTATCGAACTAATGGGCAGAGAAAATGGTGGATGTTTACTCCAAATATCTTGAGAGTGCCTCAAATTCTCTAATAATACCTCAAGGGCACAGTTCTCCATTAGTGCTGATAATAGCATCGCTAATAAAAAGGCCACTGGGACAGTTCCTCCAGTATATCTTCATTAAGGCTTTATAATATTCGCAATGGAATCCAAGGAAGATGCAGATTGCTAGGAAGATATTTTCACAGAGAACAAGTATTTCACATATATCATTTTGGTAAGCTCATAACCAGATAAATACAAGGAAATATCATTCCACCTTATGATTATTTCTCAGAAATGCTCTCTATTTGAAGGACTATCTAAAACAAACTTTATTTCATGACATTGAATGAAGCTTGGTGGAAAAATTTGAATGAATGAATGAATCTAGCTACCCACCTACCTACCTACCTAGCCACCTATGTGAAAAGTGAGACCTGAAATTGCTTTTCAGTGACTTCTACCACACATACATTTTAATGCATAATTATTGTTAGGGATAACATTGTTCACCCTAACTGTTTTAGGTGAAATACTAACTATGAATCATAGTTAGTGTATGCAGCTTTAAATGTAAAATGGCTATTGTGGGTGTGGTTATGAAAACCATATAAAAGTAGCAAGGCTACAGCTTGCTCTCTCTCTCTCTGGCTTTGATGATCCCTGATTACTGCTTGGAAGCAAGACTGCATTGCTCGAACGGGAGAGACAACAACGGACTGATTTATATGAACTGACAATAGGATATTCTACATGGACTTTGCTAACTGAATATCCCTGAATGGACTGACTACATGGTAAATGAATATAGGACTGTTTTTGACTATGCTATAAACTTATACTGGAATAAAATATATTCTTGATAGCACAAGCGTATCTGTTATTTTTACTGTATGTTAATAAACATACAAGCTTAGCTCACTCATTTATCTGTGTGCCTATCTGACTAACGCTGCACATTCTGTTTAGCTTGTTTACCTAACCCTGGTTGGGGAACCCAGGCTTAACAATTATAATTGCACATGACCTTGTCTAGTATGTGATGCTGGTAGAAACCATGAAGCAATGAAATGCAAAGCCTGGAACCCCTCTTTCTTTTATATTTCCTGAGGTTCAGACAAAAATAAATCTGCCTGCCACATCTCCAAGTAGATTACATTCACCAGCACAAGAAAAATCTGTTTGAACTTAGATTTTTTTTTAAATGTAGAGATTCTACTTCTTGGCCTGGAGGATCTGTTGAAATAAAACAGAGTACAGAATAATAGAGTTCTAAGGGGCCTTGGAGGTCTTCTATCTCAATACTAAAATTGAGTAAGAGACCCTATACCAGGGGTGTCAAACTTGCATAATCACAGTGGTGTCATGTGATATGTTGGGACCTTTTTTTGCTTTTGCTAAATAGGGTGTGGGCATGGTCAGCACGTGATGCATCTGGCCCATGTGCTGTGAGTTTCACAGCCTTGCCCTATACAATTCTAGACAATGTCCAATCTCTTCTTAAAAACCTCCAATGATGGAACACCCATAACGTGTAGAGGCAAGCCGCTTTCTCTGAATAATTGTTCTCAGTAATAAGAAAATTTTCCTGAATTCTAAGCTCTCTCTCTTTGATAATTTTCCATTCATTGCTTCTTGTCTTGCCCAGAGGCATTTTGAAGAATAGGCTGACCCAGGGATGGGATTAAAAATTTTTTAACAACCAGTTCTGTGGGCGTGGCTTAGTTGGTGGGCATGACTTGATGGTCATGTGACTGGCTGGGCGTGGCCAACTCAACATCACTCACATTGAGGCACACATCTCTTCGCCTGGCCTCTCATGATTGTGGGGATGCTGCAACAGTCGTAAGTGTGAAAAATGGTCATAAGTCACTTGTTTCAGTGCCATTGTAACTTTGAATGGTCACTCCACACAAGCAAAGTACCAGCAAAGGAAGAAAAAAAAACTCCACAGTTGTTCCTGAGACAGGAAGTCTAGTCCTGCCAAGAATGTAATAAAGAGTTAATGGAAAGGTAGTTTCTGTAAGCAACACCAGAATGTTTCCTTCCTACCTTCCTTACAGGATTAGGCCAGTAATTTCTTCTAACAACAATTTCTCTGAACTGCTTGGAATGTTAACAACCGGTTCTATAGGTGAGAACCTGTAGAATCCCACCCCTGGGCTGACCCCCTCTTGACAGTCTCTTAAATATAGAATGATTGTTATCATATCACCCTTATTCCTTCCTTAGACTAGACATACCCTGTTCCTGCAACCAATCATCCTATGCTTTAGCCTCCAGTCCCCTAAATCAATTCAAAGGTTTGGCAAAATGACACCATTTTGAAATAAAAGATGGTAAATAGACCTGGAAGCACTGATTGGCTGACTCAAGCAGAGAAAGTTTAGAGTCTTCCATGCAAATTCTTTTCAAGTACATTTTGGGGATCCTAGATAATCTAGAAAAAGTAAGGGAAATGCAAGGGTCTAATGTGTTTTCAAAGTGCTTTGCAAACAAAATAATTGTGATATCACAGATCTCAGTTTATAAAGTGCATTATGACTCCAATTTCATATTATCTGAGGATAATACATTTATTGTTTTAGAAACAACATCCTGTTTCACATAATGCATCTTCTGAGATGCACAAGGATTTTATCTTCTATCTCTTGATGAATATTCACATGAATTAAAGATGGAGTTAAAATAATGCTAAGATATCTGATTAAAATAAAATCTTGAAAGATTAGCATCTGGTATGAAAATGCAATAGCTATATTGCTAAACAAATTAGTAAAAAATGTTACCTTAATGACTACAAAAGAAAAAAAGATTTTATATCTAAATAGGTACAATATCTTCTTTCTTTTTAAAAATACATAAACTCATGCAGTTAGAGCTGCTTGCTTCTGTACATGTCAACTTTTTTTTCAATTTATTGCTTCTTTGTCAGTATTTTTATTCTATTTTTATTCTGTTTAATGTAATAATATTGTATTGAATGGAGAGAAATAATTCCTATGGTTCAAATTATGAAATACTGTAGTCTTTCTGTCAGTCAAGTTATTTTTTCAAGATAGTAGCCAGAGCCTGGCAATGCCTTAGGTGACCCATACTTTAAGCAACCAGTCAACAGCAGAAATATTTTCCATCTCTTGGGAAGCTTTAAGAAAGCAAAAGACTGTCTTCATTTTGCCTTTCTTCTTTATGGTCCATCAACATAGTTATGAATCATTGGTTTCCTGGAAAGATAATGATAGGTAGGTAAGTAGGTAGATATGTAGATGTAGATGATTTATCTGTGATGTTTGTCTTTGATTGCTTTTTATAACTCAATCCTGTTTTATTTCATGTATATTGTATGTATCTATATGCATATGCATGCTAGCAAACAACTCTGTGTGAAAACCACCTACAAGATAAAAGAGAGTTTCCTTTCCTTTCTCTCACAGTGTTCAATTATCAGTTAGCTCCATAACATTTAACCAAAAAATAAAAGAACTTTTTTCTGCACTCTTTTTTTTTGTCTTGCTCTGACAGGAAATTTAGCTTATCATGACTTTGACTTAGACTGAGAATAACTTTGTCACTTTGAATGTACACTAATCGGCATACATTAAAATGAAATTTTGTTGCATACAGACTCAAAAGGTCTCCCCCTCCAATATACACTACATAAACATGAGAAAATAAATAAAGAAACAAATAAACAAACAAATAAATAAATGCAAAATTTTGCATATACCTACATATGTTACATGACACAGAGAAACAACACAGTCTAGTTCAGATGTATACATGTATATGGTGAGAAAAACAAATCATGTGAGTTTACTAGATGGATGGCATAGGAAACAAAGCTGTTACAGGATCTGCTAGATGTATATATGTAAATATACAGCAGTTGTATCAAACTTGAGCACCTGCTCATGAGGAGAGGGTACAGCCTTCCTTGCTGGAACGTTGTTTATGGCCTCAAACTGTCCAAAAAACATATTTAGCTTGTTTAGAGAATCAGTTTCACTCTTACATGTCAGGGAAGTTGCCTTATAGTCAGTAATAACCCAAACACCTTGCCACATATGTCTCGGGTTCATAAGATCTTGAAGGAAATTCTGTACTTTCCAACTATAAGCCCATTTTTCTGTTTTTATGGTCCATCTCAAATCAGCTCTTTCCATGGTAAGTGCTGTCACATCACCTGATTTGAAAGCAATGTGTCTCATCTTCAACATCACATGGATCTCCAGTGACATCAAAGGTTTCTCATTTGCTCGCATGTCAGTAGTCTTAAGGACACTGACATCCTCCATGCACTTTTGAATATAAGCAGACACAGTAGAAGCATATTCGTTCACTTCAGTATGATGTATATGTATCCCAACCTCTCTGTTAATTACTGAAAAACCAAAGTTCAGACAAGATCCCATTGATCTCCTGTTTTATATATAAATGTATTATTTTATCTTATAATATAAAACATAAAACAGTGAAACAAAGAAACATTGATCTAATAATTGTATATTTTGAAATTTCTTTGTAAAATATTATGATGGTAGTCACTAGACTGACCCCTCTAAAATATTACTGTTGTGAAGATTGTGGGGAAATGGTTCAGACATCTTCAACTGAAGGAATCAGAGGGTCCAAATATTGCATCCCCATGTAACTATGCATGCCTAGTAGATTGTCCTCAATCTATGACTTATAGTTTAATAACCATTCAAAGTGACAGCAAATGTTAAAAAAGTTACACAAGGATTATCCTCAAAGTTATACATAGCACTTACAACCAGTTGCAGCATTTTGTGATCATGTAATCATTATTTATGATTTTTTTTTGCCATCTTCTGTCAGAAAACAGCAAAAAAAAATCCTACTGGATATGCTAGCTTAACAACTATACAATTTGCTTAATGACCACGTGACTCTCTTTACAGCTACCAAAAAAAAAACCCCACAAAATTGATTCCAGTCATATGGTGCCTTACAAATTACAATGGCAACAACAAACAGCTGAGATTCTAGGCTCCATTGTGGTCATAAATTGAGGATTTCTTGTAATTTGACTGATTTTTGAAAATGATATCACTACTTTGGGAACGGGAGCAGGAGCAGAACTAAAAGTTTTCTCCTTATCATTTGGCAGTCCTATTTAATTTTCCTTTCTTTTGCTATTTTCATTGCTTCTACTTCTGTGAGCCGCTTTCTGTCTTTTCCTTTCTTCATCAAACTAATTTAGTTCACAAGTTATTTGATACTAGCAATAGCAAAAGCACTTAGACTTGTATATTGCTTCACAGTGCTTTACAGACCTCTGGGTCTTCATTTACCAACCTCAGTAGGATGGAAGGCTAAGTCAACCTTGAGTTGCTAAGAATCAAACTCCTGGAGTGAGCAGTAACTTAACCTGCAGTTCTGCATTCTAACCACTGTGCCACCATGACTCTTGTCTCGGCCAGGGTGTCAAACAATCTTGTCATGGAGATGTCACGTGACATATCGAGACTTTTCCACCTTCAACAAACCGGGTGTGGGCGTGGCCAGCATGTGATGCACCTGGTCCGTGGGCTGTGAGTTTGACAGCCCTGGTCTAGGACCTTCCTTTGTCTAGGCCCTTCCTGAGATAGGAAACTGTTAAAGCAATACAGAAGTCAGGGCAAAGAAGGCAGCAAAGCTGGTTATCAAAGAGTATGTAAACACTTCAGAACACAATAGTACTTCTTTGAACTGCTGTCACAATACAGTCCTTTCAGCAGTTCCAAGAAAGTTTCACATCCATTTGCACTATTCAGGTGACCCTAAGGGTACAGATAAACCCCCAAGTGGCTTCAACAACTTTCAGAGAGAGTGCTGACAACCAGAAGACTGCAAGGAATATAACTCTTCACATTCTCCATTATTCTGTCAGAACTGAAAAAGCTTCTTGGATAAGTAGCAAATTATCTTCAAGGAAAAATCAAGAAAGTCTACTTGCCTCTTGAAAACCACCTTTGTGATCTGATGTGTTCACACATTCTTGGGTAATCAACTTTGCTGCCTTCTTTGTCCTGGCTTCTAGCTTGTTTTATACTGCTTCATGTCTCACTCCTTATAACTTTATTCTTGAATAAAGAATATGTCTTGATCCCACAGCTGGCTTTTGGCTTCAGATCATTACAATTTATTGCCCAGAATATTTTATATCCATGTAAGAAGAAATTGTGAAAGTGATAATGATACTCTATATTTCAGTTCAGTTTTGCTTGCTGTACTTTGTGTTTTACATAATTTTGTATTTTTCCTTCCTAAATATATTCCATTCATCATGGTATTTTACAACCCTTGAACTGAATGTTACAGAAAATTAAGAAATGGAATTTATGAAGTGCTGAGTCCCCACTAAAATCTGATATATTAGCTAGGAGCCTCTGATTTGTAGTCAATTTTCCACTAGAGGAGAAGATATCTAAATTTTATGCACCACTCTCACAATTAGTGCTAATGATCTCATCCATTGTCTGTTTTAACAAAAATGTTAGTGAGTTCTAATTCATTCCTACATAAATCCCCAAAAAGCCATATGATATGAATTGACAATGCTTAATATGTAAATTGACACACACACACACATATTATATCTATCTTTTATCTGTTTATCATAGCAGATATTAAACTTTTTTGTGGAAATTTTAATGGGAATAAGGAAATAAGGAAAAGATGTGGAAAAAGATATAGAACTTGAACTTTAAATTCAAGAAATTCCAGGGGAAGATGCTGCTAATTTGTGATGTTGTCCTGATATTTTGACATAAGAAATATAATATATCTGGAAGATGCCAGATTCTTATTTCTAGTATAGAATATCCTGGTAACCCAAAATTATCTGACTTGGGTAGATTACTTGAGATATGCTCATATAGTTTTTCTTCTTAAGTGGCCTAAGTAAATGCTAGGCATCTTATGTCTAAATCATAGAAAAGGAAACTTTTGCAAGATTTGAGGTTTATGGAATTTGAAATACATGTTTATTCTATATATATAAAATAACACATGATTAGAAGATAAGATTAAAGAAATAACTATTATTACATGAATATCCTTAAACTATAAGAATATTGCCATTTTGGTTCAGATTGTATATTTAGCTTACAGGTTAATAGAATTCAGACTTGTAGTGAAATAATGATCTCAGTTCCTGTGGGACTAATCAAACCCATGTTGAATAAATTGACTGGCTTTCCTTCCTTGGCTTTATCAGAGCTATAAGTTTGTATCAAGAGAAAATTTAGTAGGGCAGCACAATGATCTGGATTTAAGGGGCATGTATTTCAGAGTGTATGTGGCCACAAATATAAGAGCTGTCAAGAGTACCTTAAACCAAACACTTCTTTTTCTAAGATGACACTGCACAATTTTAGTGACTCCTCACCATTCTTTCTGTCCTCAATTTTTCTTATGTTACTATTGAATATATTTAATGTGTGCACTCTCTCACTCTCTCTTACACACACAAGGTAAACTAAAAATCAAACATGGATGGCATTGTTTACATCGGAAAAAGAGGAGATGAAGGCAAACAGAAATTATCTGCACTGTTCAAAAATAGAAGCTAATAAGTAACGACTAATTTGCAAGAAGGTTAAATGAACAAGGGAGGAGGATTAAGCAAAAAGAATTACTGCACCTAAAATTATCATGTAACATAATGAAATACCAGACTAGCTTGTGAAAGGGAGCAAGGAAAGAAATAGGAATAGAAAAGAGAAATGGCAAACTGAAAAACAAACTAAAGCGGGAATAAAAATGACCATTATCATTGGGTTATTTATAATGGACTGCTGCTAAACACCAGCACATAAAAAGAAATCTTGAGCAACATTAATCTGTAACTGTACAGACAATAATTTACATTATGTCTGTCCTCCATACTATTGTTATTTGCTACAACCTTTTAGTCCTCAACTTGTCCTGGCTGTTGTGAGTAGAGGAGAAAGAAATGATCTCCTGATTAGAATTCCCTTACATCATGGGAAATTTCCATCATTCTTAAAGAAGGTTCTGATACAACCCATTTCTCAAAAAAAAAAAAAAATGTCTCTGGAGCTAGAGGATTGACCTTTGCCATCTAGTCTTCAAACTTCCCTTTTTAGGGAAAATTGTTGAGGTAACAATTTTTGTAGCCCTAGAGATAAAAGAGATTTATGCACCCTTGCTTGCAAACATTTATATGAAACTTCTGGACACATTGGTTCAGGATATAGCATCATCAATTTATTGATAATACCAAAGTTTATTGATAATATTCAACTTGTTCTATCCTAGTATTTGGAAGCAGAAGAAGACTAGATGGGATAGGATAGATTGAAGCTAAACTCAACTAAGACAGAATTATTGCTTGTACTTTGAGGTTCTCAGTGAATGCCAGTCTTGTCTACAGATGGATAGGCAATATCTAGGAAACAACAGTTTCATCATTTGGAGGTCCTTATAAACAAATGTCTCTCCTGCTAAAACAGTGAGTAGAAGTCATAACTAGAGGTGCTGTGGCTGATGCACCAACTGTAATCTTTTAGCACATATGGTTAGAGTATTGCAGGGTGATTTCTTTAAAGAATATATGGAAACTAAAACTGCTCCAAAAGTTAGTAGTCCATATACTTGTGGTGATCCCAGTAATAAGAACATATAATATGGATTTTATGGACTCTGTATTTGTTACCAATACACTTCTGAGTCCAACTTAAGATGCTGGTGTTGATTATAAAGCTGATTATGTAGCAGGACTTCCTGTTCCAACCAGAATTGTCCCAACCTTGTACATTTTATAGCAATTGCTGCTAATAGTCTCAGATTTCTGGAAGGGGAGTAAGTCACATTTAAGAGATGTTGCTCTTGTGTAGTAGCACAATTCCTTTCAAATTTTTAGTCACAGACCTTCCATTTGACTTTCAAAAAATTACTGAAATTCAAATTATTTCACGGGCATATTTTTGACTTACAGCATTGTATTATTTTTATTTATTTTTCTTGTTATTCTGATGTTTTTACTGAGGATGTTTTGTTATTGCATTGTACATCTTGTATGTCACTATGAGTCACTACTTTGACTCATTCAAAGTAATGTGCTCAATTATCAAACTATCTAAAGAAGCAGAGCTTCATATATGAATGTGAGTTGGAGTCAAGTCTAATCTAATAAAATGAAATTCAATATAGAGAAAAGTAAAGTCCTACACTTAGGCAAGAAAAAACAAAAGTATACATGTAGACTGGGTGAAACCAGGGTCAATAGCAGTAACTGTGAGAGGGATCTTGGAGTCTGAGCAGACAACCAGCTAAATATGAGGCAGCAGTGTGCAGCCGCCACCAAAAAGCTAATGCAATCCTAAGTTGTATTAACAGAGGGATACAATCAAGATCAAGGGAAGTACTAATACCACTCTGTAAAGCCTTAGTAAGACCACACCTAGAGTACTGCATCCAGTTTTGGTCACCATATTATAAAAAAGATGCTGAGACTCCAGAAAAAGTACAGAGAAGAGCAACCAGAATGATTAGGGAGTGGAGTCTAAAACATACAATGAACGGTTGCAGGAACTGGGCTTGGCTAGTATAGTAAAGAGAATGATGAGGGGAGACATGACAGTGGTCTTCCAATATTTGAGAGTCTACCACGGGGAGGAAGGGGGTAAGCTATTTTCTAAAGCTCCTGTAGGCCAGACAACAAATAATGGATGGAAACTGATCAAGGAGAGATTCAACCTAGAAATAAGGAAAATTTTTCTGACAGTGTGAACAATCAACCAATGGAACAGCTTGCCCTCGGAAGTTGTGGGAGCACCATCATTTGAGACTTTCAAGAAGAGATTGGACTGCCATTTGTCAGAAATGGTGTAGGGTCTCCTGCTTGGGCAGGGCGTTGGACTAGATGACCTACAAGGTCCCTTCCAACTCTGATTATCTGTATTTATATTTTTCTGTATTTAAGTCAGATTTAGGGGGACCAGTTCTAGGTCTTCATTAATATTTCACATTCTTCTGTATACCTTCTGTTCAGATCTGGTAGGCCTAGTCAAATTATACCTGCTTTAAGTTTTTTTAAAAAGAAAGGCAATATGATGCACTGCTAAAGTATTCAAATAAGAGAAATCCAGTTTCAAATTTACTGTTAACCATAGAAACGTTCTGGGTGATTTTAACCCTGTGGTATTTTCAGGCCAACCAAACTCACAGGATTTTTTGAAGGAATGAATTATAGAAAAGAGTGTTATATGCTATTTTGAGCTTCTTGAATGGGGATACAAATTTAACAAAGTAAAAGTAAGTAAAAGTAAGTACTATAAAAACACATTTCTCTTATCTTTTATAGACATGCTATTTTCTTAATTAAACACTGGAATTGTTGTGCCATTCACTTCAGGATTTTTCCCAACCTTCTAGGATTCTACAACTCTGGCATTTCCTACCCAAAGTATCCAATCTTTGCTTAGTTTTTGAATACCCCAAATGCATAGGTGCTTCTGCTTCTGCCTACTATGACTTATAAATTATAAGATTATCTCAACTCACTCCATTCCACTGTGGATTCCCAGTTCATGCCAGAACAAGAATAACTGTGCTTATAATGAATTCTCTTTTGAAGAATAAAACCAAGCTTTTCACTAAACAAATGAATTTGGTATTCATTCAACTTTATGAATCATTGCCGTATATTTCATGGAAAGTATACCAGGTACAGAAGATTGATCAAGGTTTTCTTATAAGAACAAAACAAAATAAAATATAAATCAGCTTTCTCCAATCTAGCATTTCTGGAGATGCAGAATTACAATTCCTATCATTCACATTTTTTGTTGACTGCCATTCTATGGTCATAATAATACGAAGATATGTGTACACCAAAACACTGTGAAAATTGCATGTTTTAAACATGTGTCTCAGCTAGAATTGTTTATGGAATGTGTCAACTTTCCTATCTTAGTACTGTTAAGATGTATTGGGCTACAATTCTCATAATCACTGACTAGTTTCTGAAATTTAGGTATTTCATAGATGTAATTGAACATAGATAGAAAATCAGAGTTGGAAGGGACCTTGTAGGTCATCTAGTCCAATCCCCCACCCAAGCGGGAGACCCTGCACCATTTCTGACAAATGGCAGTCCAATCTCTTCTTGAAAGTCTCAAGTGATGGTGCTCCCACAACTTCCAAAGGCAAGCTGTTCCATTGGTTGATTGTTCTCACTGTCAGAAAGTTTCTCCTTATTTCCAGGTTAAATCTCTCCTTGTTCAGTTTCCATCCATTATTCCTTGCCTGGCCTACAGGAGCTTTAGAAAATAGCTTGCCCCCCTTCCTCTATGTGGCAGCCCCTCAAATATTGGAAGACTGCTATCATGTCTTGCCTGGTCCTTCTCTTTACTAGACTATCCAAGCCCAGTTCCTGTAACCGTTCTTCATATGCCATTAGTCTCCAGTCCCCTAATCATCCTGGTTGTTCTTTTCTGTACTTCTTCTCGAGTCTCAATGTATTTTTTATAATGTGGTGAACAAAACTGGATGCAGTACTCTTGGTGTGGTCTTACTAAGGCTTTATAGAGTGGAATTAATACCTCCCTTGATCTTGATTGTATCCCTCTGTTAATACAATTTAGGATTGCATTAGCTGTTTTGGTGGCTGCTAAACACTACTGGCTCATATTTAGTTGGTTGTCCACTAACACTCCAAGATCCCTTTCACAGTTACTTCTTTTGAGCCTGATGTCACCCAGTCTACATGGGTACTTTTGGTTTTTCTTGCCTAAGTGTAGACTTTACTTTTCTCCACATTGAATTTAATTTTGTTAGATACGGACCAGTGTTCTAGTCTGTCAAGATCCATCTAGAACTTGAGCCTATCTTCTTGGATGTTAGCTATTCTTGCCAGCTTAGTATCATCTGCAAATTTGGTAAATTTCCCATCTATTCTCTCATCTAAGTCATTTATGAAGATATTGAAGAGTACTGGGCCTAAAACGGAACCTTATGGTACCCCACTGCTTACTTCCCTCCATGTAGACTGAGACTCATGAAGGACTACTCACTGAGTATGGTTTGCCAGCCAGTTCGGAGTCCATCTAGTGGTGGTGCTATCTATTCCACCTTTTTCTAGCTTACTAAAAAGTAGGTTGTGGTCTACTTTGTAGAATGCCTTGCTGAAATCTAAATATATTATGTCCATAGTGTTTTGCTGGTCTCCTAATTTAGTTACTTTATGAATATGATGAAAACATGCCCCAGAAGGAGTCCCACTGTTGAACAATTTCCCCATACAAGTGTTTTTCAAGCTGAATAACATGATAAATACACACACACACACACACACACACACACACACACAGATACAGTACATTCATCACACATGCAAAATAGTTTTATGTGGTTATATAAATCAAAATGCTTTTACTTGGTCTCCTAAGTCAATTAGGTGTGTTTAAGCCAGAGGCCACAGTTAATGGGAATTGTAGGAGTTGTTCAGGGATTGTTTGACTCATGTTCTTTCACTGTAAAGTTTTTAGTCTTTATCATGGTTTGCAAAATAAAAGTTTTAATTCATTGTGAAATGTAGGTAGAGGTAAATTGTGACACTGAAATTCAAATCCTTTTCTTTTCACGAAGCATTCGTTTCTTTGATGTGTGTTCACTAGACATAATTCAGGGTTTCTGATCACACATTTAAACTGTAAAGCCTTCTCAGAAGAAGCCTCTTTGTAGATGAATGTGAAAATAACAATTTCCGGGTATTTTTATTACAGCTTTTGTGGCAAGGGTGATGTTTTCCTTCTCTTTGTGCTATCTTAAGAAAAAATGATGATTTTCAACTCAGGCATGAAGTTTCTTTGGAGTACATGGTGACTTTTATGCATTTCAGTTAAATCTTCACAATAGAGGCGCATGGCTGTTGAGGGAAACATCATTCTTTCAAGCATGTGAACATATTTTTAATCCCCAACCTGATTAAGAAAAATCAATGTTTTCTTTATAGCATTTGAAAAACACCATAAACAGCCAGTGTTTGCTTCTCAATATACCTTCAATCTCCTAACATTCCTCTTTTAAATAAAGGAGTTTATTGTCTTCAATCTCTTTTTCTCTCATCATACCTTTACCACATATTTGTGCTGAAATGTCTTATATTGTAGTTAATTAATACAAAAGAATATCCACCCAAGCTTTACTCTGCCTCAACTTCTATTTCTCATCCATACACATGAAATACAATCTACATGGTATATAGAAAACATATAGTATGTATAGAAAGTAAGAAGAAAGCAGAGGAATAAAGATTGGGATTTTTTTTTTTGTATTTTTGTATCAACTACATATAGCTTTATAACAAGAAAAAGACATGGAAAGAAAGTAATTTAGAGAATTTTCTTCACTGTTCATAAAATGAATGAAGGAATAAAGAATTTATATTCTCAAAGTTAACAAAACAGACTAAAAGCAGAGTATGCAAAATATACTTCAGTGCAGTTCCCATAACTGCTCTACAGAGATAAGCGTTATCTTTTGGTTCTGAAAACTGTAGCTTATTTAACATTTTAGTTTGTTCCTCACCCAGCATATTTTAGAAAATGTTCTCCCATCAAACATACCAAATAACATTTTGTCATCGTTCTTTTTAAAATACACAAATGTCTTAGAAATAGCTTCTGACTTTGATTTGGTTTCTGTTTTTCACATTTCCTCTAACACTTTGGCAGGATTGGAAAAGAGTTAGAAAGGTGAGCTTGTTGTACAAAGATGGGTGAAGGCAGAGAAAATATTGACTGTTGCAAGCTGAGATAAAAATTCAAAGAGAGATGAACTCTGACTTGTAATTGCTGGGAAATTTCAAATTTTCCCATACAAAAATTATGTTCAAACTACCTTCCCCCATACCCCTGATAGCATTTCTATTTGAAGGCTTGCAAATAGAGCGAACAAAGATCTGCTTGTAGTGTGCATTTATCTCCTGTCTTTCTGTGTGTGTGTGTGTGTGTGTGTGTGTGTGAGAGAGAGAGAGAGAGAGAGAGAGTTTTCTTTTCCTGTGGCACTCCCCTACAAGACAGAAGCACTTTTCTTCCCAACATTTGTAATCTCAGTTCATTGTTAGATGAAAAAATGTTCTAGATGTGGATTGATTTAGTCACATCATTATGGAAAATTCCATATAGTGAAATTTTAACTGTATAGTGAATGAAATCAAATGAAAAACAAAGCATAATTCAAAGTATTACTCCACTCATCTTTTAAATAATACTTAAAATATTCAAGTATTAAGAATCCTTCCTAAATTTGTGCAACTCATATAGTTGGCTCAGACAATAGGGAATAATTAATGGAGTTAAAACTGAATGCAGAACAGTAGGAGTTTTCCAGGAGTAACCAATGAAGTTAAAATCTTGTCACAAGGTTAACTAGAGACTGTAAATGATCAGGAAGAAAAGGAACCTTCAGAGAGAGAAAAAATACGTAGAGATCAAAGTAAGCTGCTGTTAGGAGAGAGAACTGGTGTTGTGGCCCTGATTCCCAAGCCAGAGGAAGAGGACCTGGAAGATGAGGAGGAGGAACTGGGAATGCCTTCCTCCCCAGGACCTTCCTCCCTGATAATGTCTCAGGTTCCATCAGACAGCCGAGAGGAACAGCCTGAGATTAATCAAGAGGAAGGCATATCAGAGCAGCTCCTAACAGGGACTAAAGAGGAAGAGTGTTGGCTCGATCCTAAGCAATGTCGTAGGGAGAAATGTGAGCAACAATGTAGGAGGCATGGGAAGATCAGAGAGTGTGCTGAGTTATTGAGCCACACCCCACAGGGGGATAAAAGTGGATGTGTTTTCTCCTGAAACTTTGTATGGGACAAAGTTTAACCTTACTTCAAAAAAAGTAACCTTACTTATTTTCTTCGTGAAAGATTATTTTTGTGGACTGCCTTGTGATTTTCTGTGAGTAAAACTTTATTATCAGTTCGGACTTGGCACGCAGGACATGTTGGAATGCCAAGAATATTATCATTTCCAAAGAATTAACTCTGTGAAGTCCGAGCCAGCTTGCCTGCCTGTGTTTGTGTGAGTTTGTACTCTTCCATCTTTTGGGAAAGAGGAAAGGTGAAACAGAACAGATTGGTATGAATACTAATGTGCATAAAATACACATAAAGTCTGACAATCTTGTTCTAGAAACAGTGATTTGTCTTTATCCTTGTATTGTTCCTTCCACATTATTTCTGGATTTATCTATTCAAATTTCACTTTTGCTTATACATTATGTCAGCAAAGAAATTGTAGGTGGGTAGAGAGAGACAAGACATCCTTTACATCTGTGTTTCTTTTTGTTGCTCTTTTTTCACCAAAACAAAATATATATTTAAATGTTCTTTTGATATTGTTTATCTTTGTTACCTAGAAACAAAAACCAACAAAAGATTGTTCAAACACATATTAATCTGATTTTATGTATAAAAATTCTTTCTTTCTTCTATACTAATTTCTCCTATTTTTTTCTTTTGTTTCCTTAAGATGCATTTTAGAAAGGTAAGTATTTTTATGTCACATCACACACAAAAAATCTATTAATGGGATTTGCCCTAGGAGTGAGGAAATTATCCCTTATCCTGTATTATTTCTGTAGCTCATTCTGTTCTAGGTAGAGATATCTGAGATGTTTCTGTACAAATTTGTATCACCCTGCTAACGTTATGAACAGAACTAAATTATTCTTCAGCTTTTATAACTTTTAAATGTTCCTGTGCAGATTTCATTTTTTTTAGGCGTGAGCTTAAGTGGATTCCAGAAGATGGTAGAGGACAGGAAGGCCTGGAGGAATGTTGTCCATGGGGTCGTGATGGGTCGGACATGACTTTGCAACTAACAACAGCAATATCTAAAATATTTTAGAGAAAATTTAAATGTAACACATGTTTATTTTAAATAGAGCAATCAAATATATTGTGGCTGTTGTTCTTCAACTTTTTAAAAAATGTTAGAAATATAAATGATTAAATGAGTACCATATAATATTTCTTCAGCTTTTATAACTCTTAAATGGATTAAATATTATAATTTTAAAATTTTGACATTTTTTTCTAATCTGTATATAATATTTTACCAAGAAGACAATGTTTTATTGCACATTGATTAAAAAAATAATCTGAGCATGTAATTATGTTAAATTTGCTTATTTGACTTATTTGCATCAAATGTGCTAATGTAATTCCACAGCTTAGGCAAAATGAAGGAAGCTTGAGAATCACTGTAGCAAATTCTGTCATACTGGTATAAGTTTAATCACAGCATAATTACAAATATGAGTCCTTATTAGATTTAATTTACAGATTGATGTTAAGTCTTTACATATAATGAAATCCAATTCTGGTTCTTCAGATGCTCGCCTGACACATATATTTTTTTGGATTTTCACTGTCAACAGTATTTCATAAACTATAGGTGAACTGGTTACTCTTCTAAGGAGCGAGAATCTAAGATCTAATAATCTAAGATTTATACAAGAAAATATTATAAGAATAAAATAATAAGGGGAAAAAAAGTAAAGCAGGAAAGAACCATGGGCTTTGTCTCTTGCTAGGAACATCTTCTGGTCTCAGTGAAATAAAATCTCCCAGTGTCCTGAGGAAATTTATTTGGCATTGCGATCCCAATGACTGATCATAGCTATTTTCTCTCACTCTTTTGTGTTATTCCTATTTATCTGTCTCCATCTGGCCAGCCTTCCTCCAATCCTACGCACATGCAAACACATGTACACACCAGACCTTTATTCCATGAGAAGAGAAATGTCATAGTGACATCAGGGATGTGTGGGAATACACATTTTGAAGTCCACAACATATTGGGCTGTCATGCAACCCACAGATAGCTTTAAAGAGAGCTCGTCCACCATCTGTAGGCAGTTCAACTCTTCACTCCTTGTCTCTGTAGCCATCTGTTAACTACTCAGTTTACCTGCTCTGCAAAATAAAGAGATGGATTCCCAGAAATTCCATGAAGCAGAACCTCCCCTGGGACTGGGGATTAATGCACACACATTACTCTTATCCAAAACAAAACAAAACCAGCAATCCTTTTGAGTAGAGCACTTCTCAATTTTTATTTGTTCATATTTTTTAAATATAGCATAGGTACAAAGTATAGTGCAGTAGAACAAACCCCATTTTATCTTTTCCAAGGCTTAGGATTCAAAAGTACTTTATAAAAAAAAACCTCATTTCTTAAATTAAAAGATATGCACTACTGGATTCAAGCCCTAAATCACAATACAGTATTATTTCTGCTAAGCATGACTAAAGTTATTGAAATAAACGGATTTATTAATTTTCAGTAGTGTCATTCAGTATTTGCTGCATTTACACTCACTTAGCTTTGACTTGCAATTACAGCTATGTCTTTTAAATTGATGTCCTAATTCTCATTTTCTTCTGACTGTGATTTTGTCGTGTTGGCATGATGAGGTAAACAACCCAAATGCAGATTTGTCAATGTGCCAGCATTAGTAGTTTGGAAATCAGTTTAAACTGGTCACCATGCTGAGTACTGAAACATGGAGAAATATTAGATTTTTTAAAATGATGTTTGATTTTATGTAACTGTTATGAGCTGCCCAGAATTGTGGTTCTAAGGTAGATAGCCATACAAACTTTTTTTTAAAAAAAAAACCAATATATTAATCCTTTTCCTGAACTCCTTAACTTATAAAAAGGAAGAACGTGTTTGTCTTCAGACAAGGATCTACATTGCTGGGATGAGAACTATAGTTCCTAACGGCAAACTAGTACTGTGTAATTATAGTGCTCATATTCTCAGTTTATGCAAGCCATGAAACATCTATGGTTAATGGTTCTGAGATCAACTCACAAACCTGTACAGTAAACCCACTAGTATCAATGTTGTCCAGACAGACATGAAAAGAAACAAGTATTATGTATTAATCTGACATATACTGTATTTTAAACTGGATTCATAAATTAGAATGAAGGTTGGAAAGCTAACAAAATCACAAAAATCTGCCGAGCTAGTGTATAATTGCTAAGATATATTAAAAAAAATTAATATTTCATCTTTGAACACTTGTTGAACAACTGAAGGCAAATTCAAATGATCTTGAAATGTTTTATTTAAACCTTTTTATTCTTTAAACTGAAAAACTGTTTTCAGTCAAAGTGATAAGAAGCTCCCTCTGGACATCCAGACAGCTATATTTTCTCTTTCGAAATGCCTGGGGAGCAATATGCCAATTTTCATTAGAGTGGATATTTGAGGAAAGGGTCTGCCCCACCTCTAACTTGTGCACATTGAGAGCATCTGGTAATGCATCTGTTTTTCTCTTTTGACTTCATCCAAGATACATCTCTATTTTTTTTAAACATTTTTGGACTGCTATGATAAAGTAGGAATTTCTCCCCCCCATCTTTAGGAAAAGTTGACAATGTAAAAGTTTGGCAGTTTCACTACCTTTATAATCTGAAGTAATTTGCCCATCCACAAATATCCAAATGTCTTTCTGATTTCAGCTTTATTAAAGATACATTCTTGTAGAAAAACTGATATGCATAGTTACTGGCACAATGAAGTAAGATGAGCAGCCTTTTTATTTATTTATTTACTTATTGAAAGTCAACTAACAGTTGTAAGTCTGTACAGCACACATAGGATTAAACTCTAACTCTAACCTCAAACAGCTACTTCTACAACAAAAGTGAATAATAAAATGGTGCCCAAGGACAAATCCAGCACCATAACAAAACAGACTCATACTTTCAAGCAAAGAAGATACAAGGCCTGCCAATGGCTAAGAGCAGGGAAGTTGAAGAAAGAGACAGAGTAATTCTGTCCATACAAGACCAAGCCATAAGAACAAATGTATATGAAGAGTTTCCATCTCCGCAAAGAAGCTGAAGAAACAGTTGACCACTGCAACTGCAAGAAAATCACAAAGAACAGCAAGACAAAATAGCACCAATGGTGCACTGGAAGATTTCTAAGAAATCCACTTATCTGCAGATAAAAACTGATGGGACCACAAAACAGACAAAGTAATAGAAAAAGAAGAAGTTAAAATGGTCTGGAACCCTGGAACAAAAAGACAAATGCTTGCTACATAATACCACATATTTAACAATTTTCAATAAAAAATACAAAAAAGACTGGATAGTGAACTAGTACCTGGAGAAAGCAGAAAAGAAAGAATTGGAAAAATAAAATACAAAACACAAAGACCTGTAAATAGGTGTATAACAACTGTGGCATAATAAAACAAAAATGGCACCATTAGTAATAGCTGCTCTGGATGCAACCCTAAAACATTTGAAGCATTACTTGAATATCATCAGCATTGAAAAATCACCATCAGTCAATTGTAAAAGACAGCTTTACTTGGAAAGATATCTTTAATATTATTAAAAAACAGTATCTGTGTGTCTCAGGTCCTTGGGTAGGACTCAATAGGTGAACAAAACTACCAAATCCAGTCTAAACATCTGGCTCATCATGCGACCAACCTTAGTATTTTCTTAAATGTATATGTTACTCTACTTTCAGCAATTTATAAATGTTAAAAGCATTTAAAAACAAAGAAAAACACCAAAAGAACCAAGTTTGCAAAGAAAACAAATCCACTTGGGAACAAAGAAAAGGAAGAAATGGGTATAATTTATCTTCACTGAAAACCTAGCTTTTTAAAATAATCATTGGGGGGGGGGGCACATTTAAAACTCAGGGGAAATTTCATTCCTCAGGTAGGCACTATTAAAGAGAAGGCACTTCTGAGATCCTGATACACCTATAGTTGGTGGTATTATTTGATTAGAATGTGTCAATCCTGCCAGATCAAACTATCTGAATGGATTCATGAAACATTTCCACTAATTACATAAAGCATCAGCAAATGAATTTTGGAATGGTGACATAAAGCATACTGAAAATGAGATGGAAGCAGTGTCTAAAATTTTCTTAAATTATAGTATCAAAGTAGATACTTTAAGGCAACCACTTGTCGAGATAATTACTAGACTGCAGCAAAAAGGTTAAACCTTATGCTAACTTGTTTCCATCCAGTGCTGACAAAGATTTTTGCAGCCCAGATAAGGGTTGAAATTTTATGCTCTTCTAATTGTCGTTTGCTTCATGGAAAACAAAAATTAAAATCCAAGATTAGTGCATGATAGGAAAATATTCTTTCCTGCCTCCTTCACTGTTATTTTTTTTCTAAGAAATTCGAGAAAAGTAATATGTTTAAATTTAAAAAATGACTTACCTCTGTGACATAAGATTTTTAATCTGTACTCATGGTTTGATTCAGGTATTATATATGCCAAATTTTCCTTTAATTTTATTTATTTATCAAAGGTATATATTACTATGTTGGACCTGAAGGCACATTTATAACTTCCTGATGAATGGATAATAAGAATTCTTGTCATTTTATCATGAGGACTATTGGAGACATATCTGGATTACAAAAAAAGAGAGAAGACAATAGCAGTTGGCAGTAAAAGGGCTCAGTCTTTGCTCTCTCTTGTGATTACCTTGTAAAATTAAGATTTAACAGAACATATCTTCTCAGTCTGCATTAGAAGTGATTATGGACCACTTGACACTTCCTAGGCAAGCAATAATCTTTAGAGTAGAAGCTGATGGGTTTTTCCCCCTATGTTTTTCAATAGGATACAATAGTTACTGCCCAAACAAATAAAAAGTAATTCAAATTTCCGTAGAGAGTAGAAATAATTTCACTTATTTTTAGTCAGAACTTTTAACAATAATAATAATAAAAACAGTACAAAAATAAAAGAAGAAAATTATGCATAATAGAGAAATTAGCCACTTTGGATACCATACTCTAATCCATAAATTCCAATTTGCATTTTAGTATCTCACATCCTTCCCTTCCTCTCCATCTCTCTCTCTCTTTCTCTCTCCATCTCTCTCTGTGTGTCTTTCTCCATCTCTCTCTCTTTATCTATCTCCATGTAATCATGGAATGTGTGTACTTAAGACAGTCTGTTGCATGCATACTCTCTATTATGTCTGCAAAAGAGGTGGTATTCAGCAGGTTCTGACTGGTACTGAACTGGTAGTGGAAATTTTGAGTAGAGAAGAGGAAAACCAGCAAATACCACCTCTGACTGGAGATTTTACAGTATCCTTCCCCTGCCACGCCCATCAAGCCACATCCATAGAAACAGTAGTAGAACAATTTGAATCCCACCACTGATCTGCATGCATAGCTAACTGTGTAAAACATCTTCAGAACATGACAATACATGTTTAACATGACAATACAGGCTTGGCTCTAAGTGATTTTAATCTTTGAACTTCACTTGTTATCTCCAGGGCTTCTGGAAGAGTTTGCTATCCAAACCTCTTGCCTCTTCATATCAGGCATACACCAGTGTGAACTAACTTCCAAATATTATCTGGTTTCTCAAATGTTAAAAATATTGCAACCTTTTTTTGATTAGGTTCCTGTGTATTTCTGCCAAGGTCATCTTCCTTACTCTCTTCCATTTATTTTTATTCAGTGTGGGATTGGTGAATGTGACCATAGCCGAAAGGTTGTGAAAATGCCTTGTGGGCAAAATGTTAAATGTGGACCTTGATAACTTACAAGTTATCTATTCCTGATATAACAAAGTATCTTTCCATATTAAACTAAAAAGATAAATTAAATTAAAAATACCTTTGCTTCTTGTTTGCTATCTTTGCTTCTTGGCAGGAACAAGGATGAAAACACCTGTTGGAAATTACATAAATCAGGCATGCTAAATTAACACACTTCAGTTTGCATAATCACCACATCAATTTGCATGTTATATAAAATGCATTGCTTAGTTTTGAAATGTGAAAAGGGTATATGTATCATCCTTCTGATTTAACATTGTATGTGTTAATGTAACGGCCTGGGCTTAGTTGTTACTGTATTTTTAAATACTTTTTTATTTAAGAGTAAAAGCAGTAAAGAAAGAAGAAGAAATAAAAAGGGGAAAGAAATAGAGAAAACTTCTTTTGCAGCAAATATAAGTACAATGACAACATTTGTTTATTCTATGATTACAAAAAAGCTATTTTTTCCTCTATTGAGTAGGGTTTTTTTCCGAATGATCAAACTGCAGATCATAAGTATATTTTTCCTGCTTTATGCCAAGAGTTTATAAGGGATTTCCAGTGAGCCATAAATATAGATCTTGGGGTTTTTTTCGCAGCTCAAAGAAGTGAACAGAGCCATCTCCACACATTCCAGCACTTTTACCAACCATTGTGGAAAGTGTCAAACCTTTCCACTTTTGAGCACACAATGGTCTCAACTATTATGTATTATTTTTCTCATATTGTCTTTCTTTGTTGCTTGGTGAAATAAGTTTCCAAGGCAATATTTTTTGAGGCAGAATTGGAAAACTTACTTTTAAAAAAAGGAAACAAAAAAAAAATCTACCAGAGATGACAGGTTGTTTTTTTAATGGGTGGGTTTTTATTTTATTTTATTTTTGCTTTTGTTTTTCAAGGTATACCATATGAGAGGATTAGAAAAGAATTGAAAACACAATATATGAACAGTATATTAAACTCAGAGCAGTATAATGGTTAGTGTGCAAACTTGGAATAAAAATATGTTATAAATAAATCTTTTGGAAGCTTTTCTGAAACCAAAATATTTTAAGCAACTTCAGATTCATTTTTTAAAAAAGAAAACTCTATAATCAAAGACTGTGTTTGAACTGCTCTTAAAAATGTGTTAGCCAGATGATTTTCCTGCCTGATAGGCAATTAAAAATCATTAGGAATATTGAAACATCCTTTCTCTATTGGTTAGCTATCCCACTATACATCATAAATAGCAATTATGTAAGCAGGTACCCAATGCAATGACAGAGTGGATATTTCTTATGCAGAAAGACACTGATTGAAACTCAGGAATCTCCAAAGCTAAGAATTACTCTACTGTATAACCCTAAAGAGCTGTTCCAAGTCAGTGTAAGGGGTTACAAGCAAAATAGAACAATAGTAGAACACACATTGTATCTCTTCTCTTCTCGACTTCATCCACCTGCCTACTAGATTGAACAGAATGTGCATGTGACAACTCCCATCATATAGTCAATTGTAGTCAGCAGGACCTAGGCAATGGGCCTTTTCTGCTGTGGTCCCTTGTGCTGTGGAATCTTCTCTCTCTCCATCCAAGATGAGGATGGCCTCTTCACTTCTAGGCTTTCAATGGTCCCTTAATTAATGATAATTGTACCTTACCCAGAGTCACTAACTTGCAAGATAGGTGTCTGTATAAATTAAATAGATTAATTAATAAATAAATAATAGTTAAACTTATTAAGCAATTTTATATTTTGTTTGGTTCTTGGTAGTTTTATATGTCTACATTGGAAGCAGAAGTTTTTCTGAAAGCTTTGTTCATCTTAGAGATATTTTGCCATGGGAAAGTTTGTTATTGATAATGCATGAATATGAGTGGGATGATTAATGCAAGCTCCAGACTGTTGTTCATGCACTGTGATATCATATAGATATTAAGGGGTGGAGCTTGTGTCTCAGTAGTATGATGCTCATTTTATCAGTTTTAAAATAGATCCATTCTCTGCAATTAATCTTTAGTTGCAGGCCATGGCAGATTTTAAAATTCCTTATCTCATAAAGTCAGGATATTTCATAAAATATTAATCTTATGCTGAAATTGCTCCTCTAATTTCCTTTGCAAAAACAAGCTTCTGTTCATCTACACATTCTCAAGGTGTTTTAATTTTTTTAAATATTCTCTCTTAATTACTTTTCTCTTACCGTCTTTTACAAGATGGCAAAAGACAATATTGTTGCTGTATTATTTTTCATAACTGTCTATCACATTGAAATATGGAAATTATTCTTGTCTCCTCCTCCTTTTTACATTTTTGTAATGAAGCATTGTTACATTAGCATTTTATTTGCTTTTGACAGAAGGCATGCACAATGGTCTTAGGGGGTGGGTTAAAAAAAAGGCAAGATGGTGGTTGTAAATTAATATCAAACCCATGTACAAAACACTGAGGCTTTGATTTCACTGCCACAACTGCCATCCTGAATTTTATTATCTCTCCCACTTGTACCACAGGCCAATTTCAAGGTTGACATTTTCTCTGAATGAAGAACCTCAATTTAAAGATCCCTATCCTGATCAGTGCCTCTTAGTTCAGAACCTTTTAATATATATTTGAAATTTGGGGGTGGCAGTGGTATGTTTTTGGAGATAATCTGTTTTGTTTTGCTTTGCATTGGCTTACAATTAACTGTGGTTGCTGTTTTAAAGTTTGCTCTCCTTGTTTTTGGAACACTTCACAATCCTGTTTTGATTGCATTACCATGAGCAATTTAATAACATCATTAAACTTGGCTATCCCAATGCTCAACATTAACTCTATATAGACTTCTTTGAACTTGTTAAAATATTTAAGTCCATTAAGTCTTCTTCTGTGAATACTGTTCAATCAGACAATTTATTTATTTTGAATTTTTATTAGATTTATAACTTCATCTATTGTTACCTTTATTCTCTTTGTTCATCTGAGTCATCTCCTGAAAAAGACAATGCTAGTGTAGGCATGCATCCTGTATACTCAGCGGTGAAGAAAGAAGCAATTACAATTACAATTCTCTGCAAATTTAGAATAGAATAGAATAGAATAGAATAGAATAGAATAGAACAGAATAGAATAGAATAGAATAGAATAGAATACTTTATTGGCCAAGTGTGATTGGACACACAAGGAATTTGTCTTGGTGTAAATACTCTCAGTATACATAAAAGAAAAGATACATTTGACAAGAGTCAAGAATCATAAGGTATGATAATGATAGTCATGGGGTAGAATAAGCAATCAAATCATACTAGGAAACAGTCAATATAAATCGCAAGGATACAAGCAACAAAGTTAGTCATACAGCCACAACTGGAGGGGATGGGTAATGGTAGTGCAGACTTTGCTATAGTTGAACAGTGTTAAGGGAATTATTTGTTTGGCATTGATGGCTTTCAGGCAAAAAAAAACTGTTCTTGTGTCTAGTTGTTCTGATGTACAGTGTTTTATAGAATCGTTTTGAGGGTAAGAGTTGAAACAGTTTATGTCCAGGATGTGAGGGGTCTGTAAATATTTTCACCTCCCTCTTTTTGACTTGTGCAGTGTACAGGTCCTCGACTGAAGGCAGGTTGGTAGTAATTGTTTTTTCTTAGTAATTTCCCAGTAATTTCCAGAGGCTCAATAGCCTTCTTAAACTAGTTTCCTGATTTAAACATTTTATTTCTACTTTTTTCTCTGTTTTAATGTTTTTACCGTATGCTTCTCCAAGTCTTTTATGCTTGCTTCCCCCAATTTCTTGCCTCTAAATGATTGCTTGCCTTCAATAGTTTTACTGATCCTGCTTGTTAATCTCTCTGATGTCCTCTCCAACTTTGGACCATCTTTTCTTATGTGGAGTATATATTCTACCAGAGCAATTTTAAATAATCTCTAAGCTTTAGAAAAGATTTAACCTTCTTTATTCCCACTTTCAACTTTCTTTTTCCAATCCTTTCTTTTTTTTTTTTTTGGAAGTTTGCTCTTTTGAAGTCAAGTGTAATTATGTTTGACTTTGAATTGTGTAGGCTAGCAAAGAAATGTTTGCACAATAGAAGTTAGGACATTCTTAAAAAAACTCTCAGCCATCTCATAAATCAGGTAAGGCAAGAAACCTATTCTCTATCCTATGAAAATTTCAATGAGATGTTGTCCTTGGAAAAAAATAAGTCGAACCAATTTGTTTTTCTCCATATTGACAAAAACAATTGGGAGAGGGGGAAAATAAAACATTCACAAAAACATGCCGTATGACTTTCAAAGTTGCAGGATGAATCATCCATGCAGGACTTTGGGAGGGTCTTCATTTTTTTAAAGTTTTCAGGTGTAAAAACAGGCATATTCAATAACATCAAAGAACATGAAAGACAATCCAAACAGGAGAACTGTATATGAGATTTTCCTTCAAATACTTTCCAGAACATATGCACAAACATAGAAGAAAGCATTTTATCTATAGTTTAATTATTGGATAAGATTAATAATTAAATATAGAAAATTGTCTAAAGAAAGTGTTGGAAACCAAGGTTTCTTGGGAAGAAAAAGCTTGTGAGCTAAAATAAAAATTTTCTACCTTGTTCTAAGTTTGACCGTGATATCTACTGACACCATATTAGTGGATCTCCAAACCAGCAGCACTATAACACCGGAGTGTTAAAATAATAAATTCCTTGTTAAATTTTTAGAAAAGCAAGCCTTTGGAAAGTGACAGAAAAGTTGTTTAAAAAGTTGCTGGACATATAATTCAAATTATTGGGAGAATAGTTTTATCTATAGTAACCTATCCCAGGGATATACATTGAGAAAGAAATTCATCCAAGATTATTTAACAATTTGGGGGAGAAGATGGTGTTATTTCAAATTATCTGATGATCACAAATATATGTTAAACATAAGGGATGAATAATAAAGTGACATATATTAGAAAAAGTTTAAAATGGACTTATTTCACTCTGTGAAATGGGCAATGTAATCATTCTGTCTTGCATTTGATTAGGATAGCCTCCTAATAATTTACTATACATTGTGAATGGATTAATTATTTGATTGTGTGAATAGTATAATATACTGAATTTACTGCAATCTTTGAATATTACTTAAGGGTGCTTTAATATGATAACAGTATATATTCAGAACAATGCATGTCATAGATGTAAGATTCTAAAACAGTAATTTTAAAGGATGTTTGGCAATGTATTTCCAAAAATTCCAAGTATGTCTATATACAGTTAAACCAATGGCTTAACTAAAACCAAGAAAAAGACAGCTAATTTGAATACAGAATATTTGCTTTTATGTATTATGTATAGAAAGTTAAGTCAGAAATACTGTATGGTATGCATATAACTGAATATACTGGCAGTATCAGCAAAAATCTGATTCTCATTCGAGATTTACAGGTGAAACAACTTTATTTCAATTATAATTTGAACTTTGAACACATAAGATTTTATTTTAAATTATTTTAAGATTGGATAAATTGATGAAAGATTCAGCTATATGCTTGCAAAATGCTGGCAGCAAGTTTGTATTTTGGCAAACTGGAATACAAATGACAGGAATAGACCTTTTAGAGGTCATTATCCCTTCAAAATTTAAGCCATATACTTTTGAGGGTTGCAGTATTTAATATATTTTACAACCTTATGTCTTCTTCCTTTAAGAAAGAGACAGTTATTATTTCATTTCATTAAATTCATTAATTTAATGGGTTCTCGTCAACTTACAAAGTATAATATTAACTTAGAAAAAACACTTACTTCATTCATGTTGTAATGGCTTGTCAGACTTATTGATTCGATGATTAGCAAATTTAGCCCCTTAAGGAAAGGATGAATTTTATTCTCCTTGTGCAACATTTTTAAAAATGCAAAAAATCTCACTACTGTGATACCATTTTTTCATATTATTTCACTCCCCCCCCACACACACACAGAAAGAGGTGGTGGAGGGGACCTATAACAGCATGCACAATTTCTCAGACTCACACACTGAATAAGTCCCTCTTTGCTCTCCCTTCCATTAGAAAAAAACTACTTAAAAATAAGAAAGGAGAGCTGAAGAATAATATTCCAGATATACTAACAGGCATGGTTTCTGAATTTAAAATTCTTCACTGGATGGCTGCTCATGTCAATATCAGAAAATGCATCACACAAAGAACTCAGTCATCCTCAACTTTGTTCCTACATGGAAAGAAGCTTCAGTAATGTTTGAGATTCTGCCAGGCCAGATAATCCATCAAAACTGAATTGCTTTGAATCTCTCCTAAAATATTCAAAAGCACCTGATTTGATTCAAAGCTTCAAATCAATTTGAAGGTTTGATTGAAACGGTGATTCAGTTCTATATCTTTCACAGAGAATCACCCATTCAAAACGTCTACGGAGTCTGAGAATATAAGGCTATATATATATAAAGATCTTTAGTAATCCACATAAATGTTTTTGGTTTGGTTATTGTTTGGAATCTGCTGGTGAATCTCAATATTCTAGAGTGCTCTTCCTCCAAATGTGGGTTCAGTTCCCAGGTTTTCCAGTCAGATATGTCATAACAATTCTGATAGTTAATGTTCACACATCTCAAGGGCAATCAGCATGAGGAAAGCTGGAGTGTTCCTGATGTAGCATATATCTCCCACAGTCTTATGCTGATAGAGGTTACAAGCTGATAGAGGTTACAACCTACCCTGCTTGATAGACATCAGATTACATATTACTGGTCTCAAACATGTCTATCTGCAAGTCAGCCATCAATAACTGGCAGCGATTTTTGGAAGAGAGCTGCAATACCAGTGGGTTGTTTAATACAATTCATTTGCTAATCATGCAGAGGTTGTGTTAGCTTTCTATGGTTTACAAATTCTTGTTTTAACTATTCAGAATGTACAGTAGGAAATTATGTTTCATAGGTTAAATGAAAACTGAAAGCAATAATCTGTACTAATTCAAAACATGGAAGTTAGTGTTCCTAAAAAGTCCACTGCTTTTCTTTAATTTATTCAGTTTCTTAGGATTTGTGTTTGTCTTCACAAATGCAGAGTTTTTCAATTGTGCAATCCCCTAAAATGACAATTGAATTTTTTTGTTATATTTATTATATCCCCTGTAAACAAAATAAACGATCTTACTTGGGTTTGGTTGGCCAAATCACCCCTATTGGCATCATTATTTCATAGTATTCTTATTAATGACCAAGGCAACCATTTTTAAATTGTGTCTGCTATCTGCCAGCATATTCTAAAATTGTAGTTATTTATGTAAAGGACTTTTTTTTTTAGTTCGAGCCACTCACTCTCTCTCAGCCCAACTCACCTCACAGGGTTGTTGTGGGGAAAATGGGAGGAGGATATTTTCACTACCTTAAGTTACCTGTAAACTAAAATTGGTGAGATAAATAAAAATAAAACACAAGTTAATTTTAAAGGAAACCTAGTAATTGAGTACACTGAGTGCCAATGCAGTTATAAGGATGTGTTTAAGAAGAGACCATATGCATTTATCCCAATAGAGGCTCTCAATTGTAATTGAGTGTTATTCTTTTCTATTAAAATCCTTTTCAACAGTTAAAAACCAACATGGCTGCCCTATTTCACATTCTGAGAAAGATCATTGAGAGAGATTTGCAATGAGGATACCTTTCCCCCATTTTTAAAAGTGTTGAAAGCCATACAGTGTAAGAGGGGAAAATTCACACAAACTTCCCTGGTCACCTCAAAACTGTAGGTATTTTAGGACCCCTGACATACAACCAAACAATAATCTTTTCTAGTTAATTATGAAATTCTTCAGGATATATTGTTGTTGCCAGTCAATCAAAGCCACAAAACAGACAGAAGAAACCAGAAACACCAATCAAGCAAACTCTAAGACCAATAAACACAGACCAAGACTCCCAACCCAATCAGGATGAAGAAAAAAATCATTCTGGCTCAGCAGTAGGCTAGCCTCAAATTTAAAACTAAATGGCTGTGATAGCCTGACTCACAGATGAACTCAATACAGAAGCCTGCTGATGGCAGATGAGATTCTGCCGAAATGTTGCTACAACTTATATATATATATATATATAACTAACTCTATACAGAAGCCTGAGGATGGCAGATGAGATTCTGCTGAAACGTTGCTACAACTTTAACAGACCTACAATGACGTGGGATAATACCCGAAGGAAGCTAAACAGCACACATGTAAGTACGCGCGAAAGCCTAAGAAAACACACACACACACACACACACACACACACACACACACACACACACATATATATATATATATATATATGT
>BLBF01000006.1:29456250-29482008 GCA_015471245.1 Laticauda colubrina
TTCTACAATCACAGCATTAGTATTTTGTATGAACAACACATTCTGATGCTAAGGAGTTCTATTCCACTCCATACCTGAAAGAAATCTGTTCCAAATGCAAAACACAAACAGAAGACAGGAGTTTCAGTTTCAGTTTTCGTTTCAAAGCACCAAGCAGCTTTAGTACAGAACAGTTCTGTCTCCTTCTTGCTCAAACAGCAAATACTATTTCAGTTTCCAAACAGTCCTCAACTCTTTCACACACTGATAGGACAGTAGCCAGATGAATATTAATCGATGCTGGAAGGCAAAGGCAGAATTTCCCCCCTTATTTTCCTCCCCAAAAACTAAGCCCGAGTAGGGGTGGATTTCTACTGGTTCTGTTCACCTCTGTAGAACTGGTAGCTCTGAAGAGCAGAAGATGTAGAACTGGTTCTATATCTGCTGATGTTTTTGCCCATCCACCCACCTGGGTTCTTACATGATCTTTATTTCCTGATTTTTCAACTTCAGCTGCCAAACGAGGCACAGCTGCAGTTTAAAAAGCAGGAAAAGAGAGCTGTTTCAAAGGCTGCTTCTCTGCGCGCAGCTGCTGCTGATGATTTACAGGCGTGCGGCTCTCAGCATGCAGGGAAGCTTGTATCCCACCCCTGAGCTCGACCACATAATTTCGTAGCAAAGCACGGGTATCGAGCTTATTATAATGTTGAGGAATACATCCTAAAATCTTCAAGGGTTTTTCTGAAGGCAAAAAAGGAGGTAGGTTGGTTATTAGATAAAGTTATTCAAAATTATATTGTATTCTTTGATGAAGTAATATTCTACTTTCATAATCTTTTTTGTCTTTTCTTCCTGGCTTTGAAAAATGTGTTATGATACACTTACTGTGCATTCAAAAAAGGAGATAGTCCAGATTTTAGCTAAGCTAAGTAAGAAAAAGAGCATTGCATATTCACTTACTCCACATCATCTCTGGTCATTTTCTCTACAAAGAGTGTTTCACTTAGGAGCTGTGATAATGTCATAGGAACTAATATAAATTGATGATAAAGGCATACTGTAAGCAAGTGTGTGGTCTAGGGATGAAGAGTTGCATCTGACTTCATTCTGATGCAAAATTGAATCATTTTGTCTTTATGGGTACAACTTTGTATCTTGGAGGATTTCTAGCACTGTATTTCCAGGTGTGGTGGGATGTCTGGGCTGATCATACAATCAGTAATTATGCAAGATGTTTATTATGCAAAGCCTTCTGTTTCCAGCTTCTTTGTTAACCAAATCTATGTCAAGGTGTGAAAAGGCATGATGCATTAAATTAACACACGGCAAGAGAATGTATGTTGAAATTTATATGAAAATAAAACAGCAGAAGGTAAATTAATTTGCAGGTTGCATATTCCTACATATTATTTTCAGCATGTTGCTTTCGGCTTCCTTTTGCAAAAAAGAATATTTCCTGTCTCAAGCATCTTGAGTTAACAGTATTGGGGAAATTATCATCTATGGGCTATTTGAAGGTGTAGAATCTGGATCCAGCTTGACTACTGAAGATTTGACCCTGGAAATTATTTCTTGGGACAGAAAAATGTAAGTGAATCCAGAATAATGTATGGACCAATCTAGATTTAGTGAAATGAGAGATCTGAGCTCCTAAGAGTGCAAAGGCAAGTCATACAAATCATCTGATAAACTATGAAAAGAGAATATCCAAAATAAAACCCTCCAATTATGAGATGAAAGTCTGCTTGAAACCAAAGTGACAGAAGCTTTGGTTTTGTTTTTTGTTTTGTTTTTTTAAACCACTTGTTCTTTTGGTCTTTATTTCAATTCTTTGTATATGAAGGGATTTTTCTTCTTCTTTTGTAGTCTGTAGTCTTTTCTGCCTATCAAAGACTGTTGGTTGTCTTCACTTGGGCACTTTTCCCTGAGAAGCTACATTTAGTAATGTAAATGTGTTATCTTTCCCTAGAGCAGAAACAAAAACAAAATTGCATTTGCTTGAAATATTAGAGCAGAACAGAGGAAGCACAATAGCTTCAATAACAGAATACCCCGAGAATTAAATATTTTGTTGGTGTATTGCAACCTGCAATCTAACCCTTGTGGAATCAGTTGCCCTGCTGTGCAAAACCATAAATAAAAAGACCCCAGGCCTTCTGGGTGAATGAATGACATCGAAAATTGGTTGCATTACTGTGCTATTGTCTAGCTGTCAAAAAAGTATTCCCACAAAAACTGTTGCATTGTTTCTGATCCTCATTCTACCACTGAATGTCAAAGGATTTGTTTTTGATGTAATTTACACTAATGTAACATATGGAACAAGTTAAGGTAGATTGCCGTGGCTTCCTACCATTAAGCATCACCTGTTGGTGAAGAAAAGCAAACAATCCACAGCCACTCTCCTTAAAGCCCATGTCACACTGCACCAATGGATGGAAAGAGGATGTAAAATGGAGAGAAACACTTGCTATCTGTTGGTTAATGCGATGCATCCGTTCTGTACTCACTGCGTCTGTTTTTCTTCTATTCCGTCCAGCATCCGTCGACTGAGGTTCCATTTGCTCAAAAAGTTTTGAGCTGCTCAAAACTTTTTGAGCGGAAAATGTATCCAATGCGTACGTTCTGCATCCGCAACGCATATGGGGAACATCTGTTTTGCATCCGTCGTCATCCGTTACGCATCCGTAACGTCTTCTAGGCATCTGCTGTGCATCCGTGCAACTCAAATCCGCTCCAGCAGAAAGCGGACACAGAGAGGAAGTGGAACAAACGCGGAATGGATGCACAGTGTTAGTAGCACAGACGGAGAAAGGATGAAAGCGGATACAGCTCACAAAGAAAGCATTTAAAACGGAAAAAATGTTCACAGAGGGGACCTATCTCGGATATTAAGGATGTCTAGAGGATGCCTAGAGGATGCAAAAGGACACATAGGGGAAAACCTATATTGCCTATAAAAAGGGGGAGCAACTCACCGGATCTCACTTTCAGTCCAGCAGCCCTCCTGTGCAGACCTCTGCAGCCTTCATCTGCCTCTTGCTCTTCCAAAGCATCCAGTCATGTCCACCATGGATCGGAACACAGTCCTTTTGGTAGCCACCATCTTTCTGCTACAGTGCGAAGCCATCTACAGGCTCTTTCAACTATTCTACGGGAAGAAAAGGAGGAAACTAAGAAGCGTCTGGGTCCGAAGATGGATCGGGAGAAGAGCAGAGTACGGACTGTACAACAAATTGATGGTGGAGCTGAGGAACGAAGACCCTCATGCATTCCAGAACTTTATGAGGATGCCTCCAGCCATGTTTGATGAAGTTGTGGAGCAGCTGACACCCAGGTTGACCAAGGCAAACACCAACTTCCGGCCCAGCCTGGACCCTGGACTGAAGGTGGCACTGACTTTGCGCCACCTGGCCTCAGGGACCACCTACAGGAGCATGCAGTACGGCTGGAGGGTGCCACACAACACCATCAGCATTGTGGTCAGAGAAGTGGTGCAGGACATCATTGAAGAATACCTGGAGGAGCTCCTCCAGTGCCCCTCCACTAAACAAGGATGGAAGAAAGTTGCAGAGCAGTGGTATTAGAGGTGGAACTTCCCCCACACCGTTGGAGCCATAGATGGCAAGCACGTGGCCTGCAAAGCTCCAGCCAAGTCAGGGTCCACTTATTTCAACTACAAGGGCTTCTTCAGCATCATCATCTTCGCCATGGTTGATGCTGACTACAAGTTCATGTACATCGATGCTTCAGGCAATGGCTCATCTTCAGATGCCCAGGTATACAACGCCAGTGACCTCAAGGAGGGGCTGGAACGCAACCTCATCATGGGCTTCCCAGATCTAGACCCCCTGCCCAACGACATGCAAGATGTGCCCTACTTCATCGTGGGGGATGACGCCTTCTCCCTCACAACCTACCTCATGAAGCCCTACACTTCCAGATGCCTCACCCGTGAAGAGAGGATCTTCAACTACAGGCTGTCCAGGGCAAGGCGGGTGGTGGAGAATGCCTTTGGCATCCTGGCCAACAGGTTCCAGGTACTTCTCACCACCATGCAGCATCGCCCAGAGACTGTGAGGAGGATCGTGGAAGCTTGCTGCATCCTGCACAATCTCATGCGCACGCACTACCCAGTCTTGCAGAACAGGCTTGTGGACCTCCAACAAGGCAATGGGGACATGGAGCCTGGGGAATGGAGGCAAGGGTGAAACCTGATAGACACTGAGGATGTGCAAGACCCCAACAGAGCCTCACGTGAAGGGAAGAAGGAGCGCAACCTCCTGAAACACTGGTGCAACTCCCCAGCTGGAGCAGTGGAGTGGCAAGACAGGATGATAGATGCTAAATGGATGTTTCCTTCAGCCTGTCTCATCACACTGATGAGATTGGGCCAGGTATGTTGGGTGGGCCTACAATGGACAGGGCATTTAATAAAGAGTTGTGTTTATGTTCAAATGTGTGGATCAATGCTTACATTGTTATTGATAATGAAGGGCCAAAGGTGTGGCACCTGGGCGGGTGGACCATACAGTCCCACTATGCTTCCACTGGAGGTTTATCTATTCCACAGCTATTACCCATTCCAAAGTATCCCTGCCCATTCCACAGGTATCCCTGCCCATCCCACAGCTATTACCAATCCCAAATGTATGCCTGCCCATCCCACTGCTGTCTTAACCCATCCCAGAGGTATCCCTGCCCATCCCACTGCTATCTTAACTCATCCCACAAGCATGTAAAGGCTTAAACCAATTCTAAAAGTTTCCACCAAGACTTTATTGACAAAAATAAATGAAGCAAGTGTGTGAAGCAAAGATAATCTTTATTAATAACAAGGTGTAAAAGAAAAATGACCCAAGTCAAGTGTCCAAATAAAGTCTACAGGTAGCCACCCGGTCTCTGTCACTCTTCTCTGTCACTCAGAGGTGTGCCCAGTCTCAGGGGTGAAGGGTCCAGGTGCTGTGGAGGTGGCTGCTGATGGAGTGCTGGTCTGAAGTGCGACTGCGGTGCCTGGCCCCGAGAGGACAACTGGGGATGGTGTGATGAGGAAGCTCTCAGAGAGCTGGCTCAGCCCCGTGATGTTGAGAGCTCCTTCCTACATGCCATGGTGTGTCAGCCCCAGTACCGACGACAGATGTATTGAGGCCGGGCTTGGCTGTGGGGTGGAGGAAGGAGCAGTGTAGTGGGGCTGTCTGGTCTGCAGCTGGGTGAGGACTGGCGTGGGTGGCATCGGTAGCATTGGTGGCAGCAGTGGCATCGGTGGCATCAGTGGAACCGGTGGCAAAGGCGGTGTCCGATGAACCTGTCCCTGGACTGGGAAGGACTGCTGCCTGTGCTGCTGGACCTCCTGGTAGCCATAGCCTTGGCAGGTGAGGGCTTGTGGAAAGCCTTGGAATGGGAGGGATATCACCTGGGGTGGAGGAGCAGACCTGGACTGCGTGGGAGCAGGTTCATCTGGATCTGGAGGGTTGTGAAGGAGATCGGTGATCCTGTCCTTCACCACCTGGTACTGGGGTTCCACCATGTCCATGAGGGTCTGGTTCACATAGGTGATGAAGGGCTTGCAGTTGGAGGATGAGTAGTCGTTGTGGACCAGCTGAGAGAGGATATCTATGCTGCTCCTGATGGTGTTTCTTATCTCCAGCAGGACAGTGTGGCTCTATCCCTCCTCTCTGGCTCTCTGCCTTTCTGTGGAGGTGGAGCTGGGGGTGGATGAGGGTTGGACTGTGGTGGAAGTGCCGTCTCCTTTCTCCCACTGCGCCAGGGAGTCCTCCACGCACTCTGCCACGGTTAGAACAGCTGTTGGCGGGTTCTCCATCGTGGCACGCTCCACAGATACCTGCCTGGAGACAGGAGCTGACTCTCGGCCGGAAGAGTACTGGCTCTCAGCAGGCTGCCTGAGAGAGATGGTTGTGAGAGGGGCTGATCCTCAGTGGCATATCTTACCCTCCAGGAAGCTGCACTTGGCCATGACGTATTTCTCTCTGTCCATCAGCTTGACCGCGGCCTGGCCAGATTTCTTGAGGTGCAGCTTCCTGTACCAGGTGTGCATGTGCTTCCACCAGCCGAGGAGCACCTCCAAAGTGTAGCCCAGGCTCTCCGCCTTCTCTCTCCAAGCAGCCTGCTTCCTTTTGGTGTCCCTATAGAGCCTGTCTCCCTTCTGCCATAGATACTCATTCTCTCTCAGGCACTCCAGCACCTCATCCTCATGTTCCTCCTCGATGTTGTATTGCCTACTCTCCCGTTCTCGCATATTCCTCTTCCTCCCTTTGGCAGGACCACATGGGCCCTCATCAGAGGGGCTTCCAGGTTGTAGGGGCTGCTCCTCCACACCACCAGCAGCAGCAGCACCATCAGGACCAGGTTCAGCAGCAGCAGAGTAAGAACCAGCAGCGCCAACAGCAGCAGCAGGACCAGGATCATCAGCAGCAGAGTAAGCACCAGCAGCACCAGCAGCGCCAGCAGCGCCAGCAGGACCAGGAGCATGAGCAGGACCAGGAGCACCAGCAGGACCAGGAGCACCAGGAGCACCAGGAGGACCAGGAGCACCAGCAGGACCAGCAGGATGAGGAGCAGCTTCAGCAGAGTAAGCACCAGCAGAAGCACCACCACCAGAAGCAGCTTCAGCAGAGTAAGCACCAGCAGAAGCACCACCGCCAGAAGCAGCATCAGCAGAGTAAGCACCAGCAGAAGCACCACCGCCAGAAGCAGCAGCATCAGCTCCTCCAGAAGCAGAAGCAGCAGAAGCCCCAGCCCCAGAAGAGCGAGCCTGTGCTTCAGAAACCCCAGCAGAAGCAGAGTGAGGGCCAGGCGGTGGGAGGGTGGCCCTGTCCCTCTTGCCAGGGCTGGCAGAAGATGGCTGAGGCTTTCTCTTCTTCCCCATGGTTGTCGGGTTGCTGGCTGGCTGGCAGGCTGGCAGGCAGGCTGGCAGGCAGGCTGGTATGCAGGCAGGCAGCAAGGCTGGCAGGCAGCCAGGCAGGCTGGCTGGAAGCAAGGCTGGCAGGCAGGCAGGCAGGCAGGCTGGCAGTTAGTCAATGTGTCTGGAAGCAGGTCTTTCCTCTGAATGTTGACCTGCTTGGGAGCTGCCTCCCTTTATATCCGCGGGGCTGACAAAATGCATCCTCCCTGCATGCACAGTGAATGCTAGGCATCCGCTAGGCATCCGCTAGGCATCTGCTAGGCATCCGCTAGGCATCCGCTAGGCTTCCGCTCTGCATCCGCTTCATCCGCTAGGCTTCTGCTTCATCCGCTCGGCGTTCGCTCTGTATCCGCTCTTTCCATTCCGCGTCCACTTTGCTGCGGTCCCCCAGAATCATTGCAGATGTACCATCCGCTCTCATCCGCTTCCATGCGCTAGGCTTCCATGGACATCTGCTTTCCATCTGCCCTGCGTCCTCCCCCTGTCTGTTCCTTTCCATGTTGTCCGCTCTGGTTATGCAAATTTTTGCCCCTTTTGAGAGCGGATAACAATGGATGGAACATTTTTCTCATCCACTGTGTCCTTTTTACAAACGTTTTGCATCCGTCGGCAAGTGTGACAGGGCCTTAACATGTAGATGACAAAAGTAACACGTAGGTGGATGTTTTGTATACTAGATTTAGTGACTTTTTAAGAAGTCTTATGAACAGATTATGCATACTGTATGTCAGGTCTCTATCAGTGTGACATATTGAGCTCTTTCTAAAAATAGAGTTAGTACTCTTCTGAAAACATGCTAAACCCATGTATAAATATAGCCTAGAGATCAATGGGATGGATCTCCCCTGATCTATAATACTTATTAATTTTTATTTATCTACTTAGTTTAATTTGTCAAGCATGTATGAGAAAACAAGTACAAGTATGAACATAACATGTAAGTATGAACAAGTATAAGTATATACACAATAAATGAGTACAAATAAATGGGAACAGTAGGACAGAGACGGTAGGCATGCTGGTGCACTTATGCATGCCCCCTTACAGACCTCTTAGGAATGGAATAAGGTCCATGGTAGACAGTTTAAGGTTAAAGTTTTGGGGGTTTGAGGATGGAAAAACAGAGTCATGTAGTCCTCCCTCATGCTTCAGACCTGTCAGCAACCTATGAGATCCTATTCCTAATCAGGGAGTACTCTCAGAAAATTATATAAAGATCCTGCTTGAGTTTGGGTTGAAAGGATTCAGATGAGAATTACCTGATTTTTTAACTTTTCTTTTCGGGATATGCAAAACTTTTCATCATGGATAAGATAGTGATAGAAAAAAAGAATAACTTTTCTATTTTGTCTCATTCTTTTATACATTATTCTAATATTGGAAATGATGGAGGATGATGGAGTTAAGTTACACATTGTTCCATTACTCTGAAACCTGGTTTCCTTTACAATCGTGGCGAATATCTGATTTCCTTTCTTTTTGAGCCTGAAAAATGTATGTTTCTGCTTTAACAGATAGGTTCTTAAATGAGGGGCATCCTCTCAAGCTTATGTAGAAGTTGGGCTTTTAACACAGAAGGATATGTTCCTGTGAGTGACAAGTTCTTTTTCTGAATAATCATGTCACTTCTGTATAAATCTGTATCCTGTTTGTATCCTGTTTTTAGATAAACAAAATGCAAGTGACATCCAGTGATTCTCTATTATTTCTATGTACTGAGTGTGTCATAAGGAAGGAAAGAACAGAATTTGTCAGATTTATCACGATTCTCTTCTCATCATTACCACATGTTAATTTTGGCCATTCCCCTAAAGGTTCCACTAAGTGGCTTTAAGGTCTCAGAAGTAGATACTTAATTGCACTGAATGTAGCCTAGGCAGACTGATTAGCTTTAAAATATGACTGACAAAGAAATAATTGCCATAAGATATGCAAAAGAATTGTCAGCAAGAGATGATAAATGGAACTGATTTTCATGCAGCACAAAATTTAACAAACAAAACAAAACAGCCATATGGATTTTGCAGAACGTTACTGTTTCATTTAATAACTCATATTTGTTATTTGCCCAAATAAAAGAAAGCTAATAATCATTGATGGAGGATGTTTTTTCAACTGCTCTGACAGCCTCTCTGGATTTAGAATGAAATATATAGAAATACCTAGCTGGAACCCTGTCCACTAAAGTGATGCTGAGGTAGCAGACACTCCCTTTATTAAGGAAGCCATCATTTCTATGAATTTCCACACACATTGAAAAATACAACATTATGCAGTATGTTAGTATTAATATGGATCATTGCCTTTTGTAAGGTTCTTAGCTTACATCTCAACCCTTTCCCCCTCCTCCTCAACCAGTCCACAAAGCTGAAAAGGTTGGGGAATTTTGATCTACACAAAGGCATAAGCTTTTTCTTCTGTTTATATTCAGCTGGCCAAGATTTTTTCTCCCAGTATCAGAGTAATAAAGAGCCCCTGTTGAAAAGCAAATTAAATAAGTGTGTTGGAATATGATGTGTATAAATGTGTATGTATGTAGAGTGGAAAACGTAAGAGCAGAAGAAAGGAGAAGAAAACAAACATCACTTTTGGCTGTTTCTACTTCTCCTCACCACTGCACATTCTGGGCAGCATAAGCAGAAGACATGTACTGAACTCATTTATCTGTGGCTGTTCTCCAATGCCTGGCAACCCAACAGAAAGCCATTTATTTTCAGAGGTTTGATGCATGGCTCTTGCATGCAGCTATGCAAATGACCATTTTAGGAGCCCCTTGCCTCAGTGAGCTAGGATAATTATTTATTTAGATTTCTTTATGCAAATTCCTTAGCTTAATTGATCCCAGTTCTTTTACCTGACAACAAAGATTAATTTGTTGGTAGTTTTCTATTTGTCATTGCTTTTGATGCAAGCACTCAATATAACGTATTGATTATATGCTTGTGTTTATGTGAGTGTGTGTGTGTGAGAGAGAGAGAAAGGAAAATGCCCCTCCAAGATGACTCATATTTGCATAATCTTAGAAGAAAATACACAGGCTTCATGAGAATTGTGTCTGCTTTCTCTAAATGGTTGAAACACTTGCCTCAAAGCCTGAGATTAACAAAGATTGTCCGAGGTATTCCTTTCCACCAAATATAAACAGACAAAGAATGAACTGAAGACTTGATTGTCTAATACTCAGCCAAACTGGGCTATAGACCTAAAAGAAATCATTGTGAATCAATCTGAAATATTGTTGTAAGATTGCCCAGTGGCTAAGGTGAAAGAAAAAGAATTAAATAGCAGTTTAATCCTGGTATCACAAGCTATTTCATTCTCCCTAATATGTATGCAGGTGAATGTAGGTAGTAAGGTTGCTAGCCATATCTGTAAGCATTTGTTAGTATGCATCACTAATACTTTCTTGGAGGCAAAGATTGAAAGATGTTTGAGAAATGCCTGAACTAATTAAATGAAAATTATATTTGTGTGCAGAAGCCTCAGACACCAGTTGCTATGAATCTGGTAGTGAAAGAAGAAGGGTGTTTGCTCATGTTTGCTTTTCCTTTCTTCCAAGTTTACACTGAATATATGCCAACAAAATCTCATTACTCAGAAGTCTTTGAAACATGCATGAAACATTAATTCAGCAGCTATACTCAGAAATGAAACTGGAACAGGAGAGTGTGATGTCTATTGATGACTATATGGACAGATAAAGACATAAGAGCAAGGGGCTGTTTATAGATATTTCTATGCACCACTGTTTTCTTTTTTCCTCTCTCTAGCTAGATCACACTAATTGATATGGTAGCCTTATTTTCCCCTTGCAAAAGTTCTTCAAAATTATCTCAAAACCAAATTCTCCAAACTACTTTTTCTGTTTGAATTTTGATGGCAAATCAATTAGGTTACACCCAATACTGTAAAAATGAACCACAGTGGTTAAGACTTTCCTGCAAAGGAAAATTGAGCATGAAATATAATAATTCATTAGCCTTTTTTTGTGGTGGGGGGGCAATTTGAAGATGTAAAGCCCCTGTCACACTGCACCAACGGATGCAAAGAGGAAGTAAAACGGACAAAAAAGCTTGCCATCCGTTCGAAAAATCGATGTACTCACTGCCTCCTTTTGGCTTCCTCTCGATCCGTCCAGCATCTGTTTATGGACGTTTCATCCGCTCCGAAAGTTTTAGGCTGCCTAAAACTTTTGCATGGAAAATGTATCTAGTTCGTCCGTTCTGCATCCTCTACGCATCCGCTACGCATCCGCTACGCATCCGCTACGCATCCGCTACGCACCCGCTATATCCGCTGTGCGTCCGTTGCGCATCCACGTAACTTGCATCCACCCGGATGCAGGGAGGAAGCGGAACGGACGCGGAACGGATGCAGAACGGATGCAGAACGGATGCAGAACGGATGCAGAACGGAAACAAAGCGTTTAAAGCGGAAAAAACGTTCGCAGAGGGGACCTATCTCAGATATTAAGGATGTTTAGAGGATGCCTAGAGGATGCCTAGAGGATGCCTAGCGTAAAACCTATACTGCCTATAAAAAGGGGGAGCAACTCGCCTGCTTCACACTTTCAGACCAGCAGCCCAGCGGTGCAGACCTCTGAAGCCTTCATCTGCCTCTTCCTCTTCCACAGCATCCAGTCATGTCCACCATGGATTGTGACAAAATTCTTTCGGCAGCCAACATCCTTCTGCAACACTGCGAAATCATCTACAGTCTCTGTGAACAGTACTACGGGAACAAAAGGAGGCACCCAAAAAAAGTCTGGCTCCGAAGATGGTTCACCAGAAGAGCGCAGTACGTACTTTATGACAAGCTGATGGTGGAGCTCAGGAGCGAAGACCCTCGGGTGTTCCAGAACTTCATGAGGATGCCTCCAGCCATGTTTGATGAAGTTGTGCAGCAGCTGACACTCAGGTTGACCAAGACAAACACCAACTTCCCACCCAGCCTGGAACCTGGGCTCAAGGTGGCACTCACTCTGCGCCACCTGGCCTCAGGGACCTCCTACAGGAGCATGCAGTACGGCTGGAGGGTGCCACCCAGCACCATCAGCTTTGTTGTCAGAGAAGTGGTGCAGGCCATCATCGAAGAATACAAGGAGGAGCTCCTCCAGTACCCCTCCACTGAAGAAGGATGGAAGAAAGTTGCAGAGCAGTGGTATCAGAAGTGGAACTTCCCCCACACCGTTGGAGCCATCAATGGCAAGCACGTGGCCTGCAAAGCGCCATCCAAGTTGGGGTCCACTTATCAAAACTACAAGGGTTTCTTCAGCATCATCCTCTTCGCCATGGTCGATGCTGACTACAAGTTCATGTACATCGATGTTTCAGGCAACGGCTCATCTTCAGATGCCCAGGTATACAACGACAGTCACCTCAAGGAGGGGCTGGAAAGCAACCTCATGGTGGGCTTCCCAGATCCAGACCCGCTGCCCAATGACACGCAAGATGTGCCCTACTTCATCGTGGGGGATGACGCCTTCTCCCTCACAACCTACCTCATGAAGCCCTACCTCCAGATGCCTCACCCGTGAAGAGAGGATCTTCAACTACAGGCTGTCTAGGGCAAGGCGGGTGGTGGAGAATGCCTTTGGCATCCTGGCCAACAGGTTCCAGGTACTTCTCACCAACATGCAGCATCGCCCAGAGACCATGAGGAGGATCGTGGAAGCTTGCTGCATCTTGCACAATCTCATGCGCACCCGCTACCCAGTCTTGCAGAACAGGCTCGTGGACCTCCAGCAAGGCAATGGGGACATGGGGCCTGGTGAATGGAGGCAAGGGCAAAACCTGATCGACACTGAGGATGTGCAAGGGCCGAACAGAGCCTCACGTGAGGCGAAGAAGCAGCGCAACCTCCTGAAACACTGGTGCAACTCCCCAGCTGGAGCGGTGGAGTGGCAAGACAGGATGATAGATGCTTAATGGATGCTTCCTTCAGACTGTCTCATCACACGGATGAGATTGGGCCAGGTATGTTGGGTGGGCCTACAATGAACAGGGCATTTAATAAAGAGTTGTGTTTATGTTCAAATGTGTGGATCAATGCTTACATTGTTATTGATAATGAAGGGCCAAAGGTGTGGCACCTGGGCGGGTGGACCATACAGTCCCACTATGCTTGCACTGGAGGTTTATCTATCCCACAGCTATCTTAACCCATCCCACAGGTATCCCTGCCCATCCCACAGGTATCCCTGCCCATCCCACAGGTATTCCTTCCCATCCCACAGCTACCTTAAGCCATCCCACAGGTATCCCTTCCCATCCCACAGCTATATTAACCCATCCCACAGGTATCCCTGCCCATCCCACTGCTATCTTAACCCATCCCACAAGCATGCAAAGGCTAAACCATTTCTAAAAGTTTTCACCCAGACTTTATAGAAAAAAATCAATGAAGCAAGTGTGTGAAACAAAGATAAACTTTATTAATAACAAGCTGTAAAATAATAATGACCCAAGTCAAGTGTCCAAATAAAGTCCACAAATATCCAGGCAGCCAGTCTCTGGCACTCCTCTTGGTCACTCGGAGGTGTGTGCCCAGGCTAAGATTTTAGGGAGCAGGTGCTGTGGAGGTGGGTGCTGCTGCAGTGCTGGTCTGAGGTGTTATTGGAGTGCCTAGTCCCGAGAGGACAACAGGGGATGGTGTGTTAAGGAAGGTGTTGGACAGCTGGCTCAGCCCCGTGATGCTGAGAGGTCCTTCCTGCATGCCATGGGGTGTCAGCCCCAGTACTGAGGACAGATGTACTGAGGCCGGACGTGGCTGTGGGATGGAGGAAGGAGCAGTGTAGTGGGGCTGCCTGCTCTGCAGCGGGGTGAGGACTGTCGAGGTTGGCATCGGTGGCATCATTGGAACCGGTGGCAGCGGTGTCGCCTGATGACTCTGTGCCTGCATCTGTAAGGGCTGCTGTCTGTGCTGCTGGACCTCGGGGTAGCTGTAGCCCTGGTAGGTGAGGGGGTGTGGGAAGCCTTGGTATGGGAGGGACATCACCTGGGGTGGAGGAGTAGACCTGGACTGGGTGGGAGCAGGTGCCTATGGGTCTGGAGGGTTGTCAAGCAGTGTGGTGATCTCTCCTTCACCACCTGGTACTGGGGATCCGCCATCTCCTTGAGGGTCTGGTTCACATAATTGAGGAAGGGCTTGCGGTTGGAGGAGGAGGATTCGATGGGAACCAGCTGAGAGAGGAGACCTATGCTGGTGCGGATGGTGTCCCTGATCTCCACCAGGACCTTGTGGCTCTGCCCCTCCTGTGGTCCGGCTCTCTGCCTTACTGTAGTGGTGGAGGTGTGGGTGGATGCGGCTTCGGCAGCAGTGGTCTCGATGTCTCCTTTCTCCCATCACACCAGGGAGTCCTCCTCGCTCTCCACCACACTTTCAACACCTGCCCGGGGGTTCTCCGCCATGGCACGCTCCACAGATACCTGCATGGAGACAGGGACTGACTCTTGGCCGCCAGAGGACTGGCTCTCAGCAGGCTGCCAGAGAGAGAGGGTAGAGATTTGGGCTCCTGGTGCTCCTCGGTGGTGGACCTCACCCTCCAGGAAGCTGCACTTGGCCATGACATAGTTCTCTCTGTCCATCAGCTTAACCCTGGCCTGGCCAGATTTTTTGCTGTGCAGCTTCCCGTACCAGGTGTGCATGTGCTTCCACCACCCGAGGAGCACCTCCAAAGTGTAGCCCAGACTCTCCACCCTCTCTCTCCAAGCAGCCTGCTTCTGCTTTGTGTCCCTGTACAGCCAGTATCCCTTCCGCCACAGATAGTCGTTATCTCTCAGCCACTCCAGCACCTCATCCTCGTGTGCTTCCTTGATGTAATACTGCCTCTTCTCCCATTGTTGCATACGCCTCTTTCTCCCTTTGGCAGGACCAGATGGGCCCTCAGCAGAGGGGCTTCCAGGTTGTAGGGGCTGCTCCTCCACACCAACAGCATCATCATCATCATCATCATCATCATCATCCTCACCAGCAGGATCATAATCAGCATCATCAGCATCATCATCAGCACAATCACCAGCAGGATCATAAGCAGCAGCAGCAGCAGCAAGACCAGGATGAGCAGCAGCAGAGTAAGCACCAGCAGCAGGGCCAGCAAGACCAGGAGCATGAGCAGAACGAGCAGAACGAGCAGGACCAGCAGGACCAGCAGGACCAGCAGGACCAGCAGGACCAGGAGCAGCTTCAGCAGAGTACGCAGCAGAAGCACCGCTGCCAGGAGCAGCTACAGCAGAAGCTCCAGCAACAGAAGAGTGAGCCCAAGCAGCAGAAGCCCCAGCAAAAGCAGAGTCAGGGACATGGGGTGGGAGGGCGGCCCTGTCCCTCTTGCCAGGGATGGTGGCAGGTTGCTGAGACTTTCGCTTCTTCCCCATAGTTGTGGAGGTGCTGGCTGGCAGGGAGGCTGGCAGGAAGGCTTGCAGGCAGCAAGGCTGGCAGGAAGCCTGGCAGGAAGCCTGGCAGGAAGGCAGGCACCAGGGCTGGCAGACAGACTGGCTGGCAGGGAGGCTGGAAGGCAGGCTGGTAGCAATGCTGGCAGGGAGGATGGAAGGCAGGCTGGCAGCAAGGCTGGCAGGGAGGCTGGAAGGCAGGCTGGCAGCAAGGCTGGAAGGGAGGCTGGAAGGCAGGCTGGCAGCAAGGCTGGAAGGGAGGCTGGAAGGCAGGCTGCCAGCAAGGCTGGAAGGGAGGCTGGAAGGCAGGCTGGCAGCAAGGCTGGCAGGGAGGCTGCCCAGGAGGCTGGGAGGCAGGCTTGGAGGCAGGCTGGCAGCAAGGCTTGCAGGGAGACATGCAGGCAAGGAACTCGAAGTGTCTAGCAGCAGGTCTTTCCTCGGAATGCTAGACGTGCGAGCTGCTTCCCTTTATATCTGGGGGGCTTGCGCAATGCATCCCCCCCTCATGCGCAATTAACGCTGTGCTTCCGTTAGGCTTCCACTGTGCATCCGCTAGGCTTCTGCTGTGCATCCGCTTCATCCGCTGTGCATCCGTTCTGCATCCGCTTTTTCCGTTCCGCATCCGCTTCACTGAGGCCCCCCGGAAGCCTAGCAGACGCGCCATCCACTGTGCTTCCGTTCCTCATCCGCTTTGCATCCGCCCTGTGTCCTCCCCGCGTCCGTGTTGTCCACTCCAATTATGAAAATTTTCGCCCCTTTTGAGCGCGGATACAACGGATGTAACATTTTTCTCTTCCGTTGTGTCCATTTTGCATCCGTTGGGCAGTGTGACACGGCATTAAGCGGTATAAGTTTTCAGTAGCCTTCACTTTTATAACACTTTTATAACACTTTCAGGAATAATTAAGGATCTGGTGAAGATAGAAGGGAATTACTTGAATGGTAAAAGGACTTTGAGAAAGGAATAAAGCCATGGAATCAATTCAAGAATGAAAAATACCAACTTCAAACCTTCCTTGAATGGCTGTTTTCTAAACTTCTAAACTTTAAATCAATATCCAAAAGTAAAGATTCATTAAATGAATCTCTAAGGGAAAAACCCAATCCATTTCAAAGGTTGAAATATTTCTGGCTAATTTCCTGTCAAAACAGGTTCCTTTGGAATATAATTTTTAAGTACAGGTAGCAAATTTGATGGTACTGTAGAAATCAGCTACTCAAAATAAGACATTGTAAGAGAAATGTGTTAGTTTATGGTAACAAAGCCTCAGAATTGGACCTGGATAGCACTTTTCCCTCACTAACAAATGTTATTAAAAAGCATAATTTTTGTGAGCTGCAGCTGCATCAGATGCAGAGTGGTTGGATTCATTGAAGATTTAAATTGTTTAAATTGTTGAGTGATAGGGGGATTTAAATTGTTGAGTGATAGAGTGAAGGAAGGGAAAGACTGGTTGGTTACACCGCTGCAGGTTTTTTGTGAGACAAATTACAAGTACTTTATCAATTAATAACTGTAATATTTAAAAAAAACATTGACAAATGTTTCCTGAGTTCTTCTAAAATTGCCTGAAAAGATTTAATACGTGAGTTCAACGATCTTTCACTTAATATATTAATGTATTCCATTCTTTTATTTAATTTGTATGTCCCCTTATCTCAGATTTATAACTCTATTTTTATCTTAAAATAAGATAAAAAACATATAATGTAAACTATGCAGCAACCAAGAAAAAACAATCAATGACAATGAATAAAATTATGATATGCACTCAGCCATATATCTAGGGCCCCAAGATCAATGACAAAACCAGAATTTCAAAGCCTTATAAAAGACCAGGAAAATCAGGGTCAATCAGAGATGCCTGGGGGAATGAGGTCCTAGAGGGTGGGCATCATGAAAGAAAAATGGCTTCTCCTAGGTCCTATCAGATGATTCTCTGTAGTAGATGGGTAGATCTCTCCAGCCATATATAATGGAATAAGTGGATGAAAGAAACCTATTCCAACCCATGAAGGACTTTAAAAATTACATTTTCTTGAGTAATTTGACCAGTAGTAATTATGTTTCTGTAACTCAAATTATTATAGTGAACTACTTATTCATTTTTATTATGAAAATTATCAGTTAAACCTCTTGTCTATAAACTCTACCTTTCTATTGGGGAGTATTTGCATGGCTTAGTTTTGGTGGTTTGTTCCATTCAGAACAAACCTCCAAAACTATAAGCTACATATCCTATAACCCAGCGGTCACCAACCGGTGGCCGTGGCCCACTGGTGGGCCATGAGAAAATTTTGGTGGACCACAGAGAAATCTCACCCCTGAGCACCCCCACAAAGCAATTAATCCAGGCTGTGCAGAAACACAAGGCTGCGTGGCCCACATGGCCCGTGGGAACCCTCCCTGCTCACTCACTCCTTACCTGGTAAACTTGCCTGCTAAATTGCTATTTTTCCTTTTTCCAACCATCATCTGTTCTGCAGTGCTGGGAAAATTAGATTAACTAGGAAGCAGGAAATGGTTGGATTTTTGCTTTCTAGCTTGTCTTTAGATCTTCGGCTCAGCACAGCCGAATCTGCCTTAGGACTGAAAGTTTGCTTGCAAGTAAATTCAGTGCAGACTCCTGGCAAGCAAATTTGAGAGACTGAGCTATCTGATGGCAGATAGATAGATCACTCAATGATTCTGTGAGCAACTCAATCTGCCTGCTTTGCCTGATTTTGGGTAAAAGTTGCTCTTTTTTTATAAAAAAATCAATATTTATATAAATATTTATCATATTTACATACAAGCCATGCCCCGCCAGTCACATGACCACCAAGCCACACCCACAAATTATACCATGCCCACAGAACCAGTTAATGGTCCCTGGGATCTAAAATTATGAGTTTGGTGATCCCTGAGGTCCAAAAGGTTGGCGACCTCTGCTATAACCTACTTGACAGAAAAGTTCAGCTGATGGAATTAAACCAGGCATTCAAATAGTATACAGTACTACTGATCTAACAAGATCAGTACACAAATCAAAAGATCCAGATCAATTCCCAGTGTGAGTTTATTAAAAGACAGACTCGAGAAACAAAGCAACAAAATACCATTGGTTGTCACCTTTACTTTACAGCTCAGACCACTGAAATGTGTATCTACGTCAATAATACCATCACATGCCTCAACACAGAGATTGGAGGTGCTTTCACATGTTTTCCCTCTAATTTAATATATACCATGATCTGGAATATGTATTTAATATATTATAATTGTTAATTTATAAGATATTGTAATGTGTTTCACATGTGACCTCCATTTGCCTCACTAATCTGTTTTCTCCTCCCTTTCCTTATATCTTCATTTAGTTTAAATCTTAATCCATCTAAGAATGTACATTATGTGGCTGATATGAGCTGCAGATTGCAAAAGCATATATCTTTTCTTAAAATGTACTATTTGAAAACATACTACAAGACTCCTCCTGGTACTAAGATAAGGTAGCAATCTAATCTCTGACAAGATTAAGAATTTTTGCTGTCCTGCTTTTGAGATTACATACTTAAATTGCCAATATTATTCTGTTTAATAAATTTTAAACTATATAATCTATTTCTTAAGGATTCTAGTTGAAAATGATTTGTAAAATCCATGTTGTTGAAGGAAATTTTACTAATCAAAAAGAAAGATTAGCTACACATGGTGTGACCACACTCCATTCAAGCCACCATCTTTGCTTTTGTTTTATAAACAGAGGGAAGCAACGTCTTGTCTAATTCCCCATTAGGAGAATGAGTGTACACAGGTAGATGTAGTGAGAGTAATGAAGAATAACACACACATAGCACACAGCCACACTGTATAGTAAAATGTAGGTTTTTACTTCCAGTAAAATGGTTAAGCAAAGTTCAACAAAAACAGTCCAAGTCATTCATGGTTAAAGCAGTCAGTTTTCAGTCCAGGGATAATCCAAATCAAAGTTCAGTATCAAAAACAGTTCAGTAAGAGACTCACATCAAATCCAAGAATAACAATGATCAGTAAACAGTCAATGAAGGAACAGCAACACTCTCCAGAAAAGGACAGAACAGAACAAGCCAGATTTCTGGCTCCATCTTATGGTTGTTTGAGGAACCACACCCAATTACAATTTTAGCATTCCCTTAAAGAGACAGTATTAAAATGTCTATCCTGGTTTATATATTTTCCAACCTGACTGTTAGGTGACTTACATTGCTAACATTCTCCCCTTTGGGTAGGACAGTATATACAACCTTACATTCTAAGTCCATAATCCTCACAGCAAGCCTGATGCTTTACAGAGCCTTGGGCTTTTGTAAAATGATCTGCGATGTTATTTTCTGACGTACAGTATTCCAGCTTAATCATTTTACTTCACACACATTGTATCACATTTAAATATCTTAAATCTGTGTGTTTTTGATCTTGTCTTAACAGCAATATTTAAAGCCATCTGTATTGCTGATTGGTTGTCTTCATAAACAACAATAGAATCTGTTACATCAATTCCCATGTCAATCAATAGTTGCTTATAACAAACTAAATCTGTACAAAAATAAAGACAAACATGAGAATTCAGTCTCCATTGTTGATAAACTTAAATGTTTCTGTCGAATAGACCTCCATCCAATCAACACTTTTCCAAATAATACTACAGTACCTGACATAGATTTACGTGTATTTATGTCTGTAGCATATGCAGTTAAACTTAGTTCATCTTTATGCTTCAAATACAATGCATAATGCATTGTTTGTTTCAGATATCTTAACACACACTTAGCAGCTTGCCAGTGCCTTTTAGTTGGCTCAGCGTTAAATCTAGCTAATTGATTAACACAGTATGCTATATCTGGCCTTGACCAATTACTGAGACAAGATAAACTACCAATCAAGGACTGATAAATGTTCTTATCAAAAACATGACTTTGAACATCACTGCAACTAAACTCCTGGCTCATCGGTATTTAGCCAGCTTACAATGTTCCATTTTAAAACCTTTTAGTAATTGGTTAATTTTATCTGCCTGTGAGATTTTGTATCTTTTCCTAGTTCTATCTATCTTTAAGCCAAGATATTGTTTGATTTCACCTAACTGTTTTATCTTAAATTTCTGTTCTAACAGTGAAATTATTTCAGTAGCTTCTTGTTCAGTTTTGGTGATTAATGTTACGTCATCAGTAAACAATAGCAACAATGACTCTATACCATCACTTTCCTTTTTAAGCAAACATGGATCAGCCATGCCAGCTACAAAACCTATCTTAGTTAATTCCTTAACTATACACTGGTTCCACTGATATCCTGATTGCTTTAAGCCATAAAGACTCTTTTTCAATCTCCAGCAATCAGTTGTATTATCATTTTTGATACCTAAATTTCTTTAAATATAGAGCATGTTGCAACAGTGCATGCAGATATGCCATCTCCACATCTAAATGATTTATAATGTATTTCTCCTTCGCTGCTCACACTAATGCTGCTCGTAATGTAGTAGCTTTCAGACTAGGTGCAAACACCTCATTGTAGTCGTTTGCTGTCTGATTGAACGCTTGTGCTACTAACCTGGCTTTATGGGTAACACTCCCATCTACACTAGTCTTAAGTTTATAAACCCATTTATATCCTATGGCATGTTTACCAGATGGTAACTTAACATTTTTGTACACCTCCAACTTTTTTAATGATTCCAGTTCCTTATCCATTGCTTTCTGCCAAGCAGCCTGATCCTAAGCAGTTTCACTTCATTATAACTACCAGGAACTGTATTCGCTTGGCATATAATACTAGCCTGATATCTATCAGGTGGTCGTGTTACACGGGTTGAATGTCTTGGTAATACAGGGCTGACTGGTGGATTCACCTGTACCACCTGCTCCTGTTCTTCTACCTCTCCTTGCCTGTTCTTCTACTTCTTCCTGTTCTTCCTCTTTAATGGCTATTCATGGTTTACTTATTTCATCTTTATTTGGGTGTCAATAATAACATCATTGATGGATTCCTGTTCCAGTTTATCCCACCCAATGTGCTCAAGAAATTTAGCACTCGCACTACAATAAAGATGAGCTGTGCCTGGATCCCAGAATGTAAACGATCTGTGGTTGGCCTCATAACCTATGAAAAATAATTTCCTAGCTCTATGTTGCCCTTTCAGTCTTACTTGTGAGGGAATATGCACCCATGCTGAAGGTCCAAATGTGTGTAAATAACTTAAATTAGGTTTTCTGCCATGCCAATGAATGAATGGTAATTCTCCAGTTGTTGTGTTAACTACATCGTTTAACACATGATTGCTACACATTATGGCCTCACCCCACAGTGTTTCAGGCAAACCTGAATCAGACAACATAGTACGAGTCATGGCTTGTAATGTTTGCCCTCTTCATTCTATCAATGAGTTATGTTGTGGTCTGTAAGGTGCAGAACGTTTATGCTCGACACCCACCAATTTCAGCATTGTTTGGAATCTCTTGTTAATAAACTCAGTCTCATTATCAGTAACTAAAGTAATTACTTTACTCCTCATTTTTCTCTCTGCAAACCTTAGCCAGTTAAAGAAATGTTGGAATGTTTCTGCTTTGTTTTTCATGAGATAGCAGAAACTGTACTGTGAGTAATGATCCAGTATACTCAAAATATAACAGGCACCTCCAAAACTAGGTTTCTTAGGACCAATTATGTCAGCAAACACAACCTCTAAAGGTTCTTTGGTCTTAAACCCATTCAGTCTGTTTGCTGGAATAACCTTGCTTTTCTCTTGGCTACAAGCATTACAGTTTAAATACTTGCTACAAGGTTTAAATTTTACTCTCTCTGACAATTCAACAGTTTGTTTCAATATTTTGAAATTAATTTTCCCCAGACATCGATGTAGTAAATGTACACATTCATCATGTGGCTTAACATTGTTATAAACTGAGTTGGCATCTGCAACTGGTCATCATGTATCACATATAAATCATTCTCTAAAGTAGCAGTAACACTTTTACCCTCTTTCTCTATTATACAGTTATTTTTCCTAAAGGTTACTACATAACCAATATTAGCTAAAGCCCTTACTGATAACAAATTAAATTTCAGTTTAGGTACATATAACATAGTTAAATGCTCATTTACACAAGAACAGTAGGCAGTACCTTCACCAGACGCTTTCATCTTCCATCCATTTGCCAATGATACATGTTGTTTACTCATGGACATCTTTACAAACCTCTCTCTATTTCTAGTAATGCACTGCGATGCTCCACTATCAGCAACCCACAAATCATGGTTTACAGTTGAATTGCTAGACATAGCTAAACTAACATTCTTCTTAGCCTTCTGGTGATTACCAGTATTTTGTTGTTTCCCTTCTTACAGAATCTAGCTATATGTCCCCTAGCCCCACAAGAAAAACATTTCCTAACAGTATAGGCAGTTGAACACAAATCCTCTTCTTGTGGTTGTTTCTTCCTCAGTTTGTCCCTATCCAACCATCTTCTTGCCTCTTCTAACAACCTTCCGATTATGTCAGTCAATGTCAGTTTATCTCTGGGCAGAACTTCCAGTGAAGATACGTAATCATCATAACTTCATCCAATGAGGAAAGAATTATGTAAATTTGATGCAGCTCTGAAAATATCAGTTCCTTTTCATGTAGCTCTTGAAAAGTTCTTTTCATGAAGTTCAAATGAGCTAACATATTTCCACCTTTCAGAAGACGTGTTCTAAACAGTTTGTGTGTAAGATGTATGTGTGCACCTACACTGTCATGAACATAAATCCTCTTCAAATTCTCCCAATACTTAGCAGCAGACTCTTCTCCACGAATATGGACTAGCTGCTGGTCACTCAGTGTTAGTCCAATTATACAAAGAGCTCATTCGTTGATCTGTTTAAAGTCAGCTTGCTTCTTGGCCTTGTCCTCATTATCTGGATCCCAAGCATTTACATCAGGTGGATCGTGAACTGCATTCCATAACCCTTCTCAACACAGAAGTAGACTGCACTTCATGGACCAGGAAACATAGTTTGTTCCATCCAACTGGGTTATCAGTGATAGACTTGTTGACGGGTCTTGTGCCATCTTTACCAGGATAGTAACCCACAATTAAACAGTAAACAGCTGTCTGTATAAGGTACTGTGTATTCACACTAACTCTCAGTTACCTGAGCCTGGTATGGCCTGAGCCCATCACCAGTGTTGAGGTAATTCCCTGTTAGGAGAATGAGTGCACACAGGGAAATGTGGTGAAGTAGTGAAGAGTAACACATACACAACACATAGCCACACTGTAGTAAAATGTAGGTTTTTACTTCCAGTTAAACGGTTAAGCAAAGTTCAACAAAAACAGTCCAAGTCATTCACAGTTAAAGCAGTCAGTTTTCAGTCTAGGGATAATCCAAATCAAAGTCCAGTATCAAAAGCAGTTCAGAAACAGACTCAAATCCAAGAATAATGATGATCAGTAAACAGTCAATGCAGGAACGGCAACACTCTCCAGAAAAGGACAGAACAGAACAAGCCAAGTTTCTGGCTTCATCTTATGGCCATTTGAGGAACCACACCCAATTACAATTGTAGCATTCTCTTAAAGAGACAGTATTAAAATGTTTATCATGGTTTATATATTTTCCAACCCAACTGTTAGGTGACTTGCATTCCTAACAATGTCACCAGCGTGTACTTTAGCTGATGACATTTGAACTGATGCTTTGAGAAGAATTAAAAAAAAAATCACATTCTATTCCGATGATGCTAATGTTGATTGATCCTATTCACCTGATCATTAAGAATACTGCAGCAATACTTTAATGCTAAATGTTGATTTCTGAAATTGTTTATCTCCATTTTCTCTCTCTGTCTTAAACCAATGGTCCTTTCTTATATCATTGCATTGTGCAACAATTTGCAGTTCTCAGGAATATCAGATGTGCAAACTGAAAGTTTCTCGAAGATCTGTCCAAAATAGCTTCTTTCAGAATCTGAACATGCCCATAATAAAAGCATACTAAGTGGAATTTATTCATTTGTTTGTAGCATTTATATATTACCTTTTAAATTTTAAGCCCTGAAGTGGCTTAAATGGTATGAAAGCATGCAGTAAAGAATGAAACAATTAATTTTTAAAGCATAGATAATGGTTGTGGAAAGCAAAGTAGAAAGTAGACATTATAATGCATGTCCATTTGGAATCAGGCCCTTACAATCAGTAACATAGCTGTTTTCTAATCATCTTCATTGCTTAGAGTTCTCTGTTAGATAATATTCTGTACTCTGCAGTGTTGGGGAGGTGCACACTTGCTATTCCACTGTAAGACTAGGACAAAGGTCTTGAAATGTGGTAAGTTTAAGACTTGTGAACTTCAACTCCCAGAATTCCTGAGCTAACATGACCAGAGGAGGAATTCTGGGAGTTGAAGTCCACAACTCTTAAAGCTATCAAGTTTGAAAACCCCTGGACTAGGAATTGAAAGAATCAGTAGCTTTAACTACTGCTTTTGCAGTAGTTACCTGCAAAAAACAAAACAGAACCTCAGGAATTCATTGAATACTATAACTTTCGAAGATTACTTTAATGAGATGCCCATAGAACATAATATATACTAAAATTAAAACTCTATAAAACACCCTTCCCATGATCTTCTTTCAGAATTCCTTTTTTATTAACTGAAATGTCTACTGATAGAATTTCTGATCTCTTGATGACTTCTCTGCAAAGCAAAAGTCTTTGCCAAGTATCAATCTTTGAGAAGCATGCATAGATTCAACAAATAATCCTATGTAAATCAAAATGTTTATGACAGCATAAAATAGATGAAGAAGATTTCCAATCACTGGCTAAGTTAAACATTATTATATTGATTGTGTTATATTAACATCATGTTTAATGAAATTTTCTCAAAATGAATTCATATTATTAAAGTATATTTTATCACACTCCACAGCACTCAGAAATTAAAAGGAAGGAAGGAAGGAGGGAAGGAAGGAATGGAGGGAGGGAGGAAAGAAAGAAAGCTGTTATTAAACAGACCAAACAGTAAACAGTTGTATACCATTCTGTTTTTACTATCATTTCTTTTCAGTACCTAATTCCTGCTGCAAACAATGAAATTAAGTGAAATTAGTTGCTTGAGGAAAACTATGTGTAACTGATTTGGAGTCAAATTTGCACTTTAAACAACAATAAATACTGTCTAGTTTGTTTCCCTTGATTTAGAAAAGGTCAGCAGGGAAAGATACTCATGCTGCCTAATAGATTTCAAGTAGAACTTTGATCACTTTTTCCTCTGGGAAATATTGATACTAAAGATCCCAACATATTTAAACGTTCTTAGATGTTGATGTTTCTAACATTTTTGGTTTTATAGGGGCATGAGGCGTCGCTCTCCCGGAGGGCTCCCCACGAACTGCCGAATGGGTTTGAGGAAAGACATGACACACGTTTTCTCCTCGGGGTGAGCGAGCCCCGAACTAGCTCGAG
>BLBF01000006.1:29482018-29523456 GCA_015471245.1 Laticauda colubrina
TAATGCAAGGCAAAATTATCTGGTCATTGCAGTAATATTTCTCCACAGGGGCACAGTGGCTTCCATGATTAAGATGCTGTCTTAACGAGTAGCAAGCCTGTGTTTGAGACTCAAGAGTTGCCAGGAGGTGGGATGCACTCCTGTCCTTTGCTCCAGCTTTTGCATGGCTCATGAAAGAATCAACTGGGTATGCCCTGGGCAATGGATAATCCTTTAAACCTGCAAGCACCTCGGTGTTTCTGACATAAACATCAGAATGCAATTTTTTTATTTTTGTTTAGTTTAAATGAAAAGATGAAACATGCAATTTACAGCACTGAACACATACTAGAGGGCCTCCATGAACTAGATATAGAAATTTGGGAGGAGTTTTTTTGGTATATGGGGCAGATGTTTTTTCTGTATCTTTGATCCTTTTAGGTAATGTTGTGGTCTGCCGGCAGCCTGAGGAGATGGCAGTAGAATTGGACAATGGGGAAGAACATGGGCCAGTCTAGGAATCTGGGGAGGACTCAGATGGTCCTGCATCCAATATAAAGATGGGGCCAGGGCCATCTGGGAGTTATGTGCTAACTCCGGAGCCTCCAGAATCTGACAGCAGTGGAGCAAAAGAACAAGGGAGACCTGTTTCCAGTGTACATGGGTGCAGAGCTGCTAGAAGGCAAGAGCAGTTAAGACAAAAGAGGCAACTCTGGGAATAAGGCTTAGAGGAGATTGCCCCTTCCACAAGATATAAAGTCCATGTCACACTGCCCAACGGATGCAAAAAGGACACAGCGGACGAGCAAAATGTTCCATCCGTTGTTATCCTCTCTCAAAAGGGGCAAAAATTTGCATAACCGGAGCGGATAACACGGACGCGGGGAGGATGCAGGGTGGATGCAAAGTGGATGTGAAATGGAAGCCCAGCGGATGGAAGCGGATGGGAGCGGATGGCACATCCGCTAGGCTTCTGGGGGACCTCAGCAAAGTGGACGCGGAACGGATACAGCGGATGCAGCGTGGATGCCGAACGGATGAAGCGGATGCACAGCGGATGTACAGCGGAAGCCTAATGGATGCCTGGCATTAATTGCGCATGCGGGGAGGATGCATTGCGTCAGCCCCACGGATATAACGGAAGCAGCTTGGAAGCAGGTCACCATTCAGAGGAAAGACCTGATGCCGGACGGATTGGCTGCCTTGCCTGCCCTGCCAGCCTGTCTGCCTGCAAGCCTTGCTGCCAGCCTGCCTGCAAGCCTTGCTGCCAGCCTTGCTGCCAGCCTGCCTGCAAGCCTTGCTGCCAGCCAGTCTGCTGCCAGCTTTGCTGCCTGCCTTCCTGCCAGCCTTGGTTCATGTCTGCCTGCCAGCCTTGGTGCCTGCCTTGCTGCCTGCCTTCCTGCCAGCCTTGGTTCCTGCCAGCCTCCCTGCCAACCAGCAACCCCACAACCATGCAGAAGCATAGCAAGCCTCAGCCATCTGCTGCCAGCCCTGGCAAGAGGGACAGGGCTACCATCCCGGCCCCTGGCCCTCACTCTGGTTCTGCTGGGGCTTCTGCAGCATGGGCTCGCTCTTCTGGGGTTGGGGCTTCGGCTGCTTCTGCTTCTGGAGGAGCTGATGACAAGCACTCCAGCACCAGCCACCTCCACAGCACCTGGACCCTTCACCCCTGAGACTGAGCGACCAAGAGGAGTGCCAGAGACTCATTTTTGTCTTATAGCTTGTTGTTAATAAAGTCTATTTTTGATTCACACACTTGCTTCATTTCTTTTTTTTAAATAAAGTCTTGGTGGAAACTTTTAGAAATGGTTTAAGCCTTTGCATGCTTGTGGGATGGGTTAAGATAGCTGTGGGATGGGTTGAGATAGCTGTGGGATGGGCAGGGATACCTGTGGGATGGGTAATAGCTGTGGGATAGATAAACCTCCAGTGCAAGCATAGTGGGACTGTATGGTCCACCCTCCCAGGTGCCACACCTACGGCCCTTTATTATCAATAATAATGTAATAATTATCCACACATGTCAACACAAACACAACTCTTTATTAAACGCCCTGTTCATTGTAGGGCCACTCAACATACATGGCCCAATCTCATCCGTGTGATGAGACAGGCTGAAGGAAGCATCCATTAAGCATCTACCATCCAGTCTTGCCACTCCACTGCTCCAGTTGGGGAGTTGCACCAGTGTCTCAGGAGGTTGCGCTGCTTCTTTCTTTCACATGAGGCTCTGTTGGGGCCTTGCGCATCCTCAGTGTCATTCAGGTTTCACTCTTGCCTCCATTCCCTAGGCTCCATGTCTCCATTGCCTTCCTGGAGGTCTACGAGCCTGTTCTGCAAGACTGGGTAGCGGGTGCGCATGAGATTGTGCATGATGCAGCAAGCTTCCATGATCCTCCTCACGGTCTCTGGGCAATGCTGCATGGTGGTGAGAAGTACCTGGAACCTGTTGGCCAGGATGCCAAAGGCGTTCTCCACCACCCGCCTTGCCCTGCACAGCCTGTAGTTGAAGATCTTCTCTTCACGGGTGAGGAGTCTGGAAGTGTAGGGCTTCATGAGGTAGGTTGTGAGGGAGAAGGCGTCATCCCCCACGATGAAGTAGGGCACATCTTGTGTGTCGTTGTGCAGGAGTTCTGGATCTGGGAAGCCGACGATGAGGTTGCCTTCCAGCTCCTCCTTGAGGTGACTGGCGTTGTGTACCTGGGCATCTGAAGATGAACCGTTGCCTGAAGCATCGATGTACATGAACTTGTAGTCAGCATCAACCATGGCGAAGAGGATGATGCTGAAGAAGCCCTTGGAGTTGAAATAAGTGGACCCTGACTTGGCTGGCGCTTTGCAGGCCACGTGCTTGCCATCTATGGCTCCAACGGTGTGGGGAAAGTTCCACTTCTGATACCACTGCTCTGCAACTTTCTTCCATCCTTCTTCAGTGGAGGCGTACTGGAGGGCTCCTCCTTGTATTCTTCGATGATGGCCTGCACCACTTCTCTGACCACAATGCGGATGGTGTTGGATGGCATCCTCCAGCCGTACTGCATGCTCCTGTAGGAGGTCCCTGAGGCCAGATGGCGCAGAGTGAGTGCCACCTTAAGCCCAGGTTCCAGGCTGGGCCGGAAGCTGGTTTTTTGCCTTGGTCAACCTGGGTGTCAGCCGCTGCACAACTTCGTCAAACATGGCTGGAGGCATCCTCATGAAGTTCTGGAACGCCTAAGTGTCTTCGTTCCTGAGCTCCACCATCAGCTTGTTGTACAGTCCATCCTCTGTTCTTCTGGCGAACCATCTTCAGATCCAGACTCTTTTTGGGTGGCTCCTTTTCTTCTTGCAGTAGTGTTCACAGAGCCTGCAGATGGCTTCACACTGTTGCAGAACGATGGTGGCTGCAGAAAGGACTTTGTTACAATCCACGGTGGACATGACTGGATGCTGTTGAAGAGGAAGAGGCAGATGAAGGCTACAGAGGTCTGCACCGCTGGGCTGCTGTTCTGAAAGTGAGATGCAGGTGAGTTGCTCCCCCTTTTTATAGGCAGTATAGGTTTTCCTCTAGGCATCCTCTAGGCATCCTCTAGACATCCTTAATATCCGAGATAGGTCCCCTCTGCAAATGTTTTTTCCATTTTAAACGCTTTGTTTCCATTCTGCATCCACAAGGCATCCGTTCTGCATCCGTTCTGCATCCGTTCTGCTTCCTCCCTGCGTCCGGGCGAATGCGAGTTGCGCGGATGCGTAGAGGATGCCTAGCGGATATAGCGGATGCGTAACGGATGCGTAACGGATGCCTAGCGGATGCGCAGCAGATGCAGAATGGACAAACTGGATACATTTTCCACGCAAAAGTTTTGGGCAGCCCAAAACTTTTGGAGCGGATGAAACGTCCATGAACGGATGCTGGACGGATAGACAGGAAGCCAAACGGAGGCAGTGAGTACATCGCGTTTTCGAATGGATGGCAAGGTTTTTTCTCCGTTTTACATCCTCTTTGCATCCGTTCGTTCAGTGTGACATGGGCTTAAAGGAAGTGCAAAGGGATAGGAACCTTTGCAGGGACGTTTGCTCTGTTCAGACTAAACCTTGAAGCTCTGGGTGGACTTTATACTTCATTTGGCTTTTTACAGTTAATTTGGCACTTTACTTGTTGACAGCAATTCAGAGGAGATAAAAGTGGGTGCTTATCCTGAGAAACTGTTTAGGACTCATTATGGGCTGGGAATGAACATAATTCCCAGTGTTGAAACAAAAAGAGAGTTGTTTGGACTAAGCATGTGCTTTATTATGGTCTCAGGGAGCCTTGGTGAGAACAGGTAATTTCCTATTCCCGGGTGGTCAAACTCAAGGCCCAGGGATTAAATCAGGCATGTGGGGTGCTTAGATCTGGCCCATATGACCACCCAGGAAACAGTAAAGGAGCGCCCCATGGTGCCTCTGCCAGAGAAAACAGAGCTCCATTTTCACTGGCAGTGGGCTGCAGGTGGCCATTGTGTCCAAAATTGGGACCTTAGAGCACACATGATGCCTATCCAAGCTCCATTTTCACTGGCAGAGAGCTTGGGCCACCACAGGTGCCTTTGACATGAGTGACATCAATCTGGACACACCCACCCCAGCCCCCCAACGTCAAATACAACCCTCAATGAAATCAAGTTTGACACCCCTGTCCTATTCCCTTATTCTGATTCCCTTGAACTTCTCATAATTTTTTTCCTGCACTGCTCCAAACCTATATTTCTCCAAATCAGAACTGCTACTAATTCATGTACTTCTCTGAGTCTTTTTTTAAACTTCCAATTTATTATCTCTGCCTTTGTGATTTTTTTTCTTCATGTTTTATCATCCCACTCCTATAAAATAGTCTAGTGGCACATTGATGATGATTTTGAAAAGAAAGTGTAACATCTTCAAAGTGGGTAACTAATTTAACATAGTTCATTGGAGTGACCAGCTCCCAATTTTTAGAAGTAAAAAGGCCACATCAATAAATTAAAAATAATTGTGGACTGCAAAGGAATATCTGGCAAACCAATCAGCTGTCTGCCAATGAGCAGACTAGCATCAGTGCTGATGATCAAGGAGATGCTTGGAGATGTTGCACACATTCAACAATGCATCGTTGTGAAGAGCCATGGTAGCACAGTGGTTAGAATGCAGTACTGCAGGCTATTTCTACTGACTGCTGGCTGCCTGCCACTTGGCAGTTCAGTTCTTACCTGCTCAAGGTTGACTCAGCCTTCCATCCTTCCGAGGTGCATGAAATGAGGATCTAGATTGTTGGGGGAAATATGCTGACTCTGTAAACCTTAGAGAGGGTTGTAAAACACTGTGAAGCGATATATAAGTCTAAATGCTATTGCTATTATTTGGGTAACAATTTGATAAATTTATTGACTTTTAAAAAATGTTGATGGGCCACATGTGATCTGTGAGCCATATGTTGTGCTGAATTGCCTATTTCAGCTTGCTTATCTATTTTCAATTTAAATTATGCAGGTATGACATGGCAAACGTTTCTCATTTATATCTAAACTTCAAAGCCTTTTTATTTCTTTTCTCTTAACCTCCATGTTTCTAATAATAAATGTTTATACACATGTGTCTACTGTGCCATTAAAGGCACTTCCTGATTCTACAATAGAAGCAGATTCATTATAAGCAAATTTAGGCTTCCCTATATATCTGCTGGCTTCATGTTCACTATCTTATACACTTCTTTCCCAAAAGTGTCTATGCATTGTCATACTTATAGCATTGTCTGCTCTGCTTCTCAGTGAATTAGTTGTTTTTAATATGGTGTCATTATAAATTGAAATATTAATCTGCAGTGTCTTGAAGTTTAGAAATACCCATGTTATTTATTAGTCAATGCTAATAGTGCCTGTAGTTACTCTGAGTCATTTATTAAAAAATAGACATCATATTATATACTAATGCATACCAACTTATTCCAATGCAATTTCAGAATAATTCTTAATTAGCTTGTTTTAGCAAGGGATTTCATAAAATAAATGGCTCCCTTGTTTATAAATAGTTACCAGGAGCCCATTTGCTGGCATCATCAAGAATGGAAAATCGGGAGTTCTATAACCTTCTCAGCTTATATAAGAAGGAGAAAACAGAGGCCCTCATAGGAAATGCAGTTTTCTCCATTTTAAGGCCTATGGCGAGATTTCCAATTCCCATCAGCCTTAATAAAGCCAATTATCAGTAATGATAAGCACTATCCAACCCCCCCTCCAAAATATAGAGAAATACTTTTAGAAGAATCTGTTCTAAAACTTTAAGTATTCTGAATACGTGATGTGAAACCTGAAAGTAAACCTAAATTTTTATGTGTCTCTCATTTTAGAAGCATTGCTCATCAAAAGGGCTTATTAAAAATATTTTCATTTCTAAAATAAATTTTGGTTATCTATTGTCAAAGAGTAGATCTGGGCACAGATAGTCTTTCAATATTCTTCATTAAAATTACAGGGTTAAACAATTCTTACAAGTTTTTCCAGGGAGTAGATAAATTATCCCCTCATGTCTCAAAAACATCATATAACAACACAAAAAAATTGGATTTTTTTTTCATGGATTCTAAGTGGAAGAGCAGGCTGCTTGAACAAAATTGCAGGAACCTGTGCTACCTTCCTTTCCTCCCTTGTGATGGTTACTCACAGTGGCAAAAAGGAATCTCCAATAAAGTCACAACAGGTGTGGGATTGCATATTTTGGACCTCTGCAGCCACCAGAAAATAGAGTATAATAGGCAAATAAAAGAAGGCACTTTTTGTCCAGAAATAATTGGTCCAAAAGAGATGAAAAGAAATATAGAAGTCCAAGAAGACAAAACATGCATAAAATAAGGCACAAAAAGTTTACATACTGGCCAGTAACAGAAAAAGAAGAAACTTCAAAGAGAGAGGACAGAACAGGCTTAAGACCATTAATGCATATTAGTAATAGTATAAGCATATAGGTAATAGTAATGTAGCATATTGAATAATAATATATAGTATAAGCATTGTCAGAGCAATTGAACAGTAATAGTTTAGAGCAGGAGTGTCAAATTGCATCATTACAGCACGTGAAGTATCAGGACATTCCCTACCTTCACCAAACCAGATGGCGATGGAGCCAGCACGTAACGTATCTAGCCTGTGGGCCGCAAGTTTGACATCTCTAGTTTAGAGTATAGTAATTGTCATAGTAATAGACCAGACTTCAGAAAGCATTCACATATCACTTTTATAAGTTTGCTTTTATAAAATATGTTGGGTCCCCGATACATATTGGGATATATAAAGAAATCATCCATCCAGGGTCCAGTGCATTGGTATCTCTATTGAGTCTTAATTAATCCATTTCAGAATGGTTCAAAAACAAAACAATGGCAAACTATATAAAAAAGCATAGGATGCTCATTTAGATTCTTAAGAATTGGAAGAATTGGAATACTTCTCTCTCACTCCTTATACTTTCCCACATTTCTTCTTTGAAATAATTTCTTTTTTCCCCAAGTTTTATTTGTTTTATTAATATAAAATATAAAAATTAAATTTCAATCAAACAGTATGTTATTTGGGGACAATTGTTTTTAGGCAAATTTCAAGGAACTTTTTTTCATTCAATTGAATAATAATGAGTTGAAAATGAGAGAATTATGCTATGGCACAAACATTTACAGTATATTTGGATTCTCTTAGTGTGATCTGCTCAGGAACCAAAGACAAGGCAATCATAGCATGTCAAGCAAGACAATGACGTTCCCCTTCTTCATTTTAGAAGAATCTGTTGAACAGTTTGGACAATGAGACACAGAGGTAGTATGTGTTTTCTGATGCTTACATCGTAGCAATGACAGGAACAAAAAATCATTCATGCAGATATGCTTCCATTTCATAGTGTAGAATGTAGCTTGGCCATGACAGATTCTTTTTGTAACAAGACAATTCATCTTGCTGGAACTGCAGTTTCTGATAATATAGGCATAATACAAATATTTTGCAAGATAATTGATGACAGTCAACAGGAAGTATCAACCTTTAAAATAGATTAAAAGTCAATAGAATTAACCTGAGCAAAATTTAATCAAGGAATGAGACATTCCAGCTGTTATGTCATTTCCCAAATGTCCAGGTCCTGTTTTCCCCATCTCCCAGAACTGGGTTGATATTTTGTTGTGTTGCTGAGCACCAGTTCTCTAGGCCCTTCCAGATAAAGGAAAAATGTAAAATGCCAGTCCATAGGTGATAGCTGAATGTTCACATGCCATTTATTGTTATAAATCTTCTGTTAAACTGGTATTGGAAAGTCAATAAAAAATAAATGTGAACTGAAACGGGATTGCTTGGTTGAAATAATAGCAAAATTGCTTCGCAAAATGTCTATACTCAGCAGACACCATAACATTATCAATCCTCAAACACTTTTAGTGTTCTGAAAGATCAGCTTTTACTCACCTGAACAATTCAGGCTGAATCTGCTGAGGTTCTAGAGTTAGATGACTTCCGCTAGTAATCCCATTTGTATTTTTCCCTCTGTCTTTTGCCCATTTACCCTGAACCCTGCTGTGATAAATTACAACAGAGACTTGGAAATAGCTTATTTTATTTCCTTGCAATGCCGGAGAACTCTGATATGTGCTTTGTCTAGAAAACTGCAAAAATGCACATAGGATTCCAGATTCTGCCATTGTCCTAAGTAATCTGAAGACTGAGGGGTAAAACAAGTGAACAATAAGCAAATCAGAAATATTTTAGGAATGGGATCAGCAAAAATCATTTTGTCAGATGTCCTTTAACCTGTAGCTGGACCTGTCTATATCACAGCAGTGTGTTTAAAGCTCTATCAGTATAGATGGGGTGTAATTTTATTATGCTGGCTTTGGATGTTACCTCTTACATTGCACAGACAAAAATTCCACAAAATAAGTAAAATTTCTGTAGAGATGAATTCTTCCCTAGTAGGTAAAAAAAGGGCAGATGAATGAAAGAGGTGGAATTGAGTATTTATGAAATGCCATTTTTTGTAATAAATGGAGCAATGATTTGGAAAGGTTTATATGAGTCCATGCATTTCCCCAACTTTCCCTTTTACAATGGGAACATCTATAATAAGGCCATTTACCAATACATATTTCCCTCTTTAGTGCATAATGGTAGCCTGAATAAAAGGTTTGAATTACAAAGCAGGCTAACCCAGCACATTCTTTGAGCAATGACTATTATTTGTGTCAAGAAAATAAAAATGGAGTTGTGAGAAAAATCAAGGGATTGAACAAAAGTGATTGTGAAAAAGCAACTGAGAAGAAATTGTGAGCTGCAGACATTTCTAATTCAAATGAAGTAAAAGGTAGAACCCTGGAAATTGTTTATTTCATTTAAGAACAATGATAAAAGATATAACAAATTAAATAGAACAGAAAAAGTTAAAAGAAAGAAGGAACAGAAAAAGCCAAAAATGGAATGAGAAAAGAAAACAGGAAAAAAAGAACAAAATATGAAGACATAAAAAAATGGCTTCCAATATTCCTCCACAGAGAAAAGCACAATTGTATTTCAACCTCTCTCTCTGAAGTTAGACCATTAACCATTAACATGTTGTACAACAAGGTCACATAGTTAATGAGATTGGGACTGAGTTAAGGACTTCTGTCCTCACTGTGAGTTGTGATGGGTGGTGGTGGTACACGAAGGGAGGCCAATCTCATTGTACAAATGTTGTACTCTGGCAATAAAGGTAATAATAATAATAATAATAATAATAATAATAATAATAATAATAATAACAACAACAATAACAACAATAACAACAACCAACACTCTCTATCCTGTCTAATTGTCAAAACCATGAATCACGAAGGTTTTTCCCCCAAATAGTTTAGAACAATAAAATTCGATACAAAGATTAAAATAACAAATGTAACATATAACCCAATTCTTATTAAATATCAATTCCCATAGTACTTTATACAGTCCTGCATAGAAAGTGGCTACATTATAAGTAATAGAAAAGTCATTGTCAAAAACACTAAAACTATATAACACTGATTTGTACAGTCTAGTACCCTTACAAGTAGTGAATGAAAGTAGTGAATATCTCTGAAGTATGTATAATGGAATAGGAAGACTTGAAGGGTTTTTCTGTTTGCTCATTGTTGACATGGACTTTATTTGTTAGCATATAATTAATCATTTGGAAGCCTGCACTCTCAAACAGAAAGATCTCCATGCCACAAGCCAGGCAAACACCTGGGCAAAAACAGACTCCCTCTGATAGCTCCAACCCAAACACCCCCCCACCAGGCACCCAGGTGAAACCCAGCTTGCTAATGAATAGCAGCTTGCTAATGAAGAGCAGCCGTCCCTTCACACGGAGCCAAGCTGCACTAAAAGCCTCCAACACAAGAACAGACTGTTGCCAGCCAATCAAAGCCACAAAACAGACAGAAGAAACCAGGAACACCAATCAATCAAACTCCAAGTCCAATGAAACAGGTCCAGGCTCCCAGCCAATCAGAATGGACCAGCCTCAAATTTAAAACCAGGAGCTGTAAGACCCATATCCATACAGAAGCCTGATGATGGCAGATGAGATTCTGCTGAAATGTTGCTACAACTTTAACAGAACTACAATGACGTGGGATAATACCCGAAGGAAGCTGAACAGCACACATGTAAGTACCCGCGAAAACCTAAGAAAACATATATATATATACATATACATATACATATACATATACATATACATATACATATACATACATACATACATACATACATACATACATACATACATACATATATATATATATATATATATATATATATATATATATATATGTGTGCTGTTTAGCTTCCTTCGGGTATTATCCCACGTCATTGGAGAACTTATTTTACAATGATGACCGGGCCATTGACATGTAGGTACAAGCTGTCCATTTAGAAGGTTTCTTTATATTTTCCTTCTAATATACCTGAGGGGAAGGCATTGAATCGTGCCAAGATATCTTCTTATACTTGGCCATTTCTAACCATGCTAGATGGAAAATGGACACAATCCTAAGTTTCAAACCCTTGCTGATAGGACAGTTTGAAACTCTGTCCAGGTCAGATTGCTGTACGATGTTATTTATATTTTGTCTTAATTTGATCATTTTAATTTTGGAATAAATAGGTGGAAGATAGCCTCAGCATAGACTATTCAGTATAGTTATTTTCCATGAAGATAGTATTTTAAATTCAAATTATTCAATAACTTTCTTTAGAAATTCATCAAGGGTGGACTATATTTTTAGATAAGGGTGGATTTGGTCTTAACACATCTCTTATAAGCATTTTGCCTTATTTTCTACTAACCTTTGTTTGACTTCATTTGACAATTATTTTATTTGCATATTATAATTATAATTAAATTCCTTGCACATTATTGTAATAATTATAAACATTTGCTAGTCAACATTTTTCTATTTTTTCCATTTCTTACTTTTTTATTTTTCAGGCATCTATTTTACAAATACTTCATAATATGTCCTTTCATGTTTTCTCATCTACTCTTTCATTTTCTTTTCTACACTTCCTCCTCTTCACTTGCTGCTGACACCCTTTTGCACATTGTTTTTGGTTTCTTTCTCACCCTTCTAAGTCTTGCCGCCCCCTGGCCAGGTTGTGTTACTAATATACAGCAATGGTATACTTGGAAACACATTTGTTCTTCCCCTTCCTTTTCCTTGCTTTCTATTTTTACTGCAGGATTATTAAAACTGCTCCATCAACTGGCTGTATGGGAACATCTGTATTTTCTTTTGCCCAAATTCATGACATGACATAATACCTGCCCTCACTAAGACACTATAACACCAAGATAATTGAAACATAACTCACTGTAAATTATAGGCTGCTGTTCAAGGCAAGGGCTCAACCATGTTTTCTAATGTATATTGCTTTAAGAGCGATACATAGAGAAAACAAAGCCATTTAAAGTCCAGGCCAAACAAGGGAGTGGAACAGGATGAATGAGCAATGAAATCCATACAGAAAGCTACAGCTACAGATGACAGCCAAAAATAGCCTTAGTTGTAAAATGATAAAGACTCAGTAGAGATATGATTACATAGTTGACTATTTTTAAGCAGTTAGAAAAAGATGTGTAATCAGTGGTGGGATGCTGCTGGTTTACCAACAGGTTCGGTGAGCATGCACTTATGCACAGCACTGAAAATGAAGCATTTAGAAGCTCAGCTGCTCAGTTTCCTGGAAGAAACTTGCAGAAGATTGGTGTCAGAGGTGGAACTTTCCCCACACCATTGGAGCCACAGATGGGAAGCACGTGGCCTGCAAAGCTCCAGCCAACTCAGAGTCCACTTATTTCAACTACAAGGGATTCTTCAGCATCATCCTCTTTGCCATGGTTGATGCTGACTACAAGTTCATGTACACTGATGCTTCAGGCAACGGGTCAGCTTTAGATAGCCAGGTATACAACGCCTGTGACCTCAAGGATGGGCTGGAATGCAACTTCATCATGGGTTTTCCAGGTCCAGACCCCCTACCCAATGACACACAAGATGTGCCCTACTTCATTGTGGGTGATGACGCATTCTCCCTCAGAACCTACCTCATGAAGCCCTACAGTTCAAGATACCTCACCCGTTAAGAGAGGATCTTCAACTACAGGCTGTCCAGGGCAAGACAGGTGGTGGAGAATGCCTTTGGCATCCTGGCTAACAGTTTTCAGGTACTTTTCACCACCATGCAGCATGACCCAGAGACTGTGACGAGCATCGTGGAAGCTTGCTGCATCCTGCACAATCTCATACGCACCTGCTACCCAGTGTTGCAGAACAGACTTGTCGACCGTCAACAAGGGAATGGGGACATGGAGCCTGGTGAATGGAGGCAAGGATGTAACCTGATGGACACTGTGGATGTACAAGGCCCCAAGAGAGCTTCATGTGAAGGGAAGAAGCAGCGCAACCTCCTGAGACACTGGTAAAACTCCCCAGCTGGATCAGTGGAGTGGCAAGACAGGATGATAGTTGATTAGAATGGATGCTTCCTTGAGAATGTTGCATAACACTGATGAGATTGTGCCATAACAACACTGCATTACTATGTTGTTGTATACTTTTTAATGTATAATTAAATGTACTAATGTACTAATGAAATGTATGTTGTGGGGTCCTACAATGAATAGGGCATTGATAAACAACTTTGTTTAATTTAAAATGTGTTGATTACCGAATAAATTGTTATTGATAATAAAGGTTCATATGTGTAGCAGCTGGGATTGTGGACAATACAGTCCCAGTATGGTTGCACTACAAGCATAAGTCCACAGGTTTTTCTATCCCACAGCTATCCTTGCCCATCCCACAAGCATGCAAAGGTTAACCATTTTTTCAAAGTTTTTACTAACACTTTATTAAGTAAACAAAATTAATTAAGTAAACTTTATTAAGTTTATTTAGTAAACATAAACTTTATTAAGTTTATGAAGTAAACTTTATTACTTTATTAAGTAAACAATTCAATCTGTGAAACTATTCTGAGTCACTCTGAGTCATGTCCATGGTCTCAGCTGTGAAGCGTAAGGCAGTGACTGTTAATGTGGCTGTGGCTTGAGTGCTGGTCTGACGCAGCATTGGGTTGCTTGGCCTCAAGGGTACAGCAGGTGGTGGTGTGTTCAGGATGCTAAGGATGGTATCCGAGAGCTGACTCAGTCCGTGAGGTTGAGAGGCCCTTCATCAAGGACTTGAGATGTCAGGCCCAATACTGCTGAGAGATTGTCCATTGATGGGCTTGGCTGTGGGGTGGAGGAAGGGTTGGGATGAATGTACTGGGGCTGTCTGGTCTGCAGCTGGGTGAGGAGTGGCATCTGTGGCATCCAATGAACCTGGGCCTGGACTGGGAAGTTCTGCTTCTGCTGTGGGAAGTCCTGGTAGTCGTAGCCTTGGTAGGTGAGGAGCTGATGAAAGCCGTGGAAGGGCTTGATGTCACCTGGGGTGGAGGATCAGACCTGGACTGAGTAGGAGCAGCTTCAGCTGGGCCTTGAGGGTTGTGCAGAAGTGCTGTGATCTTCTGCTTCATCACCTGGTACTCGGCCTCGGGCAGGTCCCTCAGGGTCTGGCTCACATAGGTGATGAAGGGCTTCCGGGATGAGGATGCTTTGTCCAAGTCAACCAGCTGAGAGAGAAGTTCTGTGCTGGTCTTCATTGTGTCCATGATCTCCAACAGCACACTGTGGTCCTGGCTCTCCAGTCTGCCTCTCTGCCTGCATCATCTGAAGGTGGTGGTGGTGGTGGGTTGGCCTCTGGTGGCTGCCACTTGTTCCTCCATTTGTGACAGCAGGGCGTCATCCTCCACAGGATCCTCCAAGTTCGCCAGCATGGGGAGTGCAGCTGTCGGGGGAGGTCTCTGCTGTGGGGGCCTCTGAAGACACCTGCCTGGACAGGGTAGCTGGCTCCTGGCTGGAAGAGGACTGGCTGTCTATGGGCTGTCTGAGGGAGAGGGGACTCAGAGGGGCTGCTCCTCGGTGGCAGATCTCACCCTCCAGGAAACTGCACATGGCCATGATGTACTTCTCCTGGTCAGTGAGCTTGACAGCGGCTTGCCTGGATTTCTTGAGGTGTAGCTTGCCATATCAGAAGTGCATGTGCTTCCAACATCCAAAGAGTACTTCTGCAGTGTACCCCAGGCTCTCTGTCTTGTCTCTCCAAGCTGCCTGCTTCTTCTTGGTGTGCCGATACAGTCTGTGGCCCTTTCTCCAGAGGTACTTGTTGTCTCTCAGCCATTCCAGTACATCGTGCTGATGCTCCTCGGAAATGGTGTACTGTTTCCTCTCTCCCTTCTTCTTCCCTTGCCTCCTCCTCCCTCTGGCAGGGACTTCAGCAGGGCCTTCATGGGCTTCAGCATCAGGGCCTTCAGGAGCTTGTTCAGGGCCTTTAGGGGCTTGAGCATAAGGGCCTTCAGGGCCTTGAACATCAGGGCCTTCAGCAGCAGGACTTTGAGGGGCTTGAGGGGCTTGGGGCTGGTCCACCACAGCAGCAGCAGCTTTACCATCAGAATCAGCGTCAGGGGGTGGGGTGCTGGTTTTGGCCTTCTTCACCTTGCCAGGGCTTGAACGAGTAGGCACAGACTTCCTTTTCTTGCCTGAGTGACGCACCATTGTGTTCATATAAGATGTATCCGCCAGCACGTCTTTCTGCTTTATGCTGACTGCGTACGTGCTGCATCCCTTTATATCCATGGAGCGGATGCAATTCATACCCCCCGCATGCGCAGTGAACGGTTTCCATCCGATATACATCTGCATGGCATTCCCTTTGTTTCTGTTAGGCGTACGTGATGCATCCGCTTCAACCGCTATGCATCCACTCTTTCCACTATGCGTCTGCTTCGCAATTATCCCCCGTAATCCCTTTGGAACTGTCATCCACTTCCATCTGCTTTCATCCACTAGGCTTCCGATGAACATCCATTTAACATCCCCACTACATACTACCAATGTCTGTTCTTTTCTGTTCTGTTTTCACAAATTTTTGCCACTTTTGTCCATTTCTGGAGCGGATGAAAATGGATCGAGCCACCCCCGAAATATTGCTAATCCACTGTGTCATTTATGCATATGTTTTGTGTCCATCGGTCAGTGGGACCTTGACCTTAGAAACATACTGTGAAATATTCACACATTTGGAAATAAGATGCGGTGAATTCAGCAAGATAAGTGGGCCTGGGACAAGCAGCCTTTCGCTTTTTTCTGTCTTTATATGTGTGATAAGTAAGAATTATTCCTGTAAAAGATAGAGCTAAGGTAACTCCATATTTAGCCTCCAAATAACTTAAGACACTTTACTGAAATATTAAGTAAGAATTGTGTAAAAATATTCTCTGTATTTACAGTAACAAGATGCACATTCTAGTTAGACAGATATTTTGCAGGTCATTGAAGATAGCTGGCAGGTCAAGCTGTCCAGTTGTCATGGTAAAATTAATAATGCTGACAATAACAGCAGCCGCCAAACAGGATGGAGATTATGTCAAAAAAGGATGGAGATTATTGGAAGCATTATTGGAAATGTGTTAAACAATGAAATGGTATCTATTTATCTACTCACATCTTCCCAGTGAAATGGTATCTATTTATCTACTCACATTTGCATGCTTTGGAACTGCGTATTACATACACGTATCAAATATATACATATACATACATAAACACATATACATATCAAAGAGTTGATAAAAACACTGCATGATTCCCAGGACATATTGAGAGAAATCCAAGATGTTCATAACCTGGTCAGCACTTAGGCTTAGCCTTTAAAAAACTTTAAAAATTAATTTGCTTTTTGACAGCTAGATAAATGTGCTCACAGGCATATGCCATCTGCTGGATAGATCAACTAAGGATTGGAGACTGCAGATGACACATGTTTCTAAAAACTATTTCTGCAGGTCAGGGAATGAATTAGGAGGTGGGGTTAGGGAGCAGAAGTGAGTTTTCTGATGAATGGGATAAATCCAGAACTGTTCAGTAGGCTACATTCTGTGGTAAAGAAATAAGGTATTTCAGAAACTTGTACTGCACAAAAAAATACATCAGTCTAAGAATATGCTACATAATAAAAATAAGTTTTCATGAATAATAGCTTTATAAAATATAGGCAATTTCTTCCATACTTATTGCTGTATCGATCTTCTTAATTTGCAGCACTACCATTTACTCCTTAGTTCTGATATTCCCATGTTGGGTATGTATCAGTTTTGTGCATCTCTTTGGAAGACAGATTTTTATTAGAAGAAGAATTGCCATAAATTACACACATATCTAATGTCATGTCATGTAGGACAGATAGCCTTGCAAAACAATGCTTACTTCATTTTCAGTTATTTCAGACTGGGCAATGGAATTATCCCATTGAGATGGGTGTTTTCTTTTGGAGCTGTATAGATTTTGTCTGAAGCTTTTGACCTGACTCATGACTTTTACTTTTTTACAATATCTATATTTTTCCACTTATAAATTATTTTGATGTATTGTATCATTCAAATATCTGCTTTCTGTTTGTAGTGCATTGTTCTATGAATTATATTTGGATATCTTTGTAAACATGATCACTTTTAACCTAGGGGATATTTGTTATAAATGTGTAGGTTTCATCCTGGGCTTCCTAAAAGGGTCTTGAGTTTAATTCTAATACTAGTTAGCATTCTCGTCCAATGCTTCAAGAAATAGACAGGTCTTCACGGCCTTCTGGAAAGCTAAAAGGATAGAGACCTCTTGAATATCAAAGATTGGGCCAGCTACAGGGAATGTACACCTTTGAGGTCCCACTTGGTGATAACATTTTAGGGAGGAGACCTGAAGCACACCCATTCTATGACATGAGCAGTATAGCATATAACTTGGCCCTGTGGCCTGAAGGGCTTTAAAGATGATTATTCATACCTTTAATTGCACCTGGATAACAACTGGAAGCCAGTATAGCTCATGTAACCTCACTACAATAGAGATGAACTGAAGACTGCCCACGATTGCATGTGCTACTGCATTCTGGAGCAGTTGCAGCTTCCATATGGTTTTCCAAGGCCTTCTATACATTATTAGCAGCAATACAAATGATTAAGATATGGATGACTGCCTACAAATTGGCAAATCCCACCACACAATGGCTAAGGGTTACCACTTGCTTTTACAACAGGAGATGTGAGTTGAGGAAGACCCCAGTATTGTGACCAGCTCTGGGGGTGTACTACTCCATCAGAGTTAAAGCTGTTATTCCTCCTGACTCCTGGAGCCAAAATCCCACAACTATTCCTTCTTGCTAGACTTGAGGTACAGTTGATTTCTCCCCATGCTGCAGCTTCCCTTTTTTTTCTGTGTGTCTTTTTATCTTCAGTGCTTTTACAAAAGCAATCACAGATGTTGCCTCTTCTAATACATTCTAGCACAGTCTCTTATAACACATAAAAAGACACCCACATTTCATTAAATGCCAAGGAAAGACATCATAAGAAATTCTTCCCTTTTGCATTTTTAAGATTATGAAGGAGGGGCAATCAGGAAGGCTTAATAGAAGGTGGAGTATATATAAATATTTATAGGAAAATTCAAAATAAAAGTTCTTACTTTTATATGAGGTTACAAAAAGTAACCTCTTTTATAATTGAAAGGAAAACTTCTGGAAAAAAAAGCTATGCATATTTCATATTAAATTAAAATTGATGGAGCAAAGGCTATGTAAGTGAGACTAGCTTTAATGGTTGACTAGCTAACTTGATAAAAATCATAAAAATATGTAGTGGAAAAAAAATGGAACTTAGAATGGATACCTTATATCTCAAAAAAATAATAATGATAAAGTCCACTGAGTCATGCTTCCAAAGTCTAGTCAAGTCTTATTTAAAAGTCTTGAAATTCATAGTGTAATTAGTTAGGCAGGTTACTTTAGCACAAGGTTACATTATCTTAATATCTCGTTAACATTTCCAATGTCTATTGAGAAAAACCTTTACACAGCTCTTCTTATCAGCTATGTCTTATCATAGTTTATCAGCATATTTGAGAGAAGAACCCAGAAAACAATGTCTCTGCCCTGCAGTGCCAGCCAATATGAAGACATAACTCATTATATTTTGTATGGTTCTTCCTTTGATGAGGTCAGGAGAAAAAGAGTGATAACAGGCAAATATAAGAGGCAGAACAATGGTTTTCTTCTTGCAAATGCAATTGTATTTGTTTTCAGTGCATTCATTAAACTCAGCAACAAAGTTTTAGGTTTCAAATTGCAGTTGATCTTTAATTAATATATTGCATTTATTTTTATGTTTATTGCAATCGTATTATTATTATTTGCTTGTTACACAGTGTTGTTGAAACCAAGAAAATTAGTATTTGCTTGCATTATCTTGGTTGTCTTTTTAGAGTGATTTCATCTAATCTACATTAAACAAATATACTATTTAGCCTCGCACTCAGTTGAGTTCAAAGCTGCCATTGAAGTATTTACAGAATGTTGTGAGAATAAGCCACCCAGAATTACTCTAGTTATTAGGCAGAAAAAAATTATAAAATAAAATAATAATCAAATAAATAAAAATAATAAAAATAAATCAATGTAAAGTGCATTTTGAAAATAATAGGCTTATAGAACATGTTTAATTTTGATACTGAGTTAATCCATTCTCTGTATTGGCATAAAACACTGTAGTATAAATTAGTCAGAAAGATGGGTTTAGAAAACATGTTGAATATATTAAGAGCAAAGGTTCAAACTAGCAGAGGCTAGCACTTTGTATGAATGTATTATGTGGACAAAATATATAACACTGTGTGAGAGTGCCTTGAGATAAGAAAGCAAATCCAGCTGTTCTCACTGAGGCAGTTTTTTTATTTCTTGATTAGAAATTGGAAAACTTTATTGACTTCATGGTAAAGTCATTTTTAGATCTGATGGATAAACACAGGCAGCAATATGTCATTGACTGTGATCAGACTTCTTCCGTGCTGTTATGTATAGATTTTGAAGCACAAGAATTAAATTGGCAGAATGGTGGTTTCCAAGTCAACATTGTGCAACTCAGTGTTGTGATGTGTCAACTTAGTCATAGACATAAATGGAGGACAAAATGAGACGGGTACAGTTATAGAATGAGGGATTTCTTAACATTAATTCAGTTGAAATGAATGAGTTTTCTAGAAAATCTTTCATAAATGAAAAAAATATTTAAAATCATCTCTCAACTCTCAAAATATGTGAGTATAATGGAGTGCATAGAAAATCTTCCAGCCTCTCTCTTTTGCCTTCTTGAGATATGCAACTTCAAGAATAAGCTTTTTGGTGTTTAATGGAACATAATTTAAGTTGGAGGGGCAACTGGATACTGACAAGAGCAAGATATGATTATACCTCTTAGATGTGAAGTAAAGATCAAATGCGACACATCTAATTATCTAATGTCTCCTTTTATCACCAGAATATGTACAGAAAAAGAGGTACATGATAGAAAGGTAGATGATATAAATTGTTCTGCCTGTTACTTGGTCCTCTTGTTGCAGCTCATATTGTACAATGGCAAAAAGATTTCTGACAGTTCCCTTCCCTTGCCATAATAGATGACTTTCTAGGTTTCCATCAATCCTGCTAATTTGTATTAGAGTTTGCTTTTCTCTTCCTTCCTCCATCTCCCTTCCCTTCCCTTCCCTTCCCTTCTGTCTAAATCAATGACTCTGGCAAGTTTGCAATTCAGAAAATATATTTTGACTAAAAATAAAAAAAACCTGAGATAGTCAGAAAGAATTATTTCCAATTGGTGAAAAATGATTTATTCTTTTAATTACTATTGTCCATTAATTGTAAATTGGGCATCTTTTTTTCCTGAACATTTTAAAAAATAGATATTTCTGAAAATTGAGCGAGTTATAGAATTTTATTTTGTTTTTGCTTTTGCTTTGCTTTTATTGAAAGGCTGATTGATAGTGGTGGTGGTGATGATTTAAATGTAATATTTTGAATGCTTGAGAAATTCTTTTTAGTAGCTTGTTACTTTCATTTGTATTGCATTGTGTGCTAGAGGAAGGTTTCTTTTGGCAGTTTGAAGGTGCGTGGATTTCAACTCTTCAAATTCTTCACATTCTATTTATTTTTATCAACAAATAAATAAAGTAAATAAAATTTGTCAGCAATGTATAAATTGGACAAAAAGTTCACACATTTGCATTGGATGTAAAAGTAAAAGCCACATTTATGTTTAAAAGTGGACAGAAATTTTTAAAATGGTATGTTTTACATCTATGAAATGAACAAATCAGAATTCTTAATCTTATTGCATATGGCCACAGTACGAATGTTCAGGTTATACCTGTCCCTTGCAACTGATAAGTATGACAAGTGCATCAAAACCCTAGGTAATTGCCATTTAACACTATTAACATAGTAGTAATTACACTTTAAGGAACAATACAGCTTTTTGTCTGGAAAAACAAATATCTCAGTTTTACGGATTCTTCATTAATTTTTTAAAATTTAAGTTCAGAATTGATGTTGTGAATTTATGAATAGTTTATAGATAATTAAAACAGCATTATTAAATTTTCTGCACATTTATATCTGCTAAAATCAAACTAATAAATCTTTATTTTAAAAAGTATAATTTTCAATCAATCAATAATATTGTGTTTTACTGAAATTGCACATTCATTTTTTCCACCAAAATTTAAATATTTACATTTGGTTTAGCTCTAGATGTCAAGTATTGATCGGAGGAAGAAACAAACAAAATGAAACAACTGAATAAATGAAAACTTGTTAATTCAAAGGAAGAAACATTGTGAATGAAATAATGTGCAAATGAACACATTTATCTCTTCAGTTTCTACTAATTTATTTTGTCTGCAACTGCAACTGAAGGAAAGATACTTTCCTTGTCTTTCATGTTGTCCTTATTATATCTTCTTCTTACAACACATCTTTTCAATTGGATGAATAGGCAAATTCCTTCTCCAAAGCATGATTTATTAGTTGAAAGTGGTAACTTTTGGATAATAAATTGATATTCCACCTTGAAGAGATGCAGGCTGTGCTCTAAAAAACAGATGGCAAATTGAAATGATGAAAGCTTGCCTCTTCACTTTTTCCATACTTCGATTTGAAAAACTCTCATGAGAAACTTCAGATTTATACCCAGAAAATCAGTATATTTAAAAGGGCAAAGCATTTTAATTTACATATTGTACCACATATGTGTAGATGACTGAGTTCAAAACAAAGGGAAATTGGATTAACATTATTATTATTAATTGTATGGTTGATCTGTTAGGTAAATTTATTTTATTGTTGATACTACCCTCCTTTTCCCCCAAGGCAGATTTAAATATTGTCTGGGTACAATGAAGCAGGATAGCAGATTCATTAAAAATCATTGTATTAGGAATGAACAAGTGTTTCTAATTTATCTCAGAATTATTATTTTTTTCACACCATTACCTGTAGATCTTTCTTCTGAAGTCAACAGTGAATTAGTTTTAATAAAAACAAAATATCCTATGCCAATAAGAATTCGATATATGCATCAGGCAAGTAAATGTGGAATCATGCTCCTGAGGGATTTTTTTCTTTTTCAAATGTACAAATCCAAATAAAGTCAAGTGTATTTTTATTAAAGTCCATACTTAGGTGATCTACTCCATTAATTGGATCAAACAGTCAACGTTGTTAGATCTAAATAAAAAAATATGAATGCCTTACTATCAAAACTGTAATGTAATGGGAGACACTCTTCCACTAAGTACTAAAGACTTTTGAAGATGAACACTCTTCAGAAAGTGATGGATACCATTTTAGAAAGAGGAAGGATACCTAAAAGCTGTACAGGTACAAATATATATCATTTTCACACAAAGAAAGTCAGGACCAAACTTGAACAAAAACATGTCTTTTCAAATATTGATTATAAAATTTTTACTTATGATTTTAGCTGAAAAAGTGAAAAGTATCCTCCAAAACTTGATACACAAAAAATAATATAGCTTTTTTTGCACAAAATACAGGTAAGAAATAGTATCTTAAAATATTTAGAACATCATAACAAAAACATGCTGGGTTAATTTTTATGGATGTAGAGAAAGCTTTTGACAATTTGAATTGGACTTTCCAATTTAAACCTTTGGAAAATATTGGAATTGGGAGAAAACTTCATTAAAAGAATGAAATTAATATATACATTACAAACAGCCTAAATAATAGCTAAAAGAAAACTGATAAAATCCCGTAGAATACTAAAAGGGACATGTCAAGAGTGGTCAATGCCTGGAACACCCTACCCGACTCCGTTGCCAGAGCCTCAATCCCTCATAGCTTCAACCTCAAACTGTCTACCATGAACTTCACCCCATTCTTAAGAGGTCCTTAAAGGGCGCATACATAAGCGCACTAGCATGCCTACCTTTGTCTTACTGTCCCCATTCACCTGTATTTATTCCCTTTGTTCATGTTTATGTTCATACCTATACTTGTTACCTTGTAAATGTTTGACAAATAAATTAAATAAATAAATAAATAAAAATGTCAAGGATGTCCCTTTTTTGCTACTACTGTTCATTTTGGATCCTGAGGTTTTGAGCAGAGGCACAAGACAAAGATGGGTCTTCAGTGGTGAAGCTTGAATGAGAAGAATGTAAATTAAGGACAGTTGTGGAAGATATATGTTAATTTTGGAAAATTGCAATGGCAATAGCACTTGACTTATATACCACTTTATACTGCTTTACAGCCCTCTCAAAGCAGTTTCCAGAATCAGCATATTGCCCCCAACAATTTGGGAACTAGCTATACACAAACACACACACATAAACACACATACTTTTAAACATGTAAGGATTTGTAAAAAAGAATAGTGGAGCCATTTTCTTATTTTTCTGTTCATATCATTAGTCACAAAGCAATTATTAAAATAAAGAATATTGAATCATAACTCCACTAGGAATACCTTTTGTCTTGTCTAGATAACTGTCATCCGAATATAGTTCTTCTGCAAAACTGCCAGCCAAAACAGTCTCCATGGGCTCTGAAGCAATCCAAAATCACACACATACTGAGAGAGACAGAACTACAGATATATAGTCCACAGGAGAGCTGAAATGAAACAACCATTACAAAAAGGAAAGAAAATCTACAGCCCCCACCAGATGTGCAAGTGACAATATTTGTTTAACAAATATTTGAATGTGAATGTGTTCTGATCTCATGATTAAGTAGTATCAACAATTTAACCACAAGCTCAACAGTATTCTCACCCATGTTTTTGTTTGCCTGGAGTTGTAAAACAGACTTTTTCTCCACCTTGACAATCTTTCTATTCTTCTAGGATTTAACTAGTACAATAACTTTTTGCTCTTTATTGTACAAACAGTTTTTTTTAAAAAAACAAACCAAATATGTTTTTATGTTCACGTTTTGAGTAAAAATGCAATTGTCAGCTAAGACATCTTAAAATATTTTCCCCTTCAAATATAAAATTTAATAAGAATACAATAATGTTGGTGGATCAAAAGATGTACCTCCAGATATATTTTCCAATTCTTTAATTTAACTCTCTGATAGATTTATTTTGTTTTTATTTCTGCATACACACAAATCTTATCTAGGATATTATTCCCCAACAATTGTGTTTATTTTGTCACAAGATTAATTCAAGAGACAAAATGAAGCATCATAACAGGCTTTAGAATTAGTTAATTATGCAAGCCAGCTCCAGATCTCCAAATGGTATCAGTTCCTCTGTTAAATAGGAAGTAGTAATCAGGAGATAAAATGAAAAGGAAAGGAGAGGAAGAAATGGGGTGAAAGCTTTAGAAAATGCAAGGTGGAAATAACAATCAATTCAAGAAATAAATTTAGATCCATTATCATGATTGGAAGATGGAGACAATTGGGCTAGGGTAGAACATAGAGACAACTCCTATAGGATGAATTGGGTATCTGGAGATTAGCAAAGTATGGTTAGAAATGTAAGAATATGATTTTACTGGATGGGGCTGATATTTTTAGCCTTTTGAAGAGAGGGATTTATGCTTTATTTTAGTGAGTAAAGAGGAAAAATAGCACTTCGAAAAAAAGACAATGAGCTATGTATTCTTAGTTCTTTAGATCTGAATTTCTTCAGAAGTTGATAAATGCTGATTTAATGTTTGCATTGTAGATGTTTTCCTATAAGGACAATCTTATTAAACACTGCCACAATATCATTGGGTAGTTTAGAATTAATATAAATAAATAAATAAAAACATTTCAATAGCCATGAAGTGAAAGACAAAGATGGGACAGCTGCAACCTTTGTTTTAGTAACATCTGAAAGGTGACTAATTCACTATTCCTTAAGCCCATGTCCCACTGCACCAACGGATGCAAAGAGGATGTAAAACAGACAAAAAAGCTTGCCATCCGTTGGAAAATGGGATGCATCCGTTGTGTACTCACTGCATACGTGTTTCATACGCTCTATCTGTCAAGAATCCATCCACTGAGATTTTATCCACGCAAGAAGTTTTGAGCTGCACAAAACTTTTTGAGCAGATAAACTTTCCACCGTGTACGATGTACATCTGCGACACATACGGGCAACAAACGTTCTATGTCCGTTGTCATCCGTTAAACGGCCGCTGTATCCTCTCGGCATCTTCTGGACATCCTCGCAACTCACATCCGCTGCAGCTGAAAACGGAAAGAGGGAGGAAGCGAAAGGTACACGGAACGTCCACATAGCGTTAGTAGCACGGAAATAGAAAGGATGTAAGCGGATGCATCTCATATATAAAGCAATAAAATGGACAAAATGTTTGTATATGGGATGTATCTCATATACTTAGGATGTCTGGAGTATGCCTAGAGTATGTGGAAGGACACCGAGCGGACAACCAATATTTCCTATAAAAAGGGGAAGGAAATCATCTGGATCTCAGTATGAGTCCAGCAGCTGTGGTGTACAGACCTCTTCACCCTTGGTCTTGTTCTTCCACATCATCCATTGATCTCCACCATGGATCAGAACACAGTCCTTATGGTAGCTGCGATCATTCAACAGCAGAACCAAGCCCTCTTCAGACTGTTTCACCTTTTCTACGCAAGGAGAAGAAGGACACGTTCAAGAGTTGTGTGGGTCTGACAATGGATCGGGAGAAGAGTGGAGTTTGGACTGTATGACAAGCATATGGTGAAGCTGAGGAATGAAGATCCTTGTGCATTCCATCACTACATGAGGATGCCACCAGCCATGTTTGACGAAATTGTAGAGCGTCTGAGACCCAGGTTGACCAAGGCAAACACGAACTTCCGTCCCAACCTGGACCCTGGACTGAAGGTGGCACTGATTCTGCGCCACCTGGCTTCTGGGACCACATACAGAAATATGCAGTATGCCTGGAGGGTGCCACACAACAGCATCAGCAAAGTGGTCATAGAAGTGGTGCAGGCCATCATCGAAGAATATGTGGAGGAGCTCCTCTAATGTCCTACACCACTGAAGAAGGCTGGAGGAAAGTTGCAAAACAATGGTATCAGAGGTAAAACTTTCCCCATACCGTTGGAGCCATAGATGGCAAGCACATGTCCTGCAAAGCTCCAGCCAACTCAGGGTCCTCTTATTACAACTACAAGGGCTTCTTCAGTATCATCCTCTTTGCCATGGTTGATGCTGACTACAAGTTCATGTACATTGATGCTTCAGGCAATGGGTCAGCTTTAGTTAGCCAGGTATACAACACCAGTGACCTCAAGGATGGGCTGGAATGCAACCTCATCTTGGGCTTCCCAGATCCAGACCCCCTGCCCAATGACACACAAGATGTGCCCTACTTCATCATGGGTGATGACACCTTCTCCCTCAGAACCTACCTCATGAAGCCCTACAGTTCAAGATACCTCACCCGTGAAGAGAAGATCTTCAACTACAGGCTGTCCAGGGCAAGATGGGTGGTGGAGAACGCCTTTGGCATCCTGGCCAACAGGTTCCAGGTACTTCTCACCACCATGCAGCATCGCCCAGAGACTGTGAGGAACATCGTGGAAGCTTGCTGCATCCTACACAATCTCATGCACACCCGCTACCCAGTGTTGCAGAACAGGCTTGTGGACCGTCAACAAGGCAATGGGAACATGGAGCCTGGTGAATGGAGGCAAGGACGAAACCTGATTGACACTCAGGATGTACAAGACCCCAACAGAGCTTCACGTGAAGGGAAGAAGCAGCGCAACCTCCTGAAACACTGGTGAAACTCCCCAGTTGGAGCAGTGGAGTGGCAAGACAGGATGATAGATGGTTAATGGATGCTTCCTTGAGCCTGTCTCATAACACTGATGAGATTGTGCCATGTATGTTGAGTGGTCCAACAATGAATAGGGCATTAATAAAGAGCTTTGTTTATTTTGAAATGTGTTGATCAATGAATAAATTGTTATTGATAATAAAGGGCCATATGTGTGGCAGCTGGGAGGGTGGACCATACAATCCCACTATGCTTGCACTGGAGGTTTATCTATCCCACAGCTATCCTTACCTATCCCACAACTATCCTTACCCATCCCACAACTATCCTTACCTACCCCACAGCTATCCTTACCTATCCTACAGCTATCCTTACCCATCCCACAACTATCCTTACCCATCCCACAAGCATGCAAAGGATTAACCATTTTTTCAAAGTTTTCACCAACACTTTATTAAGTAAAAAAATTGAACCAAGTGTGTTAAGCAAAGATAACCTTTATTAATAACTGTTTTAAGTAAACTGTATGGAGTGCTGGTCTGAGGCGCCATTGGGGTGCTTGGCCCTGAAAGTACAACAGGGGATGGTGTGTTCAGGAAGCTCTCAGAGAGCTGACTCAGTCCCGTGAGATTGAGATGCCCTTCATCAAGGACCTGGGATGTTAGGCCCAAGACTGATGACAGATTGTCCATTGACGGGCTTGGCTGTGGGGTGGAAGAAGGAGTGTAGTGGGGCTGTCTGGTCTGCAGCTGGGCGAGTCTGTGGCATGTGATGAACCTGGGCCTGGACTGGGAATGCCTGCCTCTGCTGTGGGAAGTCCTGGTAGTCGTAGCCTTGTTAGGGGAGGGGTTGTTGAAAGCTGTGGAAGGGATGTGACATCACCTGGGGTGGTGGAGCAGACCTGGACTGGGTCGGAGCAGGTTCAGCTGGTCCTGAAGGGTTGTGCAGAAGTGCTGTGATCTTCTGCTTCATCACCTGGTACTGGGCCTCAAGCATGTCCATGAGGGTCTGGTTCACGTAGGTGATGAAGGGCTTCTGGTTCGAGGATGGTATGTTGCTGTGGACCAGCTGAAAGAGAAGATCTGTGCTGGTTTTGATTGTGTCCCTGATCTCCAACAGGACAGTGTGGCTCTGGCCCTCCAATCTGCCTCTGCCTCTCTGCCTGCTTTCTGTGGAGGTGGAGCGGGGGGTGGGTGTGCGTTGGTCTCTGGTGGCTGCCGCTTCTTCCTCCATTTGTGACAGGGGATCCTCCACGTCCTCTGGCATGGGGAGTGCAGCTGTTGGGGGGGGAGGTCTCTGCCATGGGGCCCTCCGAAGACACCTGCCTGGACAGTGTATCTGGAAGAGGACTGGCTGTCTGTGGGCTGTCTGAGGGGGAGGGTTGTCAGAGGGGCTGCTCCTCGGTGGCGGACCTCACCCTCCAGAAAGCTGCACTTGGCCATGACATACATCTCCCAGACAGTGAGCTTGACAGGGGCTTGGCCAGATTTCTTCAGGTGTAGCTTGCCATACCAGGTGTGCATGTGCTTCCACCATCCCAGAAGTAGGTCTGAAGTGTAGCCCAGGCTCTCTGCCTTGTCTCTCCAAGCTGCCTGCTTCTTCTTGGTGTCGCGATACAATCTGTGGCCCTTTCTTCACAGGTACTGTTCTTCCTCACCCATTCCAGCTCCTCCTCCTCATGGTCCTCGGAAAGGGTGTACTGTTTCCTCTCTCCCTTCTCCTTCCCTTGCCTCTTCCTCCCTCTGGCAGGGGCTTGAACAGCAGGACCTTCAGGGGCTTGAGCAGCAGGGCTTTGAGGGCCTTGGGGCTGGTCCACCACACCAGCAGCACAACTATCACCACCAGCAGCAGCAGGAGAAGCACCAGCAGCACCAGCAGGAGAAACACCACCAGCAGCAACACCAGCAGCAGCACCACCAGCAGCAGCAGCAGCAGAAGAACCAGCAGCTTCAGAGTCAGTGCCATGGGGTGGCATGGTGGTTCTGTCCTTCTTGCCAGGGCTGGCAGGAGTAGGCACAGGCTTTCTCTTCTTCCCTGACTGACGAACTATGGTGTTATTTGAAGATGTCTGTGGCAGCACGTCTTTCCTCTGAATGTTGACTGCTTACGAGCTGCATCCTTTTATATCCACAGAGCTGACGCAATTCATACTCCCTGCATGTGCAGTGAACACTTTGCATCCGCTATGCATCCTATAGGCATCCGTGATGCATCCGCGTCATCCGCTATACAACCGCTCCTTCCACTATGCATCTGCTTCGCAATTCTCCCCTGGAAGCCCTTCGGATGTGTCATCCGCTTCCATCCGCTGTCATCTGCTAGGCTTCCTATGAAGATCCACTTAACATCCTCGCTACGTACTACCCCCATCCATTCCTTTCCGTTCTTTTCTGTTCTGTTTATGCAAATTTGGGGCACTTTTTGGAGCGGATAACAACGGATGGAGCTACCCCTGAAATTTTGCTCGTCCGCTGTGTCCTTTTTGCATACATTTTGCATCCGTCGGTCAGTGGGACCTAGCCTTTACATGCATCCTGGAGGTAATCTTCCTTTCAGACCACCCCCCAAAAATCATAAGTTTTGTAGGTTAAGCTATTAACAGGTATTTATGTTTTCTTACATTTCATTTTGTTTACATGGATGAAAATTAAATTGGTATCTCACCATTGGCTGATCTGAAAAGTAGGAAAAAATTAGAGATGGTTGGGTGGCAGCAAGACTGACTGACTGATTTTAGTGCTAACTGTCCCTTCCCAAATATTCCAGGCAGTTTAATTTCACAAAACACTTAAAGTTGCTGCCATCAAATACAATCCTGTTTCAACAGTTAATGAACGACAGGCATAAACAATGGGGGTGGGTGGGTTGTGTGAATAAATAAAGAACTAAAACTCAGAGGCTTGTTTTAAAACCACTCCAAATGGTCTCATATGTTGTTTCAAATAAAATATGCACTTTGATATGAAAGAACCAATAAGAAAAAAGAAGGAATAGCTGAGTCACCTCGTGAGCTCAGTGAATGAGCAAGACATGAACCTCTTCCAAGTTCAGCTCTAAATATGATGACATATTTGTTGTTGTGCTTACTTTTCTTCTGCTTCAGAAAGTATAATATATTTCACAAGTCAAAATTAAGAGTCTCATTATTAGGGATACACACAATTTTAGAGATTATGAAAGCAGACCATTAAAATATTTGTTAATATTACTGCAGTAATCTTTACACCAAATGATATTTAGTGGAAAATGGTGTGTGTGCATGCATGTGTATGCTTTAAACAAATACATATACACACATGTTTACACAGACATATACATAGTAATATACTCACATATGCATGCATATTTGAAAATTATTAATTTGGAATTACTGAGTTAATGTAAGAGTGAACATTATAAACACATTTAACATTCAGTTAGTTATATAATTAGAAGATAAAGTTCTAGAATATTGTTAAATGTCTGTGTCTGTTTGCTTGTATTTCTGTGTGGGGAGAAAGTGAGACAGAGAGATGGAGCGAGTATAGCACAGCAAATGAAATATAAATTCATAGAAAATGAAATTATTCACTGCAATAATATTAATTTTAAAAATCAAACAAATTGCACTAATTTTTCATATCAGATCTTCAATTATTTCTCCTTTTAAGTTGGTATCTTCTTTGTTTAATGTTGCTAATATTTCTTAATTTAAACATCTTTTGCCTCTAAGGAATCCCTTTTGTTAAAAAGTCCTGCTGGTATAAAATTAATTAAAATATGATTTAAAACTAAAATACTAATGATAATAAAAATGATTCTTTCCCTGATCAGGCCACACCTAAGGAGGCTAGGGAAGCAAGAACCCACTTGGACTTAAGAACACTATAACAAAACAAAGATAATTAGCTTATTAAAAAATATTTTACCATAAACTCTCAGAAGCCAAATAATTTAAAACCTTGTTGGTTGATAAGAAAGGCCAACAGAAGTATGCATTCAAGTTTGATTTCATTGTGATGAGACAAAGCCAATCATATAGAGCTGTACCACAAAAATCAGCATCCAGAAGGATAAGATCTATCTGATCAGCTTTGTCATCCCTTAGTTCTATTCACAGTCTTCTCCCAGATGAGAAACATAATTTCTTTAACAATGGAGCTAAGAAAAGTGCCGCAATAGTTTCTTTTGCTTGCTGATTCTGAAAATAGTCCCCAGGCGCTGTTCCTTTTTTTCATGCTACAAGAAGGCTATCTCAACATTTCTGTTCTATCATATTTATCTATCATATCATCAATAATATTCTCTCAACATATCTCTGCTTAAAGTCACATTTATCTCTTGAAAAAAATAATAAAGAGCATACTTTGTTCTTGTAAGAGTTTGACATGCCCCTTGGTTCCATTTATATTAGTAAGCCAACACTGATTCCTGGATTTGACCTATTGTTTATTTTTCCAAGAAAGTACATCACATTTCCACTTTATTGTTTGTTTCTCACTTTCTCAGCAGTACTTGTATATATTTGCTTGTTTCAACTAGATTGTGGGATAATTGTCAACAATTTTCCCTCTTCAGAAGGGCTCATAAAATGGAGGGGATCCAGACTGATAATACGCAGAAAGAATTATGGTCAGTAGGAATTTGACACCTTCTCTGGCAACAAATATTTTAGCAAACATCTGATGATGTCTGTAGCAGAGTGGCAACAGAATGAAATCGTGCTGCAGTGTAGCTGCTCACAGACTAAGGGAGCATACTTGTGGCTGCCTTGTAATGCCCTGAGGCTTGTTGTTTGCTATACATCTGTCACCTGTCACTCTACACCTGTCCAAGAATTATTAATTCAACCACTTTGGTTTGCACCAGGATTAAACTAAACTATGCTAAACTATTTAATATCTTCTCTCTTACTTGTCATATTAGTAGGATTCCATCATTTTAAGTAATATCAGCATGTACAATGAACAACATTTTTGATTTTATCTGCATCTTTTCATGTCATTCTATTCATACTAAAGAAAAGAGAGTTGTTTTGTTTCTTTTATCTGTCTTCACTCTACACTCACAGTATTAGGCTACATACCTCTGAACATTTAATCTAACAGAATATACAATATATTGTATATATATTCAATTTATAATGAATATATGAAATAATTTCTATATGGACTATGACAATTATAGATGTTCTATTTGCAACCAACAAATCAGAGGGTAAATAAAAGCAATATATCCTAATTATAGTAAGCCTATCATCATAGCATAGAGCATAACAAGGTAATCTGGACAGTACTGAAGGTCAGATTCTTAGCTTTTGGTCCAACATTGACTAATAATAGTGGCACATATCCTTAATTAATCCTGAAATGGTTGTAGTGGTCTATTTTTTAAGAAAGCCTGTTACTCAAAAGTATGACTTCTGTTGTTGTTGTTGTTGTTTTAAAAGGACTAGTATTTTAATCTAGGGACTTTAATAATACTTTAATGTTTCTATGTTTTCTTTAAAAAAAAAGCCAGCTTGGTAAAATAGTTAAGACATTAGAAGTTGGGAGATCATGAGTTCTAGTCTTTCCTTATAAAGCCAGATTAATAACTTGGGAACAGTCATTCTCTATCAGCCCTAGGAAATAGGTAGTGATAAACTACTGAAATATTTCTAAGAAAACTGCAAAGTCTTGTCCAGGCAGTTACCATCAGTCAGGACTGACATAAAGGACCCACACACATACAAACCTTTACAAAACACAATCATATTCTTTTTTTTCCTACATGAATTTGTGATTTTTATTCACTTTCCTATACTGGGTGATGATCATTGGAGGTCATAAGTGTATATATCAGTAGACATTCGAAGCAGGAGTGTTTCAATAGCAGTTGTTAAGGAACTCTCTTCTTAGGTATTGGTTAATACAGATGTACCAACTGTTGAAAATAAAGTTTCATAACAAATTCTGTTTCTAAAGCATACTAAACCAATAAAGCCCATGTCACACTGCCCAACGGATGCAAAAAGGACACAGCGGACGAGCAAAATGTTCCATCCATTGTTATCTGCTCTCAAAAGGGGCAAAAATTTGCATAACCGGAGCAGATAACACGGACGCGGGGAGGATGCAGGGCGGATGGAAAGCGGATGCGGAACGGAAGCCCAGCGGATGGAAGCGGATGGGAGCGGATGACACATCTGCTAGGCTTCCGGGGGGCCGCAGCAAAGCGGATGCAGAACGGATACAGCAGATGCACAGCGGATGAAACGGATACACAGTGGAAGCCTAGCGGATGCACAGCGGAAGCCTAACAGATGCCTGGCGTTAATTGTGCATGCAGGGAGGATGCATTGTGCAAGCCCCCTGGATATAAAGAGAAGCAGCTCGCATGTGGCCAGCATTCGGAGGAAAGACCTGCTGCAGGATACATCGAATCCTTGCCTGCCCTGCCTGCATGCCTGCCTGCAAGCCTTGCTGCCAGCCTTCCTGCCAGCCTGCCTCCAAGCCTCCTGGCCAGCCTCCCTGCCAGCCTTGCTGTCTGCCTGCCTGCCAGCCTTGCTGCCAGCCTGCCTTCCAGCCTCCCTGCCAGCCAGTCTGCCTGCCAGCCTTGGTGCCTGCCTGCTTGCCAGCCTTCCTGCCAGGCTTCATGCCAGGCTTCGTGCCAGCCTTCCTGCCAGGCTTCCTGCCAGCCTTGGTGACAGGCTTCCTGCCAGGCTTCCTACCAGCCTTGGTGCCTGCCAGCCACCCTGCCAGCCAGCAACCCCAGAACCATGGGGAAGAAGCAAAAGTCTCAGCAACCTGCCGCCATCCTTGGCAAGAGGGAAAGGGCCACCCTCCCGCCCCCTGTCCCTGACTCTGCTTCTGCTGGAGCTTCTGCTGAAGCTGCTCCTGGCAGTGGTGCTTCTGCTGCATACTATGCTGAAGCTGCTGCTGGTCCTGCTCGTCCTGCTCGTGCTCCTGGACTTGCTCATACTGTTTGTCCTGCTCGTGCTCCTGGTCTGGCTCATCCTGCTCATGCTCCTGGTCCTGCTCGTGCTCCTGGTGCTGCTGGTGCTGCTGGTGCTGCTGGTGCTGCTGGTGCTGGTGCTGCTGGGGCTCCTGGTGATTACTCTGCTGCTGCTGATCCTGGTCCTGCTGATCCTGCTGCTGCTGCTGATGATGATGATTATGATCCTGCTGGTGATGATGATGATGATGATGATGATCCTGCTGGTGCTGCTGCTGCTGGTGGTGTGGAGGAGCAGCCCCTACCACCTGGGAGCCCCTCTGATGAGGGCCCATCTGGTCCTGCCAAAGGGAGGAAGAGGCGAATGTGGGGACGGGAGAGGAAGCAATACTTTATTGAGGAGGAACACGAGGATGAGGTGCTGGAGTGGCTGAGGGAGAATGACTATCTGTGGCAGAAGGGACACCAGCTGTACAGGGACACCAAGCGGAAGAAGGCTGCTTGGAGAGAGAGGGCGGAGAGTATGGGTTACACTTCGGAGGTGCTCCTCGGCTGGTGGAAACATGTGCACACCTGGTACAGGAAGCTGCACCTGAAGAAATCTGGCCAGGCCACAGTAAAGCTGACAGACAGAGAGACCTACATCAGGGCCAGGTGCAGCTTCCTGGAGGGTGAGATCCGCCACGGAGGAGCACCAGGAGCCCCTCTGTCTACCCTCTCTCTCTGGCAGCTTGTTGCGACCCAGTCCTCTTCCGGCCGAGAGTCAGTCCTTGTCTCCAGGCAGGTTTCTGTGGAGCGTGCCACGGTGGAGAACCCATGGACAGCTGTTGTCACCATGGTGGAGCGCGTGGAGGACTCCCTGGTGCGGTGGGAGAGAGGAGACATCGAGTCCACCACAGTCGTACCTGCATCCACCCCCCCCCCAGCTCTACCTCCACAGAAAGGCAGAGAGCCAGACAGCAGGAGGGGCAGAGCCACACTGTCCTCCTGGAGATCAGGGACACCATCCGCACCAATATAGATCTCTCTCAGCTGGTCAGCATCGACTCCTCATCCTCCAACTGCAAGCCCTTCCTCACCTATGTCAACCAGACCCTCAAGAACATGGAGGAACCCCAGTACCAGGTGGTGAAGGACCGGATCACCGAGCTGCTTCACAACCCTCCAGACCCCGAGGAACCTGCTCCCACCCAGTCCAGGTCTGCTCCTCCACCCCAGGTGATGTTCCTCCCATACCAAGGCTTCCCACAGCCCCTCACCTACCAGGGCTACAGCTACCAGGAGGTCCAGCAGCACAGGCAGCAGCCCTTCCCAGGCCAGGCACAGAGTCATCGGGTGACACCATTGTCACCGGTTCCACTGATGCCACCAATGCCACCCACGACAATGATGCCACCCACGACACCGATGCCACCCACGCCAGTCCTCACCCAGCTGCAGACCAGACAGCCCCACTATACTACTCCTTCCTCCACCCCACAGCCAAGCCCGGCCTCAGTACATCTCTCATCAGTACTGGGGCTGACACCCCATGGCATGGAGGAAGGACCTCTCAGCATCGCGGGTCTGAGCCAGCTGTCTGAGAGCTTCCTCAACACACCGTCCCCTGTTATCCTCTCAGGGCCAGGCACCCCAATGACGATATACACCAGCACTCCAGCACCACCCACCTCCACAGCAACTGGACCCTTCACCCCTGAGACTGGGCACACCTCTGAGTGACCAATAAGAGTGCCAGAGACTGGGTAGCCAGCTACCTATAGAGTTTATTTGGACATTTGACTTGGGTCATTTTTGTTTTACAGTTTGTTGTTCAATAAAGTTTATCTTTGCTTCACACAATTGCTTCATTATTTTTTTTTTAATAAAGTCTTGGTGGAAACTTTTAGAAATGGTTTAAGCCTTTGCATGCTTGTGGGATGGGTTAAGATAGCAGTGGGATGGGCAGGGATACCTTTGGAATGGGTAATAGCTGTGGGATGGGTAAGGATAGCAGTGGGATAGATAAGCCTCCAGTGCAAGCATAGTGGGACTGTATGGTCCACCCTCCCTGGTGCCACACCTATGGCCCTTATCAATAATAATGTAATAATCATCCACACATGTCAACACAAACACAACTCTTTATTAAACGCCCTGTTCATTGTACGCCCACCCAACATACATGGCCCAATCTCATCAGTGTGATGAGACAGGCTGAAGGAAGCACTCATTAATCATCTATCATCCTGTCTTGCCACTCCACTGCTCCAGCTGGGGAGTTGCACCAGTGTCTCAGGAGGTTGCGCTGCTTCTTCCCTTCACGTGAGGCTCTGTTGGGGCCTTGCACATCCTCAGTGTTTATCAGGTTTTGCCCTTGCCTCCATTGCCCAGGCTCCATGTCCCATTGCCTTGTTGGAGGTCCATGAGCCTGTTCTGCAAGACCGGGTAGCGGGTGCGCATGAGATTGTGCAGGATGCAGCAAGCTTCCACGATCCTCCTCATGGTCTCTGGGCGATGCTGCATGGTAGTGAGAAGTACCGGGAACCTGTTGGCCAGGATGCCAAAGGCGTTTTCCACCACCCGCTTTGCCCTGGACAGCCTGTAGTTGAAAATCCTCTCTTCACGGGTGAGGTGTCTTGAAGTGTAGGGCTTCATGAGGTAGGTTCTGAGGGAGAAGGCATCATCCCCCACGATGAAGTCGGGCACATCTTGCATGTAGTCGGGCAGGAGGTCTGGATCTGGAAAGCCCACAATGAGGTTGCCTTCCAGCCCCTCCTGGAGGTCACTGGCGTTGTATACCTGGGCATCTGAACATGAGCCGCTGCCAGAAGCATCGATGTGCATGAACTTGTAGTCAGCATCAACCATGGCAAAGAGGACAATGCTGAAGAAGCCCTTGTAGTTGAAATAAGTGGAGCCCGACTTGGGTGGTGCTTTGCAGGCCACGTGCTTCCCATCTATGGCTCCAATGGTGTGTGGGAAGTTCTACCTCTGGTACCACTGCTCTGCAACTTTCTTCCATTCTTCATCAGTGGAGGGGCACTGGAGGAGCTCCTGCAGGTATTATTCGATGATGGCCTGCACCACTTCTCTGACCACAATGCTGATGGTGTTGTGTGGCACCCTCCAGCCGCACTGCTTGCTCCTGTAGGTGGTCCCTGAGGCCAGGTGGCGCAGAGTGAGTGCCACCTTGAGCCCAGGTTCCAGGCTGGGCCGGAAGTTGGTGTTTGCCTTGGTCAACCTGGGTATCAGCCGCTGCACAACTTCATCAAACATGGCTGGAGGCATCCTCATGAAGTTCTGGAATGCCCGAGTGTCTTCGTTCCTGAGCTCCACCATCAGCTTGTTGTACAGTCCATACTCTGCTCTTCTCCCAATCCATCTTCGGACCCAGACGCTTCTTGGCCACCTCTTTTTCTTCCTGTAGTAGAGTTCACAGAGCCTGTAGATGGCTTCGTACTGTTGCAGAAGGATGGTGGCTGCCAAAAGGACTGTGGTATTATCCACGGTGGACATGACTGGATGCTGTGGAAGAGGAAGAGTCAGATGAAGGCTGCAGAGGTCTGCATAGCTAGGCTTCTGGTCTGAAAGTGAGATGCAGGTGAGTTGCTCCCCCTTTTTATAGGCAGTATAGGTGTCCCTTTGCATCCTCTAGGCATCCTCTAGGCATCCTCTAGACATCCTTAATATCTGAGATAGGTCCCCTCTGCGAATGTTTTTTCCGTTTTAAATGCTTTGTTTCCACTTGGCATCCGTTCTGCATCTATTCCGCATCCGTTCCACTTCTGTTCTGCTTCCTCCCTGTGTCTGAGCGGATGCGAGTTGCGCGGATGCGTAACGGATGCCTAGCGGATATAGCAGATGCGTAATGGATGCAGAACGAATGCGTAGCGGATGCATAGCGGATGCATAATGGACAAATTGGATACATTTTCTGCGCAAAAGTTTTGGGCAGCCCAAAACTTTTTGAGCGGATGAAACGTCAATAGACGGATGCTGGATGGATAGAGAGGAAGTAAAACGGAGGCAGTGAGTACATCGCATTAACCAACGGATGGCAAGCTTTTTTGTCCATTTTACATCCTCTTTGCATCTGTTGATGCAGTGTGACATGGGCTTAAAATCAAGGTGATGAAATTTCCAATATTTTATGGTTTTCAGTATATTTTTGCTACATCTTGCTTTATGCACAGAAGAGGATTTTCTTCTGTTATTTAAATGGTAAAGAAGAACATGGAATCATGAATTTGACATGGACTATCTTGATTATGTACGTTAAGTAGATGTACAATATATATATATATATATTCTTAAGTTTTTGTGGGTACTTACATGTATGCTGTTCAGCTTTGTTTGGTTTTTTCCCACGTCCTTGTAGCTGTGCTTTTAAAGTTGTAGCAACGTTTCGGCAGAATCTCATCTGCCATCATCAGGCTTCTGTATTGTGTTTGTGAGTCAGAATCTTACAGGTGTTTCAGTTTTAAATTTGGGGCCAGTTTTAAAATTGCTGTGCCAGAATGGTTTTTTTCTTCATCCTGATTGGTTGGCTTGGTCTGTGTTTATTGGAGTTTGCTGTGTTCTGCTTGATTGGTGTTTCTTATAACTTCTGACTGTTTTGTGGTTTTTTTTGTGTCTTGATTGGCTGGCAACACTGTATTCCTGTATTGGAGGCTTTTAGTGCAGCTTGGCTCCTAGTAAATGGACAGCTGTCATTTATTAGGAAGCTAGGTTTCATCTGGATGCTTGGTGGGGGGGTGTTTGAGCTGGAGATATCAGGGGGAGTCTGTTTGTGCCCAGGTGTTAGCCTGGCTTGTGGTGTGGAGATTTTTTTGTTTGAGAGTGCAGGCTTCCAAATGATTGACAGCCTGGTAGAATCATCTCTTCTATTCATGCTTTCATGTCTTTTTCCATCTCTATGGCTTCTGTGATGATTCTGTGGCTGGGGTCTTCTATAGTGGTTAGGGTTTTGGTGCCATTGAACTTGATGCTATGACCTGTGGCTTTCATGTGTTGGACTAGTGAGGAGGTGTGTTCCAACTTTTTTACTGAATTTTTGTGTTCATCCAGGCGGGTACTTATTCTTCTATTGGTCTGTCCAATGTATATGGCCAGGCATGATGCACAGGAGACTTTGTATATGCCTTGGTTTTCCAGGTCAATTTTATCTTTGGGGTTTCTAAGGATGGCTGCTATTTTTTTGTCTGTTTTGAAGGCAGTCTTGATGTGATGCTTCTGTAGTATCTTACTGATTTAGTCTGTAGTACCTCTTATGTAGGGCAGGATAGCTGTTCCATAGGTCTGTTGATCTTCTAGGTCTCTATTATGTTTTAGTGTGTTTTTGTGGATCAAACTGGTGATTTTGCTTTTGTGGAAGCCATTAGCTGTCAGTACTTTAGTCAGGGTGCATAGTTCAGTCTTTATATGTGTCTTGTCTGCTAGGCGTTTGGTTCTGGTGATTAGTGTTTTGGCCACGGAATTTATCTGTGCTGGGTGGTGGTGGGATTGGGCGTTCAGGTAGTGGTTGGTGTGTGTTTTCTTCTGGTATACGGTATGTCCTATTGTGCCATCTGTTTTTTTGTAGATTAGTACATCTAGGAATGGTAGTTGTTTGTTTCTGTTTCCATGGTGAACTTGATTTTGGGTTGTGAGCTGTTTCGGTGTGTTAGGAAATTATTTAGGTTTTCTTTTCCATAGGGATAAATCACAAATGTGTCATCGATGTATCTTAACCATAGTTTGGCTTTCTGGGTGACATTAGCCAGGGCTCTGGATTCAAATTCTTCCATGAACAGGTTTGCAATGACGGGTGACAATGGTGATCCCATAGGGGCTCCTTCAATTTGCTTGTCCCTTTGTCCTTTGTATATGAAATATGTGTTGGTTAAACAGTGTTCTGTTAGTTCCATGAGGTGTTTAGCTGGTTGGTATTAATTTTTGATTATTTCAAGAGTTTCTTTTATCGGGACCTGAGTGAAAACTTACAAGCAGTTCTTCTTGTTCCACATGTAGATCTTTGATCATTTCCAAGAAGTGATTTAAGTTTTGAACATGTGAAGCTGTGGTTTCAGCATGGGGCTGTAGTTGTTTTGCTTAGTGTTTAGCTAGGTTTTGTGGTGGTGCTCCTCTGGAGCTGACTATGGGTCTGAGAAATATACCTTCTTATTTTGGGAAGAGGTATGCCTTCTTTGTGTATTTTTGGAAGTTTAGGGCATCTGGAAGATTTTTCTCTTGGGATGATCATCTGTTGGATCTCTTTGCTTATGTGGCTAGTTATAATTTTCTTCTTGGTTAATTTTTCCAGATATGTGGTTGGGTCCGTGTTTTTAGGTTTGTATGTAGAGTCTTGGAGTAGGTCTATCAATTTTGTTTCATAGTCTTTTCTATCCAGTGCCACAGTAGTAATGGATAGAAAAGACTATGAAACAAAATTGACAGACCTACTCCAAAATATAAAACGTATAAACACGGACAAGTTTCTGAATAGCCAAATGAAGTGCAGCATTTTCTATTGAAGCAATTAGGATGAATGTAATTCTGGATAGTGAGAAGGTGACGGTCATGATTGTAAATTAATATTTTCCAGTGGCTACCCATGTACTCAAATGTCAGTATTGATCAAACTTACCTATGTACAATTAATGTTGATAGATTCTGCAGCACTACACGCTTGCTCATCTGTTAGTCAATTAAGATAAGCACTGGATTTCTCCTAATAGCTGTATTTATTGTCATCAAAATATTGATATGTCTAAGTGGTAAGCTATAACCAATACAAGCTCAAACCTTGATAATTCTCCAAGTTTCAACTTAGGTCTAATAAGCCTAAATGAGGTGAACAACTGTCATTTCTCTCCCACTGATGAGGACAATCTTGATCAACAAATTTTCATGAATCTTCCTCCTTCCCTAAACATACTGACAAAACAGAATAATTAAAGAGTGATGTCTGTTATTGTCAATGACAGGGTTTTGCCTATGATATGACAGAGAAGGCACCACATTTTAGCAGCTGAAATTATTAGAAGTGCTGTTAAGGCCTTCATAATCCTGAGATAGAGATTATCATTTTTAAACAATGATGCTCTACCTAATTGCTATGATGGTTTAAAGACCCTCCTCACACCCACACTGTATGTGTGTCAAATACTCTATGTGCACAGATATATACATATAATCAGTCCTATCAATCTAATGGTCAACAATTACTAATATGGACAGGGATTATTTTAGAAAAAAGAAAAGAAAAGAAGAAGGCTTCAAAACTGTAACACTTCTGAGATTCTTGTCTCCCTTCGATATATATTCTATCACAATAACATTATTTTTACTTTTTAAAAAAGTCTCTAGCTAGGTAAATATTTTATTGCTTGAAAAGTAGCTTTTCAAAAAGTATACAATTTTTCCCATTTTCATTTTTTGTCAATTAATATGAATATAAAATACTAGCTGAGCCAGCTATTGAAATTCTCCATTATCATGGCCTCTAACTGAGCTATTATGCAAGATATTAGTTTGCCTGAAGGTTTGGGAAGTGGAGGAAGAAGGAGGAAAAGCAAGGAGCTAATAGTTATATGTTGATTAAATTTTTAGGTCAAACAATAAGATAATAAAAGTAGGCTATTCCACCAAAATCAATGGTCCAATAAATAGAGTATAGAGCTAATGGAAAGTACTGAAATTACCCTGGGACCTAGGGTTATATTTTTACTGATTAGTGTTACTACTCTGTCTTGGAAGGTAAAGGATGTAATCATTTCAAATAATAGTTAGATAGATGATAGATAGATAGATAGATAGATAGATAGATAGATAGATAGATAGAT